>PYWC01000045.1:374562-542494 GCA_003182015.1 Tuber magnatum
ACGGGATGGGGAAAGCCTACGAAAACGCCCCGCCCTGGGCCGGTAAGCGGCCCGGGGTGGAGAACGGGGCCGGGGGCCTGTCTTTTTCGGGGCCCCGGAGGCCCCGTGACGAACTCTATTGATAGAGAGAATAACAGTAGCTGCAATCTGATTCCAGTAGTTAATACTAGTGACTGTCTATAGTATCTACAGGAAAGAGTAGAGGTTACATGCCTGTGAGATAGAATATGGTAATCTGAGTTAAAGTTCTAGTGTAGGAGTTGCTTTTAAAAAACTAGTATAGCTCGAAAGAAGAATATAGTACCAGAGCAATTTATGTTGCCTGCAGAACAGGAGTTATATAGTAAAATCAAAGTAGTAGTAGGACTTCCTGAGAAAGACTTACTATTAGGGAGAATTTAATTGGCTAGCAATCTACATCATAGAGGTCAAAGATACTACAGGCTAGTAATTCAAGGTAGAGCAGAGAGAAGTCATTACAGTCCTTATGAAGAGAGAAATAGAGACACTAGAAAAGAGTTGTTTGAGTTGCTGAATACAAAGTATTACAGATACCAACTCAGAAGGAAATAAGTACTAGTATTGCAACTAATAGATTGAAGGTACTGAGAGGGGAGTCCAAGTTGGTTAGGCAGATTCTGGAAAACACAAGAGAGTGGTAGTAGATATATATGATTGGATTTTCAATTAAGGTGCTATGTCTGGAGTAGATTTTCTTTACTAGAAGGCCAGCTTAGAAGGATACTGGGTGGGCTTTACTTTTCCGGAAAAAAAAAAGTGAAAGGCTAGCACATTACACGTGGTTTTGCTGACTATGACCAATAGTGAAATAGAGGGGGAACTGGCTATTAGGTACCCTTGCCTGCATTTTCCCTTTCTTCGCTAACTTAGATTGTATCCTTTATATTCTGGTAGCAAAAAGATATCTTCTTTGCAGTCTTGCTTCTTAAGTCTTCTCTCTTATCTCTTGTGTCTCACTTCTTGTTTCCTCTCTTATCTCTTGTATCTTACCTCTTGTTTCTCACCTCTCACCTTTTATCCCTTGACTACATCCTGTCTTTGTCTATCTCTATTACAGCCTATAAGTATTATATTTAGTAGTCAAGAGAGGCCTACGATATAATGAGTTGCTATTTATTTGACTTTCAGTAAGTAGTAAGGATTCTTAGAATACTACAACAGCCTTCTAAGTGGTACTATTGATCACTATTTAGGTTCTATGTATTGGGTATTATGGAAGATAGCTGCCAGCAACATTATCATACTCTGTACACTGAAGCTTAATAACCTAAAGAAGCTAATTGGATTGTATTTCTACTTCCTTTCTTCTTATTCTCAATTGAGAATTAAAAGCCAGATATCCACTTATGGGCAGACAATTATAGCAAGCAAAATAAAAACAAAACAATGTTGTAGTGTCTTTGTTGGTTTGTGGCTACACAGAAGATTGATTCTATTACTCTATAATTCCTGATCAAGTGTTATACAAGCAATAGTATTGATTATATACTTAGAAGTGTTAAGCAAAAGGCTAATCAAATACAAGCATAGGTACTGGAAGAGAATACAGTATTAGTTGACTCTGCTGAGAAGAATTGGAAGATTAAGGTAATTTGACTATTTGATAATCCTCCTAGTACTGTATTTTGTAACTGGGAGAAGGTACTGGCAGAGTACTAAAAGGTATTTAAAGGAATCCAAGGATTTCAATTCTTTCATTTCCGTATCTTATTACCAGATATTGTAGAAGCCAAAGACTTTTTAATCAATTATAGATTAAGTTTGACCTTTGTAAGAGGGATTTTAATTTTGATTCTTTTTGTCAAATTTCTTTATCTGTGATTCTAGACAGTGATCTGAATCCAGAAAAGTGATAAGACATCTGGTACAAGTACTCCTGTTATGCCCTATTAGAATATTATAATAGTTGGCTGTATTCTGAGCCTTAAGAAAAACTAAGTATAGTGGTTAGAGAAAAGAAAAATGTATGTGTACAAAGCACACAAAAGGCTAAACTGGCAGATAAAAACAATAATTTTGATATTGAACGAGAACTTGATAGACAGGTAAATACAAGTAATTTATAAGAGAGAAATTCTATAATAAAAAGAAAATGTCAAGGATGTCCACCTGGCTCTAAGAATAAAGGAAAAAAGGCACAGTTCTGTAATTTAAATCTCAAATTAATTATTAGATTGTCCTATCTGAGTTATTCATAACTCTAATAATAATACAATTAGAACCAAAAAAAAGGAAATGTTTCTTCTTTTATCTCTTAATTTAATCATAGACATTTCCAGAAACTAGTTTTAAAGCCTTTTCTATTTGGTAAAAATTCTTGAGGGTCTTGGTTACATTGTTATTTAAAAGTTTTTACAATTACTTTTGTGAATTTCTCAAAATTATTATAGTTGCTATGTGAACTTCAAAGTATTATAACTCAAAACCAGGTTAAAGGCACCTGCCCAGTTTTCGCATATCAACACCCATATTATATAATTATTGCAGTACAATACCCTATCCTATACTAGCGTACCGCTATGTACTCATATGTTAGGCACCAAGTGCCCAGGTACTCATAATGTCATGACGTTTGTGAACACAACTGGGCTTGCATTAGTGTGTATTATAGTAAACCAGAGTACATTCCAGAGGGTGCGAATAAGAAATTATCACAATATAGCTTAGTAAGTAACTTAGTATACACAATAACAAGTAAAAAAAAACATAATATTACCCCATACCTTTCTACCCTTTTTTTTTTTAAGATCATATATACACAAAATGTCAATACCACAAGGACCAACAACATCAATAAGTAAAAGAGGACAGGTTTTGGGCTATGCACTGTTGGATGGAGCTCAAAAAATAATTCTACGGCAGATTTCAGAAAAGACAGGTGTGTTAGCCAGCACTTGCTCAAATATTATCAGAACAGCATGTTAATGTGCCAGCGAGAATGGCATCACTGACCTCTATGTGACTGAGAATCTTCTACCATTGCCCACCTCTTAGAAAGGCAGTAATGGGATCCTTGCATAGAAGGAAAAGAGACATCTAGTGGAAATGGCATTGAACATTACAGAGCATTGTCATATGACTTTCACTCAACTTGCCAAAGCTAGTATTATTATTATTTACTTTAGTTTTTTTTTAAAAAAAAATGTCTTATTAAAATTGATATGTACTTATAGCTAATAAATAAATAAATAACAAAAGCCAATTTAGATATTAGTAGGCAAACAGTAGCAAAGGTTTTAAATAAAAATAAATTCTACCACTGAAAGACAACTACAAAGCCCACCTTAAGACCTGTGCAAAAGGCAACAAGACTTGCATTTTGTTACCAATACCGAAATCAAGATTGGCGATCAATCATCTTTACGGATGACTCCTGCTTTGAAACGGATAGTCTCCGGCGTCATCGCGCTCATGGTGTTTTACAGAGAGCTAGTGAGGCAAATAAGCCATAAAATATTTCATGAAAGGTTTTACAAGGAGTGACAGTTCTGTTTTGGGAGGCAATGTTGCATGGCAAAGATGGCATACATTCTTATTATTATTATACTTATTATTGTTATTATTATTGTTGTTGTTATAATGTATATACAGCTAATAAAATCTTTATAAATAAATAAAGGAAAAGAGCTTCCTTATCATTTATATACATCGCTATATAAGACAATAAACCAACAAAAGAAAGTACTAATTAAATTACAAGGAGAATATGAGAATGAACTAGCCGAAAATACCAGATATCTTATGGCTGAGCTGGAGGTTCCATTTCCCAATCCTGAACTTAAGGTTTGTAAGGTAGATAGGAAGGGTAGAATCAATTGGTTCATCTACCGTAAAGGTATTTTAAATGCACTTCTTTACCCATTTACAATACAGGCCAAACTAGATTTTCCTGACTAGGACATCATAATAAAGGAGGATAATACTGCAGCACATATCCAGCATTATCATGATGTCTCTCGCAGAAAACTAGGATTTGCAAAGTTAGTTTGGCTAGCAAATTCACCTGACTTAGATCCAATCGAAACTATTTGGAATGAGTTTGAGGATAAGCTTCATGATCAAATTGGTCCTCAAATGACCACAGGTGAGATTCGCACTGTACTTGAACAGGTATTTATGTTTTATATTTCTATCTACTTATTTTCAACATATTTTCATCTAACTAACATATGAGTGTGGTTTTTTAGAAACCTATACATTGGCCTTGAACACCGAAACATTTATTTTAGTATAGCCATGTAGACAGCCCTTTAGACCATATTCCTAATAGCTCAGAAAATGTTTTTGAGCTTCCATCGACCTTTGCAGCCTGTTTTACATACAAAAATGTAAAATATCTCAAAAATAAATTTTCTTTCATAGAAAAATACTAGAGTCTTCTAACTATCTGTAGAACCTGGTTTCAAACCAATAGACAATATGAGTGTAATGTTATAAGTAGTTAAAGTGGAGATGGTTTTTTTATTAAATCATATTGCATGAAGGATACCATATATCCTCATGAAATAAATAATAAAATTTAATACTAGAAAACTGATAGTAGATAACTTATAGTATAACAATTAAGTATATAGGGCTCAGTTATCATAGTATTACTCTCTATACCTAGCTACTATTAGGTTTTACCTTACTATTCAATGTTGTTTGCCTTTTACTTTATTCTACAAAGAAAAAGACCTTGAAATCTCATCAATTAACATTGGAACTAAACTGCAAAAATGGAGAAAAGACTCATAAGTGATTTAGAACATGAAGCAGAATTAGAGTCTGATAGCTATAGTAAAGATAGCACATATACAGAATAGGCCTCTGACATAGAGGATAATAGCTGGAACAAGAAAACCACTAGTAAGGTTTTCCAACAATTACAGTTTGAATACAATAATAGAAAGGAACTAACAGTAAACAGATAAATCGTATTGCTCAAGTGAAGATAACTGTGTGAAGACAAGTAAAGTAAATCACAGAAATTATAGTGAAAATGTAGGTTATTCATTAACTGGCATCTTTTAAAAGCTTTTTATTAGTACTAGATATAAAAAATTGACTAACAGTAATCATTAGGATGAGAAGTATGCTTATTATTTACAAAAGATAGATAGATCATGTACCTGTTAGCAAAGATATAATGAGAAGGTATCACCTGATCAAATACATAGTTGGATAAAAGACAACTATGCTATGTCATTGCAGGAGAGAAAACTGCTTGCAAGTTATTTAATCTTGTCAACAATGGAGATAGTAGTTGTAACTTGAAAGAGGGGTTATAGTTAGCATTCCTTGCTTACATTACTCAATACTGCAGATATTAAGCAAAAGGATCAGCTAGTAAGGAGAATATTCTTGCTCCAAGTTTAAAGGAACAGTCACAAGCAGGCCAGATGATGGAGCAGCAAGGAAATGCGCCATTGATCACTGCGGAATCACTAAAAACAGGAAAACATGGAAGTCCTTTAGGATCCAAGAATAAACATAGTAGAAAACCCATGTAAATATTATATTTTCACATATTTTAAACTATAGATATATACTCTACATAGTAAATAAACTTTTAACGAAATTAGTTTATTTTTAAACTTTTTTATTATGGAAGCGAAGTGATTCTACCATAGAAAAATGGGAAAAAGTGTTTATCTCAAGATTGATTTTCTCTGGTTGCTACCCTTTAAAGCTGTTTTTCCAGTAACAACCAAAAAAGCCCATGTGTAGGTTTCAACAAAACCATACTCATATGATATTAAACTTTAGGAGTGGAAGAGCTATCCACAATCCTGTATAAACAATCAGATAAACTCTATGTCTTCTCACCTTGAGGCTAGTATTACAGATGCTGGAGGAAATAATTTCAACTTTTAATTGCTTTAACCGTGCCAAGGTTCCCGCCGATTGTGTAACTGCACGGAGTTGCAAATCTTGCGGCACCTCAAGGAGGTGCCCTACAGCGCAACGCCAGATTCGGCTCAACGCCAGATTTTCGATCACTCCGGACAAACCCCCCCCCTTCTCTCCATACAACTCTTTCAAAATGAGTGCGCAGTATGCCAAGATTGAAGCCAGGATTGAGCTTGCCTGTGAGAAGCTTTTGGAAAGTGAGAAGCCAAATGTTGCGGCTGCTGCCCGTGAGTTTGAGGTTCCCGAGACCCGCCTTCGAGGGAGATGGAATGGCCGTCAAGCACGAAATGAACGACTTCCTGCAAACAGAAAGCTTGCACCAGAGCAAGAACTTGCTGTTGGGCTCTACCTTCGGCGCCTTGCTGAGATTAGAACCTCTGCCCACATTTCCATGATCACCAATTGCGCAAAAAGTATCCTGTGCCGAAATCACCCAAGTATCGATCCTAGCTCTCCACCACCCACAGTTAGTTCAGCTTGGACAAGTCACTTTCTTGAGGGACATCCTGAGTTTCATGTGAGAAAACCAAAGACTTTAGAGCATGAGAGAACTAATGTACACAATGCTGCAGACATATTGGATTGGTTTCTCCACTTCAAGCATGTGATGGATATCAAAGGTATTCAGACCGAAGACTTCTATAATTTCGATGAGACAGGTTTCCGTATGGGCATTGGCCAAGATCAATGGATTGTCACCCTTGACCTCGATCGGCAATCCTATTTGGCAAGTTCTACGAACTCTAAGCTTGTCACCTCTTGTGAAGCAATTGGCGGCGACGGTTTTGTCCTTCCCCCAATGGTGACACTGCCGGGCATGGTGGATATGGAGGATTAGGCTACAAAGACCGATATCGAAGATGGTGTTTTGATGTCCGTATCTGAAACAGGCTATTCAAAGGATGAGCTTTGTTTGGACTGGCTATATCACTTTGAGAGATTTTCTGCACGGCGTCAGGTAGGGGCATATCGGCTTCTCCTACTTGATGGGCATGGCTGTCACTGTACAAGAGATTCTATTACCTTTTGTGACGAGAAGGCGATTATTCCCTTTTGCCTCCCACCGCACAGTACACATCTGCTTCAACCACTTGATGTAGTTGTGTTTCAGCCCTTAAAGCACTATCATGCAGAGGCGATTGATAGAGCCACCCGTACCGGGTGTTCTGACTTCAATAAGGTAGAATTCCTTATGGTTCTGAATCCCATTCGAGCACAAGCCTTCAAGGACAGCACTATTATCTCTGCCTTTCGGGAAACCGGTCTCATACCCTACAATCCTGATATCGTTTTATCTCGCCTTTAGGAGTATAGAACCAATACCGCTTCCAATACCGCTTACAACACCCAACCCGCGACTCCTCCGCCAACCCTCTCTCCAGCACCATATACGCCCTATACAGTTTGGTCCTTGACACAGCAGGCATGATACCTAGAGGTGGCCGATCCAGTATCTCCCACCTTTAAGACCAATTTAGGGCACTACAACAAGGGTAGCCTTATACAGGCACAGACTGGAGCACAGGCTTCTGAAGAGCTAGGAAATACCCAAGCAGCCCACCTAGCACGAGCCACTCGCCAGAACCGCTCACGACGCTCACTTCAGAAAGGATGTGTCCTTTATGCCCATCAAGCTCGAGTGATAGTACGTAAAAGGCAGGAAGAGGATGTGCAGAAGAAGTTGGAGCAGGCGTAGAGACAGCTTAAACAGGCAAAAAAAAAAGCTATTCATGACCAAAAAAAAATTTGGAAACCAATCTTTCAGGAGCTTAAAAGGTCTACTAGGAACAGAAGAGCAAAGGAGAAGGAAAGAAGCAAGCGTGGTGGAAATATTGTATTTTAAGTTCTATAGCTTGGTAAAATCTGGCGTTGAGCCGAATCTGGCGTTGAGCTGTAGGGCACCTAGCGAAGCAAGGTGCCCAAGTTTGCGAATAAGCAAGCTTGGGTTGTGGCTATGCCACAACCTTGGCACGGTTATTTGTTTATTTATTTTATTTTATTTTTATTTTTAATTAGGTTTATTTTTTGTTTATTTTTATTTTTATTATTTCTCTTCGCTCTAAAAAACACAGAATTGTGGTATCATACCCTAATGTACCCTTATGCACGCTAATGCAAGCCCGGTCGTGTTCACAAACGTCACGACATTACGAGTACAGTACCGTACAGTGAGACGTTTCATTGGAACTTGGATCATCGGATGCCCCGACCCTTATTCTGGCTTCACCTTCGCCAATCAAACCAACAAACATAACCTCTCGGTTTGTTTCTATGATACGAGTATCACACTACTGGGACCCTATATCCATGGCCACACCACGTCATATTTCACCTCTTCCTTTATTATAAAATTCTTTCCTTATTCCCAACTGATTATGGGGATCATGGCTCTACCATGTCGACGGTTGCCAACCTTTCTCCTACCACGAGTTCCTCCTAAATCCGTATTGACAATACGCCACACTCTTTCTCGCTCGTCCTACAGATCCCCTCTCACCGCTTATTCAAACCCCTTTCCTAACCAACGCATACGCTGGCCCCGGCCCAACCTCACCTATGCTCTCTTTATTGGCTCAGCTTCCCTAGCCTTTGCCCTACATCTGGGTCTGTCCCCCCCATTGACACTCGACGCCGGGGCGGCTGGTCCGGAGAAAACCACCGAGCAGTTGGTGCTCGAAGAATCCGAACGGGAACGTCTAGCGTCACGCAGAGCTTCACCAGGCCAGCCATTAATCCTCCACATCCTCCAGAGAGCTCGAATTCTTGCCGTCGAATGTATTATCGAACCGATAGCTACGGGGCTCCGTTTCGTGCATTTGGTAGTGATTTTCATACCTGTTTTCCTCGCGATACCCTTGGCTTGTATCGGTCCACGACAGCCAGACCGGAGCAATGAACGCATTGGCACTATTTGGTGGTATTCCTTTTTGGTCAGATCTATGGAGCGAGCTGGACCTACATTTATTAAGGTGGGCCTTCCATTGGTTTCATTGATTCATGCTCCCTCTGCGCATCCCTCGAAATACCCCGGGTCTTGATGACTAACTTGGATAGTTGGGACAATGGGCAGCTTCTAGAACCGATATTTTTCCTGCTGAGATGTGTGAGATGATGTCAAAGTTACATTCTGGTGCCCGCGCCCACTCCTTTCGAGACACGCAATGGACTATATCTCAGGCTTTTGGCGGCAGACCCTTTGATGAAATATTTGAGGAGTTCGACGAGAGGCCCTTAGGAATTGGGGCTGTTGCACAAGTCTATAGGGCTAAATTAAGCCCGCGTCTGTTGCCGAGGTTACACGAGGAGGGCGAAACGGATTTTAAGAAACACTTCCGGCGGATGGTTGATGTCCTTGTAAAGAGAGCTCCCCATCAGGGTGTCCCCTCTTCGTACGTAGCAATCAAGGTGCTCCATCCCAAGGTTGACCGTATCGTCCACCGGGATCTCAGAATTACGTACTTCTTTGCATCGCTACTCAATTTGGTTCCGACTCTTGAATGGTTATCACTCCCGGATGAAGTGGACAAGTTCAGTGAAATGATGAGACTGCAGATGGATTTGCGTATTGAGGCGAAAAATCTTAGCAGATTTCGATCCAACTTTGGAGATAGGACCACAGTCACCTTTCCTATGCCTTACAGCAATTATACCACGCGAGAGGTCCTGATAGAAGAGTTTGCGCATGGAATCCCTCTCTGTTCGTTTTTGGAATCTGGGGCTGGACCATTTCGGAGGGAGATGGCAGACATGGGCTTGGATGCTTTCTTGGTCTGTACCTTCTCCTGATAAGACATTCCACGCTAATGGTTAAGCTGCCTCTAGCATATGTTGATCATGGATAACTTTATCCACGCGGATCTGCATCCTGGAAACATAATGGTCCGATTCTATAAGATCGAGCCACTCCCTTCCTTCTCGCAGTTCCCGTTGGTCGTTCCAGACCTCAAGCCTAGTGCTAAAGGTGCCAATAATCACAAGCAAGTCACAGAAGAAGTCATTTCAAGGCTCATGCCTCATCGTGGGAACCCGCAGGAATGGCAAAAGGAATTGGGTCTCCTAGACAATGAGGGCTACAGGCCACAGCTTATCTTCATCGATACCGGGCTTGTAACGGAGCTCAACTCTGTGAATCGTCGTAACTTTCTGGACCTTTTCCGCGCCATCGCTGAATTCGACGGATACCGCGTAGGAAATCTCATGATTGAACGTTGCCGCTCACCTTCCGTAGTAATAGACAATGAAATATTCGCCCTCAAGATGCAACATCTGATCCTCGCCGTGAAGAGCCGGACACTCGCTTTAGGAAACATCAAAATTGGTGACCTCTTGAGCCAGGTCTTGCAGATGGTTAGAGTCCATCACGTTCGAATGGAAGGAGATTTCATCAATGTTGTACTGTCAATCCTGCTCCTCGAGGGCATTGGTCGCAGTCTGGATCCAAATCTAGATCTTCTTAAAAGGTGAGCCGTTTCGAGCGGGTATTTCAAGCTCATGGCTGAGATATATATGTAGTTCACTGCCCATGTTGAGATCGATTAGGGCTGGTAGCGGAGCCCAAATGCTCGGCAAGGGCGGAAAGAGCGACTTTGGATTATTGAAGGTTTGGATAGCTCTTGAGGCGAGACAATTCATCAATAGCACTGTGGAGGATGTGGAAAATTTGGTAAAGTATGATCTTTTGAGTCCTAATGTCTGAAGCAAGCCAGGGGTGAAGCATGCCGTCTAGCTGAGCTTAATGATAAGCTCCGCGGTTTTTGTTTTGACGCTTTATTTCTCTGTTTCTTTAATGTATATCCTCCGTTTTCCTAAAAAAATTTTGTCTATTCTCTCTCTGCTCCTCTGGCGGTTTTTAGAAAGATCCAGTGTTTTTGAGGGGAGTTATTAGGGCTTGGGCGGCGGAGGATTGGCACCATAGACCAGCCTATATATGCGTATAAACTTCTCTGGGCTAACAATAGGGCTGCATACTCATCTCAATCCGTGGAATTTGCCCTTTGGAAGATCTATGATAGGTAACATAGGCTTTCACAACCGCGGAATACGCTTATCGTGGAACCAACGGAAAAAAGAAATGCTCTAGAATGAATACGGAATTAGCCGGTGAAAAAATACTTTCTATATACCAGATATACATCCACAAAATACAGACCTACGTGTGGACGAACTGGTAAACAATGGAAAACATGTCGCACGACGAATTAACCACGCCCCGAAAAACCCTCACGAAGCAACTGTTTCCTACGCTAATTTACTCCTAATACTCGCTCATGAGCATCCGACATCTAATAAGTTACCCGACATCAGACATTAAGATATGCATGCCCCGTCGAAATTCACCATAAGATATGGGAAGAAAGTAACATAACCAAATCACATGGATTACAGGCTATCAGCCCAGTGCGAAGGAGAATTATCCAAACAATCTCGGTAGGCTCTGAATTCCCTGCAAATTCCGGTTTTATTTCTGCAGTATAACTTCCTGGATGGTACAAGTATGCTCAGCACTCTATAAGTAGGGCAAATTCAGGTATAGAACCTTACTGTTTTAAGTCTGCTTAACGAGTGATACTGCATGATCTGTCTATCTGTTCCACTATAGGTCTGCTATGATATCTGATATAAACTAACGTATTCGGGGGTGCTATGGGTCATCGCCTAGCAATGGGTCAGATACTTTTAGAGTATCCTAGTTATCAAAAGGGTAACTACACAATCAGGATTACTCCAATTACTTCACAATTGTAATTGTAGCTTCATGATACAATTTTGAATATATCCATCAAGTTTTATTTGTAAAAAATAGTTTGAGAAAAGTAGAGAGAGACAAAGTGTATAATACTGTACAAGGGGCTTCAAATCTAAATATCTTGATCAGAATCAATAATATAGCTAATCTGATGCCTTGTAGAGTGATAGAAATGTCTCATAATTCTCTGCTGTATGTTACTTTTGTGATTTTGCTGCTGGAAAAGGTAAGCTATCAAAATCTAAGTGTCAGGAATATGGCTGATTCTTAGTAAATCAACCTCATTATTACTATTCCTACTACTACCACAATTAGAGCCCTCCTGCTCTTCTGAATCCCTATTACTGTTCTCAACAGCTACTACTTTTGCATTTGACTTTCTATTTCTTTACTCATTGAGCTCTACAAGCTTAGCTACTTGTTGCTTCAATGATGGAGTTGTCTTTTTGGTATCAAGTGATTCACGCTTGTAGTAGAGATGTGCAAGTTGCTTTGATCCTAGAATGGGCCACCATGAAGCTGATGGTGATCTGGCTTGCTACTATTGCTTGGAGGTTGTTGGCACAGCAGCGCCTTGTTGATACTAAGTTCTGCTTCAGTCTCCTGATGGAGTGAAAAGAGTTCATCAAAATATTATTTTATTTGAACAGTAGATTCTGTGTCCTGGACATCCAGAACCTTTTTAACTAACTTATCAATATTAGTAAAGCACTCTGATCTTCCAGGATGTGCTCTAAGTCCTGGTCGGTGAGTTCCCAAAGGTGGTAGTACTGTGCTCTTTGGCTGGATATTTGGATTACTAAAGATATAGTGCCAATTGAAGGAGATAAGACCAGTGTCGCTCCTGGCTGAGAGTATATTCCTTTTTGTAAAGGTCTTGAGTCTGACCCTACTATTATATATAGTTATTGGGCATATGCATCTGGGTATTTGATTCTTAGAGGATATGACTTTTGGTCTATGATTCTTTGCATCTGGTTTTGGGCATAGAGCTCAGGGTGTATGGTTTTGTGTTATAGTTTTGAGTGTATCATTTTGGGTATATAGTTTTGGGCATATAGTTTTGAGCATACAGTTTTGGACATATGATGAGTGAATACCTTTTTTCCATCTAGCCAACTTGTATAAATCTAGTTTGACTATTTATTACTCACTTTTCATATATATATAGAACAAATTAATAAGAAACCACTATTTACACGTTCAAGTTCCAATACAATTTCAGCTACCATTTTGGCATTTGCTGCATTCTCACAATGGCTTCCTGGTCCTCTTTATATATGTATCAAGCGGTATCTGGTATGTAAAGTAGACTACACTGTAGCAATAGTCCATAAAAGATCCTATATAATACTCTACCACAGATAAGTGCATGAAAATAACAGAGCCTAGATAGTATATATTTGCTATATATGTTATTAAAGAGATAATAGAACAGTCTATAGTACTAGGAGGACTATTAGTCTTAAGTCCAAGTTCTTGGAACCAGATATTGTCTTTTTTAAAACCTTCTAATACAATAATAGTACACTATTTATAGTATCTATTTTCTCCATTGGTGTGGTTATTATATTCATATTGATGACCAGTAAATATGAAGTCTATATTACAAATACTTCATCAATATTGTCCATTCTTCTATTACTTCTATCATAAATAGTCCAATAAATAGGCTTGTATTTAAAATACTCTTCAGAGAGAAAAGTATGAAATAAAGCCTCTATAGTTTGAATCAATTATAGAAGCTTTTGGGCAAATACCCCTAGTGCTTCAATGGCAAATTTCAACTTGCATGATGGTGCTTGTTCTCACCCAAGGTGGATACGCTTTGTTCTTTTGTCTATTCTTGATGAAAATGAGTAGTGCACAATAATATGACTCTTTATTATTAAGATGCTGTCAGGATTAAGCTTGCTACTCACATTTTCTTTTAGAGAGTCAAGAGTTATGATATCTTTCATATACTTATTAGTAGTAGCATCAGTGTCTTGAACATCTGGTATCTGATTTGATTTATAACCTTCCAATGTATCTATTTCGCCATACTAGGTATGATCTACCATTAAATACCTAGAAGCAATACATTTGTGAACCACTAGTTTAATTTGAGATAATAGTCTGCTGGCTTTTTTGTTTATAGCTTTTATTACATATAGGATATCATGTTGAATTATAGTTTAACCACTGTATAGATCTATTTATAGTCACAAGTATTATTAATTAGTTATTTATCTCTTATAATTTTAATATTACCTGTAAACTATTATAATTTTGACTCATTTTCCTTAAAGTCTTTTGCTAAATTGGAGTCTGACTCACATTTAGGCCTTGAAAGGGTTGGTTTCAGGACATCAAACTCAGCACATTAATGATATGTTAAAAATTAATATCTGAGCTTAAATAACATTTAGTAAATATTCTCTTTCATGCAGTATATTATCTTGCTGGTGAGCTGTCAGATAGGTAGTGGGAATCTAATATAATTTATAATAAGATCACTATATACTATTAATTTATAAATCAAACTTTATTAAATATCTGTAGATAATATCTTATATCTAGGTATACTAGAATTCAGAATGTCTTTACTTATATCAATATTAATAAGAGTCTTCTGAATCTACGTATAATTCTTTTAGCATTCCTACTTCTATTTCGACTTGACAGACTCCTTTTCCTTTCCTTTTAAAAATCTAACTATATTGTTATTTTCTGAAACCACCCAAATTCCTGCAAGGTAAGCTTCCTCTCTGCTCAAAGTAGAATAGAATAAAGAGTATCTGATACAGAATAATAAGTATGGTATATCTGAGGGGTAGTATAGGGGGTCCTCTCTGTTAAGTTCTTGTACTTATATACTATTTACTGTAATATAGGTGAATGTCCATAGTTGTGTTTGTAGGGGAATAGAGGAATAGCAGAGTAGTGGAATAGAGAAATAGAAGAATAGAAGAAATAGAAACTATTATGCAAGAGTAGCTGTGCAAACAGGTTACATACCAATAACAAATTAAAACTATAGTAGCTAACCTCTAAGTGGTTACTGTATTAGCTATATTATAATATCTCTAGTTCAATTTTTCTATGAGCATGATTTCATTCTTATAGTATATACAATTTTGCAGTCTACTATTTTCTGGGCATATGATTTTATATCTATGAACTATATATATAATTGTGCAAATATGATTTCTACAAGTGTGACTCCTATTATATGTCTGAACATGTAATTTTAGGCATATGATTATTCTTAGTACATGATTTCATGTTTATAATATTGCTTTATATATAATTTTGGGTATATGGTTTTATATCTATAGTATTTCTGAATATATAAATTGTAATTATATAATTTTAGTTATAAGATTCACTTGATGTTTACTGCTCAATTAATACTCCCCAGATATCCCTCAATTTATGCACCCTGCTGTTGGTGTATATAGTTCAATGGCAATGAAACTATTATACACTTAAAGTCTAATTACTATTAATTGAATTCTATGAATGTAGAATTATTTCCTAGCAGATTTTAACTAAGTTTTGTAAGGATTTTTTCTTTGCTTTTCCAATGGTTCTTGCATACTTTCAGATTATAACTCTAATTCTTATACTATTTGTCTGTCTACTTCTTTGGACTACTAATCGTACTATAAAAATATATCTGAGAGCTATTAGATAAATATCTGACTCTGAGCAAATATCTTCCTCCTGGCCTATTGGATCTTCTACACTCATAATATTTATATTATCTACTTATTGTTTTCAAGGTCACTAACCCTTCCTATAATCTCTGGCGCTTTCTCCTAGTATTTTTCCACTTCTAAGTAATGCATTCAACCTACAAGTTCATGGCATTGTCTCCGATTCAATAGTTGTAACTAGTATGAATACTTAAATAAGTATTTTATATTTTGTTCCAAAGTATTATTTGATATTTGATATATTACTAAAAGAATTGATTGATACTTTAAGTATTTTATATTTTCTTTTAAAGTATTGTTTGATACTTATATTTTTAATAGTATTGCTTAATACTTTAAGTATTTTAGGATTTGTTTTAAAATATTGTTTAATACTTGTTATATTGTAAAGTATCCCTTGATACATTAAGAGTTTGATATTTTATTTTATGTACTACTTAGTACTTTGTATTGAAAGGATATTGTTCATATAGAACTTAAATAGATTTATATATTCCAAGACTGCTGATTTCCATAGTAGAAACAGCAGATTTTGACAGACAGCATCTCTAATATACTTGATTGAATAGTTACTTTCTTGATTCCATATTACTTACTCTTGAAGCCTTTTTTAGTAAATAGCTCTTGTCTCTTAGTGATCAAGCAGATCATCTATCTCTATTGTATTTGAAATAAGATTAGTACCCTAGTATAGACTGGCTATATTTTTTCAATATCAACAAGAAGTTAAGAAATTGTGAGCATAAGGCCAGATCAACTGACAAATGTTCCACCTTGAGAAATACTAGCAAGTAGGAAGTAGCAGAACCAGAAAGCATTTGGCTTTGCTAAGATCTGATATTGAGTATTTGATGACCTATTGTGGGAGTGATATTCTATGTAAAATGCTTATTAAAAAAAAAAAAAAAAAAGAAGTCTAGTAAGCAAATACTCTAAGATACTGAGAAAGAAATAAAATTAGATTTATTAGCAACACTTAGAGAAGTTCTAATAACTTCTCAGAAACTAAGAAAGCAACAAGTTAACTATCTACCTATAAGACATCCAAGACAGTTCAGGCAGTCCATATATGCAAGGGTTGATTAGGAAGACTTAGTATCATTAATGTTGGCATTAGGGACTGGGGAAGTACTTACCCTATAGGGTGGGGAGATAGAGGAAGATGCTAATAAAAGGCTAAGGATTAAACTCTCTTTGCTGAAGTGTTTTAGAGAGGAAGGAGATAATCTAAAACTGGACATATTTCAAAGATAGAAGAAAACTGTCTCACAGTACTTAGTATTACATGACATTAATAAAATAAAGAAAGATAGCTAGTACTACTTTAGCAGCTTCTGCACTAACAAAGTAGAAGAAACATACTATCAGGTAATTACAACCAATGGCAGGGGTAGAGGTATTCAAGGAATAATATCCTGTAAATTCCTATAAGACTGATTCTAGTTATTAAGAAACTATAAAGAACTGTACTAAAAAATGGTGACTACACAACATGTTCAATATAGAAAAGCAATAGGGATCATAGTAGTAGCAACTAACCTACTAATATGCTAAGACTGACTCTACAATAGTATTATTTCAAACTATATATTAAAAAGCCTTTTCTACCAAGTGATAAAACTATAACTTTGAGAGAAGATAGAGTTCTTAGAAGAAGAGAGCAATGATAATTAAAAGAGAATTAAGCAAGCTGAAAGAAAGGACTTAGGTCTCTATAATACAGGGGTATACTGCACTCAACAAACTAACTGGCAGAAAGAAAAAAACAAGTAGACCAAATGTCCTTTAAATTAAAGAAGGACGGAAAAGCCAGGTAAGACCAGAAAGAAAATTGAAGGAAGAAAGGAGAATGTTGCAAATATGGAAAAAAGAGGTACTAGATCAAAGACTGCTATGCAAAGAAAGGAAAGTATAGTACCTCGTCAGAAGTGTTCATGAAACATGTCCTACTAAGCAACCTTGCCAAATGCCACCCCACCAAATACTACCAAGTTGATCACGACCATACCTACTATACCTGCTCTACACCATGATAGTACTATGACCCTGTATCACTTCCTCTATTTCAATAATCCTGAATTATTTCCAATGGTTAATTGATCTGGATATACATTAAAAAAAAAAAAGCAAACTCCAAAGACCTTCAGAACAGAAATGACCAATGTTGAAAAAAGGCATGATCATGGGATTTTTCTACTACCTCCAGAATCTTGCTCTTGTTGCTCAAATTATCAGCCAGTCATGGACAACTATTAAAAGCTTCCTCACTCATGCATGTAAGCGCTAATCACTAGATAATCTCTCTTGCCTTTGTCACACACCAACTCTGAGCCAACAACAGCATTGGACAATAATCCAGGCAGCCAAATCCAACCGGAAAATGACTAGACCAGATTTCAGGGATCATAATGCAGTGGGTATTTCTCTCTCTACTAGTAACAACCACTTCCTTCTACCTATTTGAGTAATAGGATATGATTCTCTAACAAATTTATAGTTGATAGAATACTCAGAGAAGTCAATATCAAGAAATAGCTAGCCAAAGCAAGACCAAAGCTCAAGCCTGTGCATGTTGCCAAAAGACTAGACTGGGCTAAGGCTCATGAGAATTGGACAGCTGAGGATTTTGATGGAGTCATTTGGAGTGATGGGTGTGGTGTGGAGAAATCCCAGGATCCTAGGCAGTAGTGGGTTTCCAGAGAACCTGGGGGGCAGTGGCTAGTAGATTGTGTTCATTCAAAGGAAAAGAAGAAGGGAATTTCACTTATAGTATTGGGGTGCTTTTGGGGGAAGAGAAAGGGTCCCTTGGCTCCTATCACCCAAAATGTCAATAAGATCAGGTATGTTAGGCTCTTGAGAAGGCATTTTTTTCCTGTTATTCATCAGATCACTTCCTCTAGTATGCAACTTGAAGATACTTTTTTCCAGCAAGACAATGCCCCTGTTCATAAGGCTTAAAGTGTTATGGCTTGGTTGGAGAGGAATTATGTTGAATTGGTAGAACATCCCCCTTACTCTTCTGATTTAAATCCTCTTAGGCATATATGGGTTTAGCTTAAAAAGTAGTTACACTAGCAGTATCCAAGGATTGGAGATACTCCAGGAGGGAAAGAAGCTGTTAAGAAGCGACTTGCACAACTGTTATTCTGGGCTTGGGAGACAATCCCTGGGGAGTTTTTTGAAAAGTTGTGGAAATTAATGTCTGAGAGAGTAGCTGCAGTATTGGAAGTAAGGGGTGGTTATACAAAGTATTAGCCCATTTTACTAATTATTTTATTCCTCTAAAATGTAAATAGTAGTCTATTGATAGTTGACCATTGATGGTTGAGGGGTGATTGTATACTTAGTCCATGTGCTGTTGGTAACCCCATCCACTGTTGCCGTACTGGTCCCATAGCGCAACCGCAATTAAACAGGTCTCAGATCATGAACACTTCTGATGAGACACTGTACAAAGTGGTAGAAAAGGAAGTGACTTTATATCAAGCTGATAGACAGTCATTCAACAAAGTAGAGATTTGTAACTGGTACAGGTACTAGGTTATGTTTCATGTTTTATTTGATAGTATTATTTCATAGTTATTATGTTTCAAAGATATCACTTGATACTTTGAATGTTTTATCTTTTGTTTGATAGTATTGTTTGATACTTATTATGTTTTAAAGGTATCACTTGATACTTTGAATATTTTATGTTTTGTTTTAGAGCATCATTTGAGACTCGCTATGTTTCAAAGGTATCGCCAGATACTTTGAAAAGTATTATGTTATCGCTCATGCTGGAGATGAGTGAGAACTTGTATATAAACACTCCTTATCCTACGATGGAAACAGCAGACTTCGACTGACAGTATTCTTAATATACTTGGTTGAACGGTTACTTCTTGATCTCCTATTACACCCCTTCGAAGCCCCCTGTAGTCTACACCACTCGCGTGTCATGCCGAGCAAGCAGGCCCCCTGTTAACATTGTACTCAAAGCGTGATTAGCACCCCAGGTGTAAACACGTTACAGGATCAATCCTGTGCAAGTGCAGTGTTTCTGAACTCTGCCAATATCCATTATAAATCGACTGCAAGCCCTTGAAGGAACCATTCAGGTAAACAGCCATCCTGCTAAGGTACCATTTGACACAGAAACTATTAGATATAATATTATTAGTACTATCTTTGTAGTGGTACATAGAATTCCAACTAACCCCCTACTCTGACCAACAATGGTCAACATGGCCATGAAAGTATCCAGCTCATCCTGCTATAAGGAATGTGGACTAACAGTTGAAATTGGAAAGCATACTTGGACAGATCAGGAATTGATAGTATAGAACCTTGCTAAATATGATGTATGAATTAGGATAAATATCCTATCCAAACATGATGGAGTTATCATGTATTGGAAAAACTTGGTAGAATTCTCAAAGTACAATACATGAGTCTTGTGCAAATCTAGAAGTAGAGAATTCAGAGTGATAGCTATAGATATAGTTGAGTGAGACCTGTTGAAAGAATTAAAGTATGACTTTCCTGATAAGATTGCTGAGATACTACGACCTATATGAAAACTAAACTACTACATTAGATCTGTAGATATAAATAACCTACAGAATGAATTGATATATACTGTTCTCAAATCATGTAAGGAAAAATTAATAATATAAGTAAATGAGAAATTACATATAGTGGTTATTGTAGGAGTAGAGATTTCTAGAGCCAGACTAATATTTGTCAACCTGAGTTATATGGGAGAATCTGCCACCTGGTATATCTGAAGATATGAAATAACAATACTGTTGTTGATAGCTTCTTGAACCCAAAACAATTATTGAGCCTGAACTATACTGATTGAGCAAGATGTAGAAGCAAGATTGCCCTAAGCAATACCTACATCGAGACAAGGTTTAGTCCAAAAAGAGTTAAGTATAATTCATTCAATATACACTTTAGAGGATTTGTCAGTAACTTGAAGGTTATACTCTAAGAAGATATAAATGCTATGGCCACTTTGATGTAAATTATAGGAGACCTTTCAAGCAAGTTTTCTTACCACTTTGTATAGAAATATATAGATAATATAGTTATCTTTTCAGATATGGAGAAGGACTACAAAGCACATATTTGGAAGTTGTGCAAATAGCTATATAAGGCAAGGTTTCATATGACTAAGAAAGAAGTCAGTTCTGTTCAGTGATAAAATAGAGTACCTAAAATACATAGTGGATAATGAAGAAATCTAAGTATATCTAAAGAACAGCTCATGTATTACTGAATCGACAAGGCTAAAAGACAAAAAGAAATTACAATATTTCCTAATCATGGGGAGTTGTATTGCTTAGTTTATTTTCTACAATGCAATACTAATGGTGCCATTCGTGGACCTTGTAGAAAACTTCTGATTTTGTTAGCCACACACAGACCAAACAGTATTTGACAATATCAAGAATTATATTCCATAGTATAAAGCTATGCATTCCCTTGATTCGACAAAAAAGGAACCCATTTTTTTTAATAACTGACATCTCAGAGGTTGGTTTTGAGGTATGGGTAAATAAAGAGACCAGTATTTAAACTAAACAACTAGCTGCATTGTATAGTAGAAAGTTTATAAATTTACAAACAAACTATAGTACAACAGGTAAGAAAACATTGGCTATTGTGGATATCCTTAACAGTTTGCAGAACCTACTTATTGAAACCAAGTTCATAGTTGTAATGGAGCACAAACCTCTAACTGATCTACCTACTTTAAAAAATACTTCCCGGAAAGAGGTACGATAGCTCAGTAACCTTGGGAAGTATGATGTCCAAACAGTCAATGCACCTAGAAGTACAAACCATTTAGGTGAATTGTATCGTTTCCTACCAGTCAGTAGTCTCAGATACAGGTAATAATAATTTAACCTTGAACTTCAAAAGCTCTTGTTCTCCTATTTGTCATATTGATAGTCAAGTGTCTAAGCCTTCTATCCAATAATATACTTGCGAGAGTTTTCTGATACTGAAGCCATTTAGGTAGGTAGATAAAGTAGTAAAGTTATACGCAAGAAGATACAAAGCTGAGAGCATAAAGAGCTTATCTGCTACATATGTATAACTCATAACCCACAATTGGAGTCATATGGGAAAGTATTAATATTATCGAACTCATGACTGTGAGTCACTTAAGTATATCAACTAATTAAAATATATCAATGACTCAAAACTTCTTGTTATAAATACCCCCTGACTTTTAATATAAGTCATAGTGCAAAACCCTCCTACACACTATTTTGAGCCTTTTATAATATAACCAACCAGCCACCACTGACTCTGTTTGTAATATCAACTCCTCTCTCCCTCTAGCCTAAGTTCTATCAGGCTTTGTAGTTCTCTTACCACATATATAACTCCTACCTGAGTTGTCTTGCATCTTGTCTGACCTTCTACTAGAGCTCCACTTCCTGATTGAAGTCTACCCTCATTGTCTGTTGAGCAACATTTACCTATTTGATTATTCGCAGCTAGTTGTTGCTTATATTTTCTTTAGTCTTGATAGTACTTCTCATGTGCTTGATAACCTCTTTAACTTCTACAGGTTGTGTCCTGAGATCACAAATATGTCTCCGTAGGCTCCTCTTATTAGAGATAGATTTTTCATTTTTCTCAGCCTGCTTCTCCTCATGTACCCTTATGGCTGCGCAACATGTCTAGGTTCTCCAGTTGCCCTTCATTAGGGGCTTTTCTGTACTATTCTTTTGTGGGTAATATGTCAGAACAATCTTTACTATCTGATAGGCCTTGCTCCTATCTTGGTAGCAGTCTTGCCATATCTTGTGCATATGTTGGTGCTTCAAATATCTTTGTTTCTGGAATACTTCTGAGAACCAGCTTTTTCCCTCATTTTCATAGAAATGTACCCTACAGCTATTACCATAGCACCCTTTTGATAATACACTATTGTGTGGTACTCCTTCTCGTGCCTTTTGTTGCTATTTGTCGAGTTCAGCTTTGGTTAGCCTTAAGTTCTTAGAGCTAGTAGGGGTAATGTCTTAGGGGAAAGCAATTGTTGTATCCTATTTACCTTGTGGTCTTTAGGGAGGCAATTTAGTTTCTGTGATTATGATTTTAATTGACTCTTGGTTTGTTGTGCTATTATTAGTAGAAGTGGTGAACTTTGATTTCTGTATTTTCAAACTTTTATGCAAAGTACTAAGTCTTGTAATATCCTGAAGAGAAGCCTATCTATATGACTTAGTATTGCAGTTATTCATAATGTAGTTTGTTGATGATTTCATTGAGTTCATACTCCAGTTCTCAGTCTGAATAGGCAGAGGTGACAGTTTTTTCTGGAAGAGGAATTGATTGTCTGTGCAAGATTCATGAAGTACAATATAGAATATGTTGTATATAACTATCTGGAAAGGTAGGTTGTACTTATAAGTACAACTTCCCACTTTTGCCAAGATCTTGAACAGTCCAATTTTCTTGGAAACTAATTTTTTTGAATATCTTGTGGTCCTGATATTGCAGAATAGTAATTATACTATGTCTTCTTATTGTAGGTTGGGATTAGGTTTTTAGTGCTGAATGTAATTCTTTCTTTAATGCTCTTATACTGCAATTATTTCTGCTTATAACATTTCATACAGTAGTACTATATTTTTATAACCTGTCATCTTACCTTTGGTCACATAGCTAATGGCCTCCTGTTCAAAGTTTTGTCTATCAGTTCTGTGAAGAGTTGTACTTTTGATTATTTGTTAGTTTTCATTTTTATAGACAAACTCTACTATTGGCAATGGTTTGTACCAATTGTCCCGCTACTGGTTGATGTATATGTGAAGGTGTTGTTTCAGAATACTATTGACTCTTTTTGTTTGTCTATTGGTTTGTGGATAGAAGGCTGTGCTCAATCTTTATTGAATATCTAACTTTCCTGTGATTTCATGCTCTACTTCCAATATAAAAATGGATTCTCTAACAATGATTACACCTTTCAGCAGTCTATATAATCAGGAAATATCTTTTAGGAATACCGGAGGAGCCTGCTATGTCTTTGTGCTCTTCTGATATAAGATACATGGACTTATTCGGTCAGGTGATCTACTACTACAACGATGGTATTATAAACAACTGATTCTAGCAGGTCTGTGATAAAGTCTATTCATAGTGATTTCCATGATTTGCTTGGTACTTCATTTTGTTGGAAGAGTTTATATAGTGTCTATTATATAGTCTTTCTTCTTCTACAGGTATAACAGCTTTCATATATCTTTAGATAGTGTCTCACAATTTTTGATAGTAGTGGTTGCGATAGACTATCCATATAGTGTTGGCAGTTCCTCTATGCCATGCTGCTGGCACATTGTAATTTTGCCATATCAATTCAGTTTAGTCTTTCTTATCATCTGATATTGGTGCCTTTTCCTTATACTAGAGGTTGTCTTTTTTCTATTAGTATAACTCTAGTGCTATACTCTTTATATTCTTTTCTCCTCTCTGTAATACTTTTCTGATTTCTTGTATGTCCTTATCTTTATTGAAATTTTATATTTGTTTTATATATATATTTTTCTATAATAGTATTGTATATTTCTTTACTTTATTTGGGTTTTAGAACTACCTGTTTACTATTTACTTTATGACAGTTAAAGAGATAGATTACATAACACTGGTTAATATTTTATAATAATGATCAAAATTCAGATATATAATTTCTTATATGGTATTCAGAATTCTTTTGCTTAATTTATGTATATTCACATACTTTAATGGGTTATTTATTCTATAATATTCTCTAATTATTCCTTCACATCATCCTCTGCTTTATATGTATTTTGGTTATTTCCTTGGCAGACTTTCAGGGTCAAATGCATTTTTGCTCAAGCATTTAAGTTATGTTTCCTTTATTATTTTCCTTTCCATGTAACAGATATTGAACTGTATATATAGTGGTTACTGCCTGCCTCGTTTAAGAAGAATCAAGGACAAGAATGTCTATCAATCTATCATCTTCATACTACCTCCCACTTACTTAGCGTACCCCTGTGATATACACTTTATACTATACCTTAGTTTTATACAAAGTTATTAAGACTATGCTAACAATATATTTTGAACCAGTTAGGAGCCTCGTACATCTATAACTATATGACTTACACGTACAAGCTTCTATAAAGAGACTCATAAACCCTTTCTACTGTTGTGAATGATTTCTCTAATCAAAGTGAACCAACATTTTCTACCAAAATTAGTTCTTTGAAACAAAACACCCTTGCTTGGTATGATATGATTTTTATATAATACTATACCTTTGGTGACATCCTTGTTAGTATCAGCATGGCTACAATAAATTCCAACATACTACAGAGTTATAGCTACAGACTAGTATCAGGCCTAGCTTATGCTTACGAAGATCATTTCTGACCTAGCAACAAAATAAACAAACCCATAAATAGCAACCATCTTCACAGAAGAGGTTCTAGTAATCAATATACCATTCCTACTACCAGTCATGCACAATACTGTGTAACCTTGGCCACCTAGTTACAAGTTTGAATCAATTCCAAAGCCTACCAGCCCTGAAAATTATAGAATAGGTCATGAGATTTCTGAATGTATTCTAACCCACTTCTATTGTTAAAACATAGTCCCTAAATATGAAATAGTGCTTGAGGAGCATGATGCTAATCAAAAGGATAATAAGCTACAGGACTAATTTTGTAATTGCTACTACTGGGCTTTGGCCTATCTTCTCAAAATAAGATACTCCAAATAGCTAATCCACTCAACCACTGACAAGGTACCTTGTGCTATTTGAAAGGCATGCAAGAACACGTTGGCTAAGGAAATTACTTCTTCATTCTTCATCTACCTTAACACTTTTCTCAATTCCAAGTACTAAATGCTCGAACCTATTATGGACTATATCAACCAGTATAACACGTTATGGAATTGCTTGTAACACTATCGCACTACTGCTATGGATATCAACCAATATGCACTACCTTTTGATTTTAAATTAGTATTCAAGTGGCTAGAAGCAAATGCTGGGATCCTCCTCTGTTCCCTTTCCGAGTTGATAAGTAATTTTGTCTACAATCTCTAAACTAAGAAGGGCGTTACTTACAATAATATCTAGAACCAAATGTATAACCTAAAGACATCAGTTCATTCTAGAGATGACTAGGTGTATAAAGCAGCAGATGTTAAAGGGAAAAAAACAAATAGGTTCCCAGAACCCTACTGTTACCAAAAATTATACCTACTACAAAAGGCAGTACCCAACCACTTGCAGTAAGGAATATACCTAGCATCAGTACAATAAACTCAAGGCTGACAACTTAAAGAAGAAAGAAGAAAAAGCTGTTAACTCAGCTAAGATTGAAATAGAAGAAATATGCCAACCAGTCAGTACCTCAACCTCATTCCTACCTACTCATAAAACCCCTCATCCATATTATTGGCTAATCTAGATAGACATAAGTGCATATATAATGAGACCTTCTTATAAACTTTGCACTATCAAAAGGCACTATTAAGATAGTTGATAGTTCTGTAATAGAATTATGTGGCTATAGAACAGTTAAGTGAATGGTTAAAACATTTACTGGTTATATAAGGACTGTCTTTCTACAACAGGTTCCTTGGATTTGAATGTTGGATTCTGTTACTTTGTTGTCATTGCATACTATCATTTCTTGCAGAGTACGTTTCTCTTGGGATAGTAAAGGGAAGAACATGGATGTTTTCAGAGAAAATAAAATAAAGGTTCTTTGGGGAAAACTTGACAGACTGGATTATATCCTGCAAGAGGAAAAAGAAACAGTGAATATCATGACTAACAAACAGTGGCATGAAGCCTTAGGCAATCTCTTATCCAAATACCTTAATACTGACTATGACTCCGACACTTCTGCTATTTCTACAATTTCAAAAGGCTAGCAATAGGAAACCTGTATTACCTTTAAGTCAACTAAGAGAAAGTCAAAATCAACTGAAACCAAGTGTGATACCAACTTCAAATTTATCCACTATGATTTAAGCAAATCATTTTTGACTGGCTCATTCAGCAATTTCTAGTACTATATTACCTTTATTGATAACTGTACTCACTATATATGAATTTACCTTAAGACAGGGAACTCCAACGCTGCAAAAGTGTTTGGATTATTTATTACGGAATGTACAACCCAGAATAAGGGTACCATTAAAAGAAGTTGTACAGATAATGGAGGTGGGTATATCAATAACGAGATACTAACTTTGATTGAAAAGTGGGGAATTGTTTATAACAAAACCCCTTCTTCCTCCCTTGAATCTAATAGCATAACTGAAAAGATATAACTAAACAATAAGCATTGCAACCTGTTCTGTGTTGTCAGGTCAATTATTATAACTTTGGTCTGAGGTAGTATCTACTACTATCTACCTACAAAATAGACTTTCTAACTGACCTATAGGTAATTCAACTCCCTAAAAAATGCTTTATAACAAATAGTAGTTGATTAACCACTTGTACCTATATGGGACCAAATGCTTTCTCCATATACTAGAGGAGAAAAGAAACCCAGAAACAGAGCTACAGTCCCAGGCCCTTAGGGAATACCTTGTTGGATATATCCCTTTTGATAAGATATATTAGATATACATTTCCTCATAATTTAAGATTTCAGAAACCAGGCAACTCTATTAAACAACTAAGATAACAATACTTCTTGACCAATCAGACTATCTTATGGAACTACCACCAAAAGAATCTTTTGCAACTATTCTCACTCCTACCTTGCAGACTGTATTGCAGCCATGCAGTATACCTTTGGAATCCAAGGAGAACAAAGCACTATTAGTAAAATCAGCATCAATCAAAGTACGTCTACTCGCACCTCCTCAAGATCCAGAAACTTATGAATATTCAACCCCATTTTCTATACAACTTGAACCTCTACAACCAGAACCACTACTAAAACAAACGGTAGAGGAAGTTAAAATGTGAATAGAGTCTGAACAAGTATGACGCCCAACAGCATGCTATAGCAGAAATGCTAGAGTAAGATCAGACAAGGACTCTGCGAGTTCTTGCGAAGCTATAAACAGCACCTACCACTATCAGTTGATCTCAGCAAAGGATGTTGAAATAACTGTATTGATGAAGAATGAAACCCTCGATGAAGTTGATAAGCCAATAGAATGGAAAATAATTGATGGTAAGTGAGTATTTAAAAGCAAAGAAATGGCTGATAGCACCCAAGAAAGGTAATATGCAAGAGCAGTTTCTAAGGGGTTTTTACAAATTCCTGACTTAGACTTTAAAGATACTTTTACTCCTATCATCTATAATAAATCCCTCCTTTTTCTTCTAGTTATCTGTACCAAAAGCCAATAGCAACTACAGCAATTAGACATTGAATCAACTTTCCTTTATGGCAAACTAAATGAAGAAGTTTGTATCAGATTATGACAGAGGTTTGATAACAAAGAAGCAGGATGAAAACTTAACTAAGATTTGTATAGACTTCCACAGTTTGTAACCAGTATAGGTACTAGGTTATTTTATGTTTCATTTCATAGTATTGTTTGATACTTGCATTGTTTCGTGTGCTATCGGTTGATACACAAATTGTTTTATCTTTGGTTTCACAGTATCGTTTGATACTTGTATTGTTTCATGTGCCATCGGTTGATACACACAATGTTTTGGAATATCGCTTATAGTAGAGATAAGCGATATGCGGTATTTAAAGAACGCTGATTCCTGCAGTGGAAAGAGCAGACTTCAACACACTGTGTTCTTAATATACTTGATGGAACGGTTACTTCTCTGATCCCCTATTACACCCTATTTAAAGATTTCTTTAGGAAGCAGCGCTCGCTTCTTGTTGATCACGAAGCCATCTGCTCCTATTGTACCGCTACACGACCAGGGCCTGGCCCGAACATGTCACATTTTTTTAACCTCAGCAAGTGGTTAAGAAGTCTGTCCAGACCTGGTCTGATCAGCCTACGCAGCATCCAACACTGAAGCTAGCAGTGGGGAGTGGCAGAACCAAGAGAGGTTTGGCTCCGCCAATACAACACGGTTGAGTCATTAGAGACTCGAAGGGGGAAGCAGGTCCCACCAGAAGGCCTTACTAAAAGAAGGCAACCCAAGAAACCAAAAGGGTCAAGGAGCGATTTCACAATTGATGAAGCAGAAAGACAACTAGCGCGAGATTTGGCCAGGCAGACCTTTGGCGAACAAACCGACGAGTTAGCTAAAGCAGTAACCAGTCTTCCTGGGATCTTTCCCACCAGCCCCAGCAAAGGAAAGCCAGCGGCACAACCAGCAAAGAAAGAAAGCTTACCTGTTGGTACACCTAAGAAGGAAGATGATGACAAAGAGATACCAGATCACTGCGTAGTAAAAGAACCACCAGAGCAGCCCCCCAGTAACTCTTTAGAAAGTCCGCCGGATGACAGTTCCACTAATGAAAAGTCCAAAGACAATATGTTTGAAGAAGAATCCACCATGCCACCCGGCACAGGGGCCGAGCGAACCGGACCAAAGATCAAACTCCTGCTGCCACTCTCATTCTTTGGTGAAAAGGAAGATCCAAAACCTAAAGCATTTGATCGATGGGTAACCACCATTTCCCATGTAACGACCCAGCATACGTGAGCTATGGCAGCCGGAACCTACACCCATACAGGTAGCTCGGAGGCGAACTGGTAGGAACCGGCAGGCAAGTGAGTACTTGACCTACGGAGACGCGATGGCCCGGGCTCCGAGATGAGTAGACTTAGTGGACACAAGTATTTAGGTACATGGCTACGCCCAAGGTTGGTGTCAGCGTACTTAGGGACCTATGAAGGGCCAATACACAGCTAGGCTGGGTAACTAGAGAAAGGCCGAGTGTGTCTATCCCCGGAAGTGGAATAGACAGGGTAACAGGAGAAAATCCACTTGTCCACCGGACAAGATTACCCTACCCTCAGAACAGGGTTACCCTGCCTTGAGGCTTGGATTACCCTGTTCAAGGACCTGAGTTACCCTACCTCCCAATACGAAGTCCCTCGGGGAGTTTGGGAAAAATGACTGGAATGTTTGTCACACGAAGCCATACATAATACTGGAATCTGGGGTTCCGGGAGATGCTATTGGGCGAGCTACGCAGCTACGAAGAAGCTGTAAATTGAAGACATTATTCCTATCATGCCCCTCCGGCCCCGCCTTGAGGCCCGGACGTCATGGGCAAACGGTTGTGTAGTTGTGTGCAGTCTAGCAAAGGAGGATCTTTGGAGACCCGCTTGCAACACCGTATACGTTGCTGCCGTCCGGTCGACCGTAAGCTGTTCGCAGGATATATAAGGGGGCATAGGGTGGAAGGTGGAGTACCTCCTCCAAGTTGTTCGGAGTAAAACGGACCAAAACTGACGGAGTTAACGGGAGTTAACCGTGGGGGTCCCGAAGGTAGTCCCGGGTGGTGCCGGGACGACTGGGAACGTTTTGCACCTACCACGCCCAAGGATGTCCCCAACGCCATAGGCTCTGAGAGGGAAGTGCAGAGACACTAAAAGCATGATTCCTACCGCAGGTAAGGTGTATCCGAGGTAGTGGTCGTGGGTAGCGCCCATTGGATCACTCCTGGACCACCGTACCCTGCGGAAGACACCGGAAGCCCGAGACTCGTAAATAGTAGATAGATAAACCGCTCACGGTAGCTTCCGGCGTCAAGAAGAAATCAACGCGCATGGGAAGGGTGTCATAGATAGTCTAGTTCAGCAAGGGGTCTTGACAGTTAGCCACTGGCAAGTCCCCGATGCGCAGAGGTTTTCACTCCGGCGGGCAGAATGGAAATGCGCCGCAGAAACGATATGCACATATGGTGAACGCCGACTAGAGCGGGTCGACACATACATGCCCGAAGGGGGTGTCAGGAGACGTGTCGGACCGCCCTTAGCGGAGAAGGGTGTGCTCGAATAGTTGGAGTAAACTGATGGGGGAGTTTCTGGCATAAGATAAAACTACCTGAAAGTCTATGCGAGAACTCTCCTACTCCAACAATCAATCCTCTCGAGACCTTAATTGAGTGAAGCGTCAGGCTTAACGATATTAAGTTTTACCGTCTACTTTACTCTTACATCTGTGTGAACTTTTGGCGATAAGTTGAAGTTGTTTGGTGCGGTCGCAACCTTGGGATCCATCTTCCTAGGGGTGCCCCTGTTACATCCCAATACCTTTCCCTGCACAGAGTGGGCAAGACCAAGTAAGTAAGTAGAGTGTACTTGGGAAGTTGCTGTACAGGAAAAGCAAAGGAGGCATACCACCAAGCAATAAACCACTATGAGAGTGGGGAAAAAATCTGAGGAGTGACCCTAACAAAGTACCCGAGAGATGGATTTCAATCCTCACGAAGCACGGAAGAACTATATAAATGGTTCAAGGATATCCAACAAGTAGGAAACAGGAAAATGGAAAGAATAACCATAGTCATGACGGATCTCCTAATGTATCATGGACGATTGCCTACCGGGACGATATCTCAGTAGACCTGCAACAAAGAATGCATGAAGCAATGCATCCCAGACTACGTCAGGAGGTACAAGCCATGGAGGAAGAGGGAGACTCCTTTGACAAGATAGTCAAACGGGCTGAAGGCAAGGACACTATCGTGTATGAAACAGGGGTTTGCCGAATGGACATACCGTAGCACAAAAATAGTAAAGGATTATCATTGCGGGACGATGCAAGGAAAGATAAACCATACAGCAAAGATTTGAAAAGCAAGAAAGATAAGAAGCAGAAAAGAGGCGATGAAGTCAGATGTTTCAAATGCCGGAAAAAGGGGCACTATGCAAAGGACTGCTATGCCAAAAAGGGAGAAGGAAAAACAGCTAAGCAAGAGGCTAGTACAAACAACATTGAAGCAACTGAATACAATGAAGTGAAAATTAATTCGGTGGGAATAGAAAGCCACCGAACCCAACCAGCACTCACAACATGGGCCCGTGCCGCACTAGAAGGATCGATCTACATAGAGGGCCATTGAGCAAAGGTACTGTTCGATACAGGAACAATGGGTTGTGACATTATCAGTACTACCTTTATCTCGACCCACGGCATACAAACAGAACCACTACCCCAACCAACAACAGTCAACCTGGCAATAAAAGGTTCCTGCTCTTCAAGCCACAAGAAATGTAAGCTGGCCATAGAAATGGGAAAAAGAAATTTACAAATCAGGAGATGTTGGCAGGAAACTTAGCAAAGTACGACGCCTTGATTGGAATGCTATTCATGGAAAGACACAACACCCTAATCAGATGTCGGGACATAGCAGTGGAGTTTCCAGATGACAAACTGTGAGTACTATGCAAACCAGCAAGCATGGAAGTCTGTACTGCGGTTACGGATGCAACCTAAGCAACACTGTTGACAGAATACAAGGGTGTATTCCCAGACAGAGTCCTGGAAACGCTATTCCCTGTGCATAAGATTAAGCATAACAATGGGCTGAAAGACCCAACGGATCCAAAAAACCAATCGACACAATCAATCCCAGAAGCATACAAGGAGGAACTCAGGAACTGGATAAACGAGAAATTATGAGCTGGAGTAATTGTAGGACCGGGGGTTCCCGGAGCAGCACCTATGTTGGTACAACCTAAGTCGGATGGAAGGATCTGCCCCCTGGTAGACCTGAAAGTAAGAAGTGATAACACGATTATGGATAGTCCATCGATCCTCAACCAACAGCAGATCCTTACCTGCATTGGATGAGCAAAATTCAGAAGTAAGATTGACCTGAGCAACGCAAACTTCCAAACACGAGTGGACAAGGACAGCGTTCAGTTCAACTCATTCCAAATGCCATTCGGAGAGTTTGTCAGCAAAGTAATGCTACAAGAAGACATGAATGCACCAGCAACATTTATGCAAATAATAGCAGACCTCTGAAGCGGATTCTAACATCAATTTGTATGGGTATACATTGATGATATTCCCATAATCTCTGATACACCAGAAGAGTATGAAAGGTACATGCGGCAGGTATGTGACCGACTCAGAAAGGCAAAATTCTATGCAAGCCAAAGGAAGTCAGTACTATTTGCAGAAAGGCTAGAAGTACTAAGACACATAGTGGATAGTGAAGGAATCCATGCATCCCTCCAGAAAATATCTTCTATTGCAGGTTGGGAAACACCGCAAAAGAAAAAGGAATTGCAACGCTTTCTAGGAATAGTGAGCTGTGTGGCCCAGTTCCTCCCACATCATGCAACATTGACAGCACCATTAAGGGACTTAATGGGAAATGCTGAATTCGTATAGACAACTACATATCAGACCGCATTCGAAACAGTAAAAAAACAAATTATCGATGACCAAGTTATGCGACCAATAGGTATAAGAAGTCAGGAACCAATTTGGGTAGTAACCGATACCTCCAATTTGGCGATGGAGGTATGGGTAGCGCAAGGACCCACCTACACGACGGCTCGACCAGCTGGGTTATACAGCAGGAAATCCAGCGGAGTAGAAATGAGTTATGGAACCACCGCTAAAGAGGCATTAGCAATAGTGGAAGCACTTACTCCGTTCTACAATATACTAATAGGAAATTCCTTTACAATATTTACAGACCACCAACCCCTAAGACACCTACGAATGGCAAAGAACCCAAGCAGAAAGCAAGTTAGATGGCTTAGTGCCTTGGGAAAATATGATGCAAAGATAGTCTACGCACCAGGAAGTATGCACTATTTAGCTGATGCCCTTTCCTGGATATATGAGGGAGGATGAGACTTAAATCCACTCTATGTCCATGACCATACAAAGGAAGCAAACGACATCTCGAATAACGCAGTCCATAAGCAATAATCAAACATGGTAGAACCTGAAGAGGATGTTTCCCCTACCTCCCCTCCTTACTCATACAATGAGTACTACAACGAGGCCCCGGTACCTCCTGAAAACCTCTGCTCAATTACGGGAGGAAATGATTTAGGCGACCAGTGTACTATGCGAAGCATGCCACCTGTAAAACTCCAACAGAGTACATTGCACTACACACATTGTTATGTGGATCATTACCCATATCATCAGACCGAGATCAAATTCACAAACAACCATCCTAGGCGGCAGAGAAACGCAACTCCTCACCCTCCTAGTGAAGGACCAACCCCGCCTAGTACAGAAACTGACCCAAGCTCTCCGGACTCCCCCGAAATCAAAGACTGGGAATGGCAACAAACGATCGGCGGAAGACCGATTAGTGCGGGGGAAGGGCCGTCCACCCTTGCTCAGCGGATGCCCAGATCTTATGCAATCCCGGTACTGCTAAACTTGAAAGCCCCAGGTTTACAAATACCAGAACCTGTTGGATAGACGGAACTGATAGAGGATATTATCTATGAGACAATAGCGGGACTCCGAATGCCATGACCTAATAGCCCACCAGCTATTAGATGGGCAGAATGATTAGAAAGTCCCAGAAATGAAGTGATAGTTTCAGTGATACCCCCAATGATGAGTGAATATCGATGGGGACTTTACGATATCTTGGAAGAGAGCGAGGAGGGTGACCAACATGAGACAACGCGAGGAAGTAGGATAGAAGACGAGGACGACACCTTACAAGCAATCAATAAAATGATCGGGACGTTCCGAGCACATATGGTTGCAGCATGGCAGAAAGAACCAATATGGAAAAAGGTCAATGAAAGTATGGACTCCACAGGAGATTTATTATGCTACAAGGTTGCAATCAGAATACTATACGGAAAAACCAGATATGGGTAAGACTGCCTGCATATTCCAAAAGGCCCTGCATACAGAAATACGACATCAAGGGAGTACGCCATTAGCGAAATCCGCAACAAAGGCCACCACAATGCTGAACCAAACTCACGGTACACTACTGAGTACCTATTTTGGCCCAAAATGCAGAGGCACTTCAGAGCACATATGGCCCAATGCCACACCTGCCAGATAAACAAAGAACCCACAAAGTTACCAGAAAGAAAGGCACAGACAATTGTCCTACCATCAGAAATTTTCGAATCGATAGCCATTGACTTTGCAGGACTCATCCATAACTCATGGTGATACGACACAATCCTAGTTGTGATGGATAGGTTTTCGGGATTCACGTGACTCATACCTACCACTAAGCAAGTGACGGCAATAATAACCTGGGAACTTGTACGCAACACAATATTTACAGCCCATGGCTACCCAACATCTCTAGTAAGCGATGCTGACCCATGATTTGAGTCACATATATGGAGACAGTAGTGTCGATCGCTAGGCATTGAGCATAGCAAGGCGGCACCAGGCCACCATGAACTGAATAGACAAGTTGAAAGGACAATTGGAGAATTAAAAACAGCTCTTAGAAATCTAGTCAATGCAAGACAAAACAATTGGTTTGATGCCATACTGGAAACAGCAGCATACCTGAATACAGGATGGTCAGAAACCCTTGGTATATCACCACATAAAGCTATTTTTGGAACAACCTACCGGCTACTCCCCCTAGGGAATTTCAACAACTCTACAGTGCCAGCCGCCGACGAATTGTTGAACAGACACCAAGGAATCCGGAACACCGCATTTAATACTATCAAATTGGTGCGATTTAGGAGCACAAGAATGGCAGCAAAAAGGTGCAGACACCATACACCGATAGGGAAAGGTAACCTGTTATTGGTTTATGGAAGCATTTTCGCAACAGAATGAGGACGAAGCAGGAAACTGCAACTGCACTGGCGCGGACCATTCAAGATAATTGAATATGATGAACATACGTAAAACTACATGGTAGGAATGGACGGTTGAATGTACAGAAACCGAGCAACGACATTCCATGCATCTACTGTGAAAGGATATCTCGCTAACGACAATATCTTCTTCCGCGGAAGAAGCCACGCAAAGCTGCCTCCGATCATGGTTAATGAAAAATCAGAATGGGAGGTGGAGGTTATATGGAACCACAGGAAGAGCTATGACTGGGACCAGTTGCGGGTAAAATGGATGGCATATCTGGAAACAGAGAACAGCTAGGAACCCCTCACAGGGTTAGAGAATGCGATGGAACTGGTAAACCAATGGTGGAAAGACAACAAACCAGAGGACGAGCTACCGCGGACAACAAATCATGTAATGGTAGCATGGTGCCCAACCCTGCCAGAAATACAATGCTTCCAGGCAGATAAAGACCCGGGAATACAGGACGGGTTTTGGGCAGCTCCTTGTGAAAGTGATATCGAAAGCAGTGAGGATGAGAAGCGAGTAATGGAAGACGAAGCCGCATACCTAGAACGGCTAGCTGAGGGTGAGCACTGGGAATAACAAAGGGAGGAAAACGTACCATCCAATAGCCTTATGATGTCAAACTGTGAGCAAGTTACTTGGAGACTACGCCATCAGCTAATGGAACTGTTGGTGAACGGTGATATTATCCCTAGACGATATCTCACACACCGCTTATTCATACATATTTGCAACAAACGCCTGGAAATAACAACCCCGTCAACAGGACATATGTGTGGCAAAACAAGGTCTGACATATTCTGCTTTGGAAGTGGATGTTACCTGAGCACAGAAAAATGTGAGATGTGCGTGGAAATGGAAGAAACCGAAATTAAGTACCACCCACCTTTCCCTGACACCTAAGCGAAGGTCAAGACCTAAGCGAAGTCAACACCGAGACATAAATACCACCCACCATCCCTCAGACTCCTCCGAAGAGGAAAAAACTACACTATCAGATCTCCAAACAGAAATACAAACCTTTACCCTCTTACAAACCTTTACCCTTTTACAAAACTGAAGAATGTCGATCTACAAAGAAATAAACATCTAGGAACCACACATTATTGTTGATGAACTGTAGCGCAGTGGAACCATTCCACGGGACGCATACTGGAAAGTAATTTGAGTCGACTACTGCGACGATTGCCGACGAATCGATATCGCAACGGAGGATTGGCAGGACTGGATGGTCTGAAATTAGACCGACCAACCACACTACAAGCAATCACGTTGCTTTGTACGTGAAGCACCCTGCTAGAAGTCTTTGGAGAAATGGCTAGAAGGGGTGGAAGGGATGTGGCAGGATGACATGAGATTGTTGCAGGATAGTGATGATAAGGAGGATGGGTCTATGGGGGACCTTTAGCGCAATAGCAGATTTACCGACTATTAGGATTTCATTAGGTTATTTTATTTAGTGACATTGTTATTTTGTTTTGGAAGTACAACTGGTACAGATATGTGGTTACTTTGTGTTTAGTTTCACCGTATGGTTTGATACTTGTATTGTTTCGTGTGCTATCGGTTGATATACAAAACGTTTTGGAATATCGCTCATCCTGGAGATAAGCGATATACTGTATTCAAAGACCCCTGATTCCAACAGTGGAAACAGCAGACTTCGACAGACAGTATTCTTAATATACTTGCTTGAACAGTTACCTCTTTGATCTCCAATTACACCCCGTTCCAAAACTCCTTTAGTAAGCAGTGCTCGCTTCTTGTTGATCAAGAAGCCATCTGCTCCTGTCGTGCCGCTATGTGACTAGAGCCTGGCTCGAACACATTACAATATCTGTATTTTCCTTTATATTGATAATCCTGCCATTCAAACAGCGGACACTTCCAATGCTATATCTCTATTAGAAAACCTGATAATAGCATTTTAGATTATCCATTTAGGGGAAGCTATATTCCTGCTCAGTCTGCACATTGCGCATACATCAGACTGGGTTCATCTTACTCAAGGGCTTTACATCATTTTAGTCCTAGAATGATTCTCCACAAAGAACTCTAAATTCATATGTATACCATTACCAAAAGGCTTACAACTTGTAAACAGAATAGAGGAAATACAGATATTGGATATCTCACTTTACAAATCAATGATACAATTGCTTATGTATTTGACTACTAGTATAAGACCTGATCTAACATATACTATTTCTTTTATCTTATAATGTTCTACCTGCCTGATCAAACAGTATCTTAATACCACTAAATATGTCCCAAAATACCTTCATAGAACTTATAACCTTGTATTATTTCCTGTATAAACTTTGACTAATGCTATTTACACCTTTGTTGATATTGCCTTTGCCACCTGTATTGATACATGCTGCTTCATTGCTGGGTACATTGCACTTCTTAACAATGCATTCACCACCTAGGGTTCCAAGATAAAAGCCACTCTCAGAACCTCTAGAAGTGAAGCAGAATATATCGCTATGCCCCCAGCTGCATCTCAAATGCAATGGTTCTGCAATAGTCTCCATAATATCTACTTGCACATCCTGATCAATTTACATGCTGATAACACCTGTGCTAATTTCCTTGTAACAAACCACCAGCTTAATGAGTGCATCAAATATCTAAATATATGCTTTCATACAATATATAAAGAAATCGATAATAGATTGTTCATCCACCTGAAGGTTGCTTTTCAAGATAACCTTTCCAATATCTGTACTAAAATCTTTGCAAAACTAGCACATAAATAGATAATGAGACTTTTGGGCTCTAGGTAATACGAGAAAGTATTGAAATTTTGTATTCATCTTATATGTATACTTTTCTATGATAATATCATATATTCCTTTACTTTGTTTCAGTTTTGGAACTACCTATATACTGTTTATATTACTATAACTAAAGAGATAGAGTACATATATTTTCAGTAATATTTTATACTAATAATGGGAATTGTGATGTATAATCTCCTCAGTGCTGTTTGGGATTTTCTTGCTTGTTTTATGCATGTTCACACACATTTATTGGTTATTTATTCTATAATGTCTTCTAATTATTCCCTCATACCATCATTAGATTTATTTCTATTTTCATTATTTTCTTGGGAGATTTTCAGCATCAATTATATTCTGCTTGAGCATGTATACTATTTTACCTTTATTATTTTCCTTTACATATAACAGACATGGAACTGTATATATACCACTTGCTACCCACCTCACTTAAGCAGAATCAAGAACAAGAATATCGACAAATCTACCTTTATACTACGTCAACACTTAGCTTGCATCTTCGATATACACCTCATACTGCACTATATTTTCATTGCAAGTTATTAAGATCATGGCAACTGTATATTTTGAAAAATCTTGTGATCTTAGGTCCTGTAAAGCTTTTGTCCTTTCATTCTAAATTTTCCCTGGTTTTATTACTTTGATACACTTGACTTTCACCTACAGGTTTGCTTGCTTTTTGCTGACTCTTTTATTAGTGCTATTTTGTGGTTAGTTATGTACCCTTTATCTTAGAACTATGTACTTTCCTGCTTGGTTTCCTGGTTCGTACTTGATCATGAAGTTTTATTGGCTTGCTCTTTCCATCTAGTATATTTGCTAATTATTTAAGTCTTTCCTTGTCATAAAGGGTAGCAAGTTCTTACACGCCATAAGAAACTTGGTTTCATAGTTGGCGGTTACAATATAAGAACCCTATACTTTGAAGGCATGAATTATTGGTAGGGATTCTTTGATATATGCATTCTAGTTGCACCTTACTGGTAATATTGTTTTAGATAGAAAGACGACTGGGGTTTATTTACTCTCTTTGCAGTATAGGGACAGGATTCCTGAGCAAACATATTTGTATACATCTATTTTGATCATTGGCTCCTTCCTGGGATTCAAATACATCCACATTGGTACAGTCATTACTTTAGTTAGTAGGTTGTTGAAGGGTTTGATCCATTCTGGTCACTAATTACTAGTTGATATTCTTTTTAAGAGGGTGGTATATGGGCTTCACAGTTCTGTTAAATCTATTGACAAACTACTATTAAAGGTTGCACAACTCTATAAAGTACTAAATATCTGCCCTTATCTTAGGTGCTTCCTACTACTATATGGCCTAGGTTTCAATAGAGTCTATTGGTACTTCTTCCTTGTTGATACTACAGCTTAAGTATTCTAACTTCAGTTGGTAGAACTTATATTTCATAGGTTTGACTCACATTCCTGACTTTGGTATAGCTTGCATGATATTGGTGGCATTCTTTTGAAGTTGGTTCAGATTTCTGAAGTATTTAAGTATATCATCTAGGTAGAGGATACAGCTTGCATCCTGATATCTGTTTAGTACTCTGTTGATCTATTATTGAAACATTGTAGGAGTATTCAGGACTTCAAATAGTATAACCAGATGACAATATATATCCTGTATTGGAAGCTAAAAGCCATCTCCTACTTACCTCATAGTTTTATTTGAATGTTGTAGTGCACATCCTTAATGTCAAGTTTGGTGAAATGTTTGGCTAACCTTAATTGACCTGGAGACTGTGATATTGGAAGTAACAGGTATTGATCCTTCTTTGTAATTTCATTCCAGGTGTAATTGTAATAACCTTGCATACATGAGTTATAGCAACCTGAACCTATACCTATACAGGTAACCAAGTGTCCAACTAGTAGAAACAGGATGGCTAGCGACTACCTGCCTTATAGGTACCCAATAGCCAGGGTCTCCTGATGAACAGGTAAGGTTATACATACTTAGGTAGTTCAATGCCTAGTACATAGGTAGAGACAATATCAGTATACATAGGGACCTTAGGCAGGCAAGTTACTCTACTAAGTAGGGTAACTAGACAAAGGATTCAAGTGTCTAACTATGCTGCAAAAGTAGGCAGTGTAACAGGATAAAGTTACTCTGATGTTCAGAGAGGATTACCCTACCTTGAGAGTCTAGTTACCTGACTATAGAAGTTAGGGTACCATGTTGAGGGCCCTGAGTTACCCTACCTGGTACTGAAAAGCGTCTCATATACTTTGGGGAAAATAAGTAGAATGATTATCATACTAGACTATATATCCTATACAAATCTGAGAGTCACTGGCATGCTATTGGTTAAGCTACCCAGCTCCAAAGAAGCCGAATCTTAGAGGTATTATTTCTGTCATACTCCTCCAGCCACACATTGAGTCGCAGACCTCATGGGCAACTGGTTGTGCAGTTGTATATAAACTAGACAAAAAGAACTTTTGGAGATACACATATAATACTCTGTGCACTCTGCCCATCCACTCAACCCTAGACTGTGTGCATGATATATGAGAGAGTTTATGTAGGAGGGTGAAGTATTTTCTCCAAGTTGTTCAGAATAAAAGAAAAACCGGAATTGATAGAGATAATGGAAGCTGACTATGAGGGTCCCTGGGGTAGTTATAGAAGGTACTGTAGATAATGAGGAGAGTATTATACCTATTAAGTCTAAACATGCCCCTATGCTATGGCATCTCAGAGGGAAGTTTGAGGACACTAAAAGCATGATTCTTCTCATGACTGACACCATTTTGTGGGTGGTGGCCATGGCTAGTGCTATTTTGATCACCATACCTGAGACCCTACCATTGGAGTCTCGATAAGAACTTAACTCAATAGAAGTAGATAGAATACCTAGACCGGAAAACCCAATGGGGACTTGTATAGATGAAATACATTTGAGAAGGTATTGATAAATTAGTAGGCTCTCCCAGGTATCTTGATGGTTAGCCACCAGCAAGGAAGTAATCTATAGAGGTTTTTGCGCTAGTGGCAGTAATTGTAGTGCACTGTAGAAACCAAACTGCATAAGAAGGTGGCTCACTAGGGTGTATCAATACATGTATGCCCACGGGGATATGAAAGTAGTGTGGAACGACTCTTAGCAGTGAAGGATATGTTTGAAGGGTTGGAGTAATCTAATAAAAGAGTTTGTGGTATAAATTCCTACTACTTAAATCATTGTGAGAGGTCTTCTACTTCAATACAATTAACCACCTCTTATTATCTTAATTGAGTAAAGTGCTTGGCTTAACGATTTTAAGCTCTGCTACTTGCTTTACTCTGACAATTGGACAAAAACCTTTGGTGATAAGTTTAAAGTTAATCAGTATGGTCATGACCTGTGCGTCAATCTCCTTTGCGATGCCCCAATTACAGTATATCATTAAGTGACCTCTGTGCTTAACTCGTGTCCTGATTGATTGTTCTTCAATCTTTAGCGCTAATCTTTTAGGAATTCTTGTAATCCTGTTGCAAACAACTTAAAGTACCCTGTAGGGCAGCAGGCAATGACTGGTACTGAACTTCAGATCCAAGTTGACCCTAACTCCAACTTGGACCAGAGGTTAGGGCTATTCTCTGACCCTGTAGGAGTTACAACGTTTTGTACAGCCGTTTGCCCTGATGTCTCTGACATAGGATAGAAAGGTCAAGAACTGTTGATTGATATGGTTCCAATTATGATACTCAATAAATTTGTTGATCTTATACTTACTAACTAATGTGCTGTCGCACTTTCCTACTTCCACGATTCTGAATTTGCATGCAACATGGTTTCTCCACTGCGTGTCAGAGTGCCATTGGACGAATTCTCTGCGGAGTTTGTAGAACCATGCATTTTCAAAAAACCTGTACATTGTATTCCAGAACCATGAAAGGAAATGTGATCTTGAAACGAGTACCAGCAGAAGGTGTACAAGTGGCAGATAAGGACAGTCCTGCAGAATCAACAAATATATAGCACGAGGTGTACCTCAGAATCTTGCATGATCAAATAGTATTGACAGAATGCTTAGGTACCCTTGTGAGAGTATTTACAAGAGGGTATAACATTGATGCTAGAATACGATTCGCTATGGGACGTCTGGGTCCCCGAAACCTCCAGGGCCCCGTTCCCATTGCTGGGCCTGCCCCAGCCTGCAGCTGGGGGTGGGGCCTTTTTTTATTCATCCTCCGTCCCTCTTCCCGTTCAGGTCCCTACCCCATTGATGGCCCTGGACTGGACCCCATCTATTAATTATCCCTGGATGGCGCCCCGAATTCTTTTTGCTATTGCCCGTCCAGGTCCAACGCAGTCTTTACCGTACCTTCCATTTTATTGCTTACAGTGAGCCGTAACTACCCTTGGGAGATTAGGCTCCCAATTTCAGGATATGCACAAAACCATTTACATAACGGGCATACTAAAAATCCCGCAGAATATGAATATGCACCGTGCTATCATACGCACAGTGCTATCATACGCCCAGTGCTATCATACACCCAGCACTATCATATGCACAAAATCATACGCTTAGTAGTTTTCCACACAATGGTTCCTAAAATCATACGCACTCTAGATAATCTAACCTGCCACATTGGTTTATTGATCGCATAGCTCACAGTAATGTTGGACATGAGTATTTATCAACTAGGACAATGACTATGCAAATAGAGTAAAAACTAGTACGAGCAGAAAGGTTTGGATTGGTGATACAAAACAGGCAGAAATCATGTAACACTGCCCATTGTGCTAAAGCGGCCACGAAGGCCACGAAGCGCAAAAACACCGAGAAAAGAAAAGAAACACTAGAGAGATAATCCCTAGATAGGCCCAAAGCCCACCAATCCCACTACCCCCAGCAGAAATCCCACCCCACCTATCCCACTAACCCTTGCTCCACCAATCCCACTAGCCTCAGCACCAATCCCACTCCACCACTCCCACTAACCCCCGCTCCACCAATCCCATTAGCCCCAGCACCAATCCCACTCTACCAATCACACTTGCTCCCGCACTACCAATCCCAGCTTCCCCCCCTCCAATCGCTGACTCCCGGACCACTACCTACTCCAAGACCCTCCTGCACTCTAGCCCCTCCCACGAGTAGGACCCAAGGGGGTAGTATTACTCCTCCCACCGGTTGTACGTCTAGGGGTATGGTTACCTGCACCCTGGGTTAGACCATGGGCACCGGATGGCCCTCCACGACCACGAGGCAAAGCCTCACCACCGTCTCCCCAGCCATCCCCATCCTGACCCCTATTCCCATTATTTTCATTCTCATCCCTGTCCCAATCCATGTCCCTATCATTTCTCCTCCCATTATTGCCACCGCCGTCACCATCGTCACCGTCATTACCATTACAGCCCTCACCGCTATTTCCTCTAGCGTCACAGGGTTTGCCCTGGAAGCGCCGACGCCCACTAGGGCGAGGCCGATTGTCGTCGCCGTTATCATCATCATCGTCCTTATTGGTGGAGGGGGGGGTTGGCAGGACCGGCCAGCGCATTCTCATGCTGCCTGTGCTCCTCCCTGGTCACCCGATCAAGCTTCCCAGCCATGAAATTCAAAATGTCGTCGACTAACCTTAGGTCTGAGACCATGACGGTAACCCAACCAGTGTGCGCCGTGCCCAGGGCACCAGCGATGAAGAATTAGTAAATTATATAAACTTATTATGATAGGACTTGGAGCTCAACTTACCAGCCAGGTTCATGAGCAGGTGTTCCTCCGCCACCACCGGAAGGCATTCAACAGCTGATTTTTGCCAATGCAACCGCTGCTGGAGAGGGAGGTTGGAGACAATTTCTTGGCAGAGACAGTAAAGTGGAGCTTTTGGGATCAGGTATCCTCCATCCTGGTGATACTTGATAATTTCTGCCATCACCAACCTTCCTGAGGGGTATCCTGCAGGGCACTGAACTCTATTCACAACTGCGCTGGCTTTCTTCTTGCCCAGATGCCTCATTGGAGGCCCCCAATTGCCACTCCCCTTCAATCCTAAAATGCCTTCATTTGCTTTACTTTTCGGGGGCATCAGGAAATTTTCCTTGACTTTTTAGCTTTTTGGTTTTCTGGTTTTTTGTTGGTTGGGAGCGGGTTTTGCAGACTTTTTTTTTTTTTTGGGTATAGAGTTAAAGGAGAGTGCCAGAGGTGAGTGAGGAGGAGGTAGGTGAGGAGAGTGGATGAGGAGGCGGGTGAGGAGGTTCTCGTCGAGAACGTTACGGTTTTTACTCTGAGTGAGAGCGTGTGCTTGGTGCTTGTAGGACAAGGTGACTTGCGGCTACAAGTAAGCGTACATGCATGCGTCCCAAATCTGTGCCTATTCGTGTGCATATACATTGGTTTGCATATGCATCCTATCATTTCTCAAATGAACAAGTATTGATATCAGTGTTGGCTGAAGGAAGAAGTTTGTCAGAAGAGAGGGAGGCCGGAAGATATACCTATAGGGATTCATACTCACTCTCAAGCTACCTTGTGAGATAAATCAAGTTCCCCGTAGCTTAGGCGTATTTTGATTCATGAACAAGGATGCCTGACCAGAACAATATTACTATACAAAGTGGGTAGAGCTATAGACCATTGAATTGTACATTGAACAAGTTTGAGTAAGACTGTAACTGAATAATTGTTGAGACAAACATTGTACTATGCTTTTCACATAGAATTGCCTTGAAAATTGTGTATGAAAGGTTCTATATGTATAAAGATATTATATCTTTCCTTTTGGAGTATCAAGCATACAATCATAATTACTAAATGATGTCAGTAGGCAGCACACACCAATGTCAGTTCTTTCAAAAGGTGATTTAACCTTGGTCGAACACACGGTCCGCTTCAGCGTTATTCCTTCTACCTATGCTACCATAGTATAAGCACTTAGCTGAGGCTTTAGGGTAATTGCACTTACAATTTATCTGGTGGGGTGTTTTGTTGGTAGGGCAGGGTTGGCTTGGGACATGTTTGTATTTCTGGAGGTTTTCAAGTTTTGAACAACATACACCATCTCTTTTCCCCTTATAATACGAGATAAACTGCGGCTTTCCACTCAAAACCCTTCAACACCACACAAATTAGCCATTACCTAACACGCACCGCACTGGATTAGCAAAAAAAGCGTCTTAAAAAATACCTTCTAGGATGCTATCTCTACTCCCACTCTACGCATACCAATTCTGCCACACCCACCCCCCATCCACTCTATCCCACCACTTTATCGCTTTCTCCACTCCCCAATTTCCAAAAGCTGTTTTGCGCCTAAATTCATTTTTCCAAAATCATACGCACAGGTACATACAAATCATATGCACAAATCATGTGCACAAATCATAAGCATATATCATACCCACAAGCTAACCAGAGAATAGGACACACCTCAATGCAGTCTTCGTACAAGTGGAGACGGCTTCCAGCAAGAGCTTTGGGTCACTCGTCAAACCCAGAAACCATTTGCCGCAATGAGCAGCAAGCGAATCTCACTCCGCTTGAGACCACCCTGGAACATCCCTGTGCCAATAGGGGAAACCCTCTGAAGTCATGCTGAGTGTTTGCGCGGAGCTTTCCAGACTACCTTACTCTTAGTGACAATGTCAAAGCTAAGGTAGACCAAGAGATGGTGGTTGAGGACAACGAAATCCTGGAGCCGGAGCACTGGGCGAGCCTGGCAGATGGGCGGCAATACTATCCGAACCAGTCCGATGAATGCGGTTTGCCACTTGCTGACCCGCCAATCCTAAGCAAAGTCCCTATCCTCTCTAGCTCGCTTGTGGGCTTGCCAAATGTTTTGCCGCAGGTACGACCCGCAGCTCGGATGCAAAATATCCTTCACTGGGTAATCGAGAGGCCCCAAAGCCATACAACTCAATCTTCCACCTTTCCTAGAACCAGTACAACCCCGTCAATGCCCCCGCCTTCCTTTCCCCTCCCTTTGTCCCTCCCAGTGACTCCCCAACCCTCGCCCCCTCATGTGGGCCTACGTGAGTGGACTCGCCAGTTTCAAGCAAGGACGGCGGAAGGAATCAGGAGCATGGCACCCTTACTATCCCGCTGAAACAGCACATCCGGTTCGATCCCCCTATCGCGAGCATCCACCTTAGGAAGCGTTAGTACAGTGTAAAAACCCGCCCGAAACAGAAAAGACTCCAGATTGGACTTGGGAGAATGAGCTCTGACGTGAGTCTTGTACAGTCTGGTATGTCATCTTGATTCCCTAAACACCGCCTAAATAATTGCCAAGTTCTATTAGTGACATCTATACTAACATTTAACATGGTTTTAGCTCTTGCCAATCCCTCAATGCCTACTGCCGCTGCAGACCGTACTTCCGACTTCTGGCTGACTGAGCACGATGTGGAGGGGGATTTGGACATGATGGTCCAGAAGGAGGAGCTGGATGAAGAGGGTAGACCTTTGGTCCATTGAGTAAAGCCCATTGAGTGGCTATTGCTGAATACTGAGGTCTATAAGGGGTGGGAAGAGGATGAAGAGGATGGAGATGTCAACCTTGTCGATCTCTACAGGTCTGCTAGCGAGGACAGCTATGGCTTCGAGTACCCGGATGGGGTCTACGGGGAAGAGGAGGGGGATACGGGGGGGCAGGAGGAGCACGAAGAGGAGGAGGGAGTAGGGGTGGAAGGAGGAGGAGGAAGCGCTATCCCAGATGTTTATTAAGTCGAAGGACGCCAACATCGACAGGGTGGAAAGGCGGGATTCAGACGAGAATTGGTTTCACGGCGGTACACACGAAATTGGAGAGCGCCTACTTGGGCGGGCTATGACCCTCAAGGACTTCTTTTCAAGTGCGGAAGACCGGTAAGACAGCGTCTCTCATATTGTTACCAAGAGCAAGCGGTTCCTGGCTGGCAATGCTTGTCTCATTGTTGATCCTAAGACTGCCATGACGGAAGATGCCGCGGAGCAAGGAATTAATCTTGAAGAGATGGATGGGATCGACTGCGAGATGAACCAACTTGCACTCCGCAACATGGCCAACATGCGATTCACATAGTGCATGAAAAAGGAGCCCTGGGAATAATTTTTCTCGTTTACAATTTGGTCCTCCCTTTTCCTCTTTGTTTGTCTCTGGCCTTCCCGGTTGCCTGTTTCCCCTGCCTTCCTCTTTGCCCTTTCCCCCTGTCTCACCCAAGAGGGCCCCCCCTATGTCCTGTACTTTAGCCCCTTATATCCTGAGCCCATTTGAAATTACCTTTTGTAGATAATAATGGTCGCATTGCATGAACCTGCTTTTGCCGCACAATGCGCTGTATCCGCAGCTGCTATGGTTCATACACACCAAGTAATATGTCATTATATACGCCGTGGCCAACTACATAGGCCAAAGTCCATATTGTAACGACCCAGCATACATGAGCTATAGCAGATGGAATCTATACCCATACAGGGAGCCTGGAGGCTAACTGGTAGGAACCGGCAGGCAAGTAAGTACTTGACCTACGGAGACTCAATGGCCCGGGCTCCGAGAATGGACAGAATTGCCTGGTCAGGGACTTGGGTACCTGAATACACCTGACAGCGGTGTCAGCATACTTAGGGACTTCTGAAAGGGCAGTTGCTCAGCTAGGCCGAGCAACTGGAGACAGGTCAGAAAGGTCTATCGCCGGCGACGGGATAGACAGGGTAACAGGGAAAAGTTATCTTGTCCGCTGGACAAGGTTACCCTACTCTCAGGATCAGGCTACCCTGCCTTGGGGCCTGAGTTACCCTACCTTTCGATACGAAGTCCCACGGGGAGTTCGGGAAAAATGACCGGAATGTTTGTCACACGAAGCCATGCATGATCCTGGAATCTGGGGTTCTGGGGAATGCCATTGGGCGAGCTATGTAGCTTCGAGGAAGCTGTAAATTGAAGACATTATTCCTATCATACCCCTCCAGCCCCACCTTGAGGCCTGGACGTCATGGGCAAACGATTGTGTAGTTGTGTGCAGTCTAGCAAAGGGGAATCTTTGGAGACATGCTTGCAACACCGTATACGTCGCTGGTGTCCGGTCGACTGTAAGCTGTTCGCAGGATATATAAGCGGGCATAGGGTGGAAGGTGGAGTATCTTATCCAAGTTGTTGGGAGTAAAGAGGAACAAAACTGGCAGAGTTAACGGGTGTTAACCGTGGGCGTCCCGAAGGTAGTCCCAGGTGGCGCCGGGGCGACTGTGAGGGTTTTACACCTGCCAAGCCCAAATGTGCTCCCAACGCTACAGGCTCCAAAAGCGAAGTGCAGAGACACTAAAAGCATGATTCCCACCACAGGAAAGGTAGATCCGAGGAACTGGTCATGGGTAGCACCCATTGGATCACTCCCGGACCACCATGCCCAGCAGAAGACACCGGAAGCCCGAGACCCGCAAATGGTAAATAGTTAAACCACTCACTGTAGCCTCCGGAGCCACGTAGAGATCAATGGATATGGGAAGGGTGTCATAGATAGTCTAGTTCATGAGATGCCTTGAGTGTTAGCCACTGGCAAGACACCGATGCTCAGAAGCTTTCACTCCGGCGGGCAAAATGGAAATACAGCGCAGAAACAATAGCCGCATAAGGTGAACGCCGACTAGAGAGTGTCGACAAATGCATGCCCGAAGGGTGTACGCGAGTAGGCGGAGTAAGCTGATGGGAGAGTTTCTGGTATAAGATAAAGCTACCTGAAAGTCTATGCGAGAACTCTCCTACTTCAACAATCAATCCTCCCGAGACCTTAATTGAGTGAAGGGTCAGGCTTAACGATATTAAGTTTTACCGGTTACTTTACTCTTACATCTGCGTGAACTTTTGGTGATAAGTTTGAAGTTGTTCGGTGCGGTCGCAATCCGGGGATCCATCTTCCTAGGGGTGCGCCCGTTACAATATAGCGTTAAGCAAGCTGCGCGCTTAACTCCTCTCCTGCTTAATTGTTTCCGACCTTCGGCACTGACCTTGCGTGAATACTGGTAAACTTGTCTAGAACCAGTAGCCCAGGGTGGAAAGCGCAATAGCTACTACCGAAGTTTGAACCAGAATAGGATCCAACTCGGATTCGGACCTTGACCTTGACGGGAGCACTGCCAACACATTTCGCGCGTCGGTTTTTCCGCATGTTCGCACTATCGACTGGGACGGCCACCAGCTGCTCTTGGATGCCGCTCCTATTCAGTTACCTGCTGAATGTCTTGACCTCCTGATTACAGACCCTCGCCCATGGCTCTCTCATTTTTCCAAGATCCTACCCTAGTCCATAACATGCTCCCTCCCCTGCCGCACGGAGTTACCTTTAGCGGGTTCTCCCGCGAATTCGTCGAACGCTACATCGTCTGGGAAGTAGCCAAGTCAATTGAGGAAGCGAAGCGGGAACTCAAGAACTGGAACAACCAGCGGCAGCAGGTGTTCCGAACACAGATCACTACGGCAGCGGTGCAATGGATGAAGGTACAGCAGGAGGCAAACCTGTGGATGATAAGGGATCAGCAGGCATTGAAGACTCAGATGGCAGCCTTGGCAAAGGCTTTTCAGGGGGGTATAGTATTGATGCTGGGAATGGTGTACTGATGTTAGAGGCCGCGCCCCCACTCCCGCTGGTCCATACCAAGCCCGAGAATTTCGGCATGGAGTTGGCCATGAGAGCCAGAGATGATCAGTGGAGGGTATACTTGAGCCCAATCGGTATATGGATGTTGGAAAGCCTGAAAGGTGAGGGCTACAGTTATACCTCCTCCTCCCCAAGAGCATCTACAGGCTCCCTTTCGGTTCCCCCCTCAATCGCCCACAATAGGTCAGGCAGCTCAACGGTCGGGCGAACTGATGGACGTCGAGTAAGGAAAAGGATGTCCAAACCGAAGGGTATCACGGCACCAGATACACCTGACCCTACTTCTCATCCGACCCGGGCTTGAAATATTTCCCCTGCAACATCTTCAGTTGCAACTCCCGTACCTCCCATCGCCACACAAAGACCCACACCTCTGCCAGTTTCGTTGCCCGCTCCAGATACCTTCCCTGCCACAGCATTCCCAACAGCAGTATCGGCTACCCCAGAGTTCCGGCCACTGCGGGCAGCGTCACCTGGATTCTTCGAACAGGTAAGACGCCAGGAGGAGCAAACACCCATGGCACCATCATGAGAGACTCCAATCCCAGGGCCTGGGACGCCTGCTCGCTCAGTTCCTGGGGCACCGGTCGTCCCCACCGCACCCTCAAAGCCAAGGCTTCTCGCCAGTCTCCCCACCATCACAAGTGGCCATTCGGACAGCCAAGACCGGTTCTGTCTATCGGGCTGTAAGTCGGAAGAAACTCGGATGGGGTGGATTCATTACCACTCCTATGGGTGTAGGAAGGGACCACAGACCCCGGTGAGGCACAGAAGGAGGCAGAAAGAAGGAGACGGACAACCAACCTGTGGGTAATCTGGATCATGGAGGCACGTTGGCCCCCGATGCAACTCTTGAGTTGTCTAGACCTACAGTCTTTTCTGCGGATAACACAGACAGTGCCCAACCCAACTCCTGAGAGTGGGCGACACCCTGTTCCACCACCGGCATCAGCACCATCAGGGGTTAACCCCCCGGAGGATGGTAACCAGGATGGCCATGGGGAATGGTTTGATGGGTACGATAGACCCCAGGAATCCCAAGGCGGAAACACAGGAGGTAGTGGGGATGGAAATGCCCCACCTGGGGGCGGAGCAGGTGGAGATCCAGGGGACTCTGACCATGACAGCTCAGATGATGATGATGATGATGGAGGTTCTCTCCCCGATTTGACCCCCTTCCTTGGTGCTCGCAAGGATGACTGGAGCAAGGGGAAGAAATGACGGTGGGATCGCCAGCCTAAGAGGCAGGCGAGAGCCCTGAGGGGTACTGGTTCAGCTTCTAGGCCAACACCAAGACACCGGCAGAAGAAGCCGGAGAAGCTGAGTAGCATCCCTCCGTTCAAGGGCAAAGTTACAGAACTCGCGAGCTGCTTGACCTTGGTAGAGGTCAAATTTGAATACTTTACAGATTGCAAGTTAACCGACATGGATAAGGTAAACTTGGTGATCCCTCTTCTTGAAGACTCCGCGCGGGCATGGTATCTGAGGTTGCATGGGTATATTAACACGGAAGCCGCCAAGAGCACTGGCGTCCCTGTCAAAGACGGCAACCCCTTACGGACATGGAAAGGGTTCCGAGAACGGATGGAACAAAGTTTCAGCGGAGACCAGGCCGAGCGAGATCGATGCCTTGTCGAGTGGCGGGACATTGTGATGAAGCCCCATCACATCGATGAGTACCTGGATTAGATAATTGATTATATGTATGACCTTAGCTATACAGATCCAGTACAGGTATGAGACAAGGTTCGATCAGGCATCACACAAGAGGTTCGGAATGCGTGGTCAGTTAAGAAGCCCCATCCAACCGACCTGAATCAGTACCTTGATCTTCTCCGGAATGTTGGGCACACGCTGCAGGACAACAACCGGTTCAGCAACCGCGTCACCCACCCAGCCCCCCGGTCTCAACCCGCAGAGAAAAAGGAGGATAGACCGTCGACATTGGGCAGGTTCAAGAAGAAGGAGAAAGGTTCGGGCAGACCAAACCAGAGGTCTGCCAAACCTACTAATTTCAATGTGGGGAAACAAGCAAAGCCAGGGACTTCTGAGTATGCAATAACGCATAAGGAAATCCCGTCAACTTTGACTGAACATCGGAGAAAGCACAACCAGTGCACCAAGTGTGGACAAAGTGGTCACTTCTGGAGGAAGGGTACCGCCACGTCCCCAGTCACTAGTTCGTCCAAACCGGCTCGTGGGTTGAAACGGTCAGCCCCGGTAAGCGAGCCCACAGGGACGGACAAGCCGCTGAAGCGCATTGAAGCGCCACCTCCGGCTTCCTCATCGAAAATACTTGTAGTCCGCCAGGGATTACCTCAGATCATGGAGGTTGATACGGATGGATCGGAATAGGTAAGAACCCATTCTGTTTAAGGTAGAACCTTATTAAACAATGGCTATAGACCCCTGAGAGATAAATAGATATGAGCCACGGAAGTGGCTTCGGGGATGGGTAAGTACCCTGCTACCACATAGACGACCCTGATACTGACTGGACGCAGAGGGTGTGGGCAGGTAGATGTTGCGGGCTGTGCGCGGTGGACGGGGCTATCTCTCCTTTGTTGAGTTTCTGGTCATTTCGTTTGTTCTGGTTATACGTATTTCTTTCGGGATTTCCTGGGCTGGATGAGCGAGTCATAGGACATTTTTTGGTTGAGGCTGGATGAGGTCCCGCTCGAGGAGAGGGTCGACATTGGTGCAGTAAGGCTGCTTCGCTTCGAACTGGTCCAACAGCAGGCTTCTACCGACCTCGGGAAAAGTTTATTATATTTAGTATAAGCGGAATTGGTTCAGGCCAGACTTGATCAAATAAATGATACTATTTCCAAGTTTACCTGAGGAGGGTTCAGTACCCGAAATCATGCTGGCGTGATAGTAAACACCCTGGCTATTGAGAAAAGACTAATCGCCACCCCTTAACATTTATCGACCCGTTGCGGCCGCTCTTGTGTCAAAGGGCAAGAGGCTAAAGGGAATTACTAAGCCAAGATGACTAAGTTACCAAGACAAGCGAAGAGGCAGAACCATGACAACTTGCCTCGTCATACTAAGTCTATCCACCTGCAGGTTAAGTTAGACTGGAAGATAGGAGCTAGACAGGTTAGCGCGGAAGCACTCCTGCTGCTAAATAGTGGAGCTACTGGGTCGGTGCTTAGTAGCCAATGGGTTCAGCGGACTCAGGCACCATGTGTACGACGAAAGATACACGTGCCGATAAGCGACGGTAGTGGTAATCACATTCCTGGGTCAGGTCTACACTATACCAAGTCATTCGAGATGAGGATAGGTGACCACCACAATGAGATGTGCTTTGAAGTCGCAGATATGCCCAACACCATGGTGGATGGGCACCTACCTGTGTCTTGGTTGAAGGACCATAACCCTGATATAGATTGGAAGACCGGATCACTAACCTGGCGCTCAGATTTCTGCAAGGCTAACTGCCTGGCGGAGGAGGGGCGGTTAGTATTCATGACCAATGAAGAGTTACTAGCCGAAGACCCTGGTAATGTATACCTATTGGGAATTGTGCAATTCTCCCGCGAGGAAGGTGCTAACATTACAGTTAAGCTACTCCACGAGTATAAGGACTACGGGGATATCTTCAGTCAAGAATGGATTGAGGGATTACCGGAGCACCCGAAGTATGACCATACGATCGAGTTGGAACCCGGAACTCAACCTCCGTTTGGGCCTATCTATCCGTTATCGGAAAAGGAGCTTAAGGCACTCCGGGAATATCTCAATGACATGCTGCTAATGGGAAAGCCACCGTGATCCAGTTCCTCAGCAGCAGCCCCTATCCTCTTTGTGCCTAAACCAGATGGTACATTAAGACTGGTAATAGATTACCGAGGGCTGAACAAAATCACCGTGAAGAGCAAGTATCCTCTACTGTTGATGAACGATCTGCGAGATAGGTTAGGAAAAGCTGTTGTGTTCACCAAGTTGGACTTAAAGAACGGCTACTACCTTGTGAGGATGGCAGAAGGTGAGAAAGGGAGGACGGCCATCCAGTGCAGATATGGATGGTATGAATACTCGGTCATGCCGTTTGGGTTGTGTAATGCCCCAGCAACTTTCCAAAGCATAACAAAGAAGGTCTTTCGGGATCTCATGGACGACGGAGTCATCACGTACATGGATGCCATCCGGATCTACTCCGAAACTATGGAAGAGCACGTCGCAATGGTGAGGCGTGTGATGGAGAAATTGCGGAAACCTAGACTATATGTAAGCATCAAGAAGTCCAGTTTTCAGCAACGGGAGGTTGAATTCCGCGGATACAAGATCTCCGATATAGGGATCTCTATGTTGTCAGAGAAGGTGCAGGCAATCAGGGATTGGGCATCTCCTACATGCGTCGTCGACGTTCCAAGCTGCATGGGCTTTACCAACTTCTATCGTCGGTTCATAGAAGGGTTCAGCAAGATAGCGAAACCTCTGATGGACTTGACAAAGAAGGATGTCCAATGGGAATGGACACCTGTGTGTGAGCAGGCCTTCAACCATTTGAAGGAAGCATACATGTCCAAACCTATCCTGACACATTTTGACCCTGGACAGCCAACCTGGCTGGAAACAGACACTAGTGACTTTGCATTAGGAGACGTTCTCTCTCAGTTCTGTGAGGATGAGAGATGGCATCCAGTGGCCTATCATAGTAGAAAGTTTCACTCAGTGGAGATTAATTATGATGTCCATGACAAGGAAATAATGGCTATCGTGGCGGCATTCATGTAATGGGATCATTTGCTACGCTCCGTAACGGACCAGTTGGTGATCTATACGGATTATAAGAAATTGCAATACCTCAATAGTACCAAGGTCCTTAACCAAAGGCAGCACCGCTGGGCTAAGTTCCTGCAACCGTTTAACTTCAAGGTGGTTTACCGAGAAGGACGGTTGAATGAACAGGCAGATGCTTTGTCGCGGCTTATGGACTACCGCCCTGAAGTGGGGAGTGATTTTCCGCCACAGTCGTTTTTTCGCCCCGGACAGTGGGTTGGGAGCCAGGAACGGGACATCTTGTGACCACCAGTGTTGCAGGTGTGCCATGGATTTCGGCTCCGGTCTTCCTTTTAGGATCAACTGCGGGTAGCGATAACCGAAGACCAGGAGTACTTAAGAATCCGAAAGGCAACAACTGCCAGTGACAAAGAAGTCGAGTGACGTTTTACAATGGAAAAGGGCTTACTCCTGTACAAGAACAGGTGGTATGTTCCCAAGGGTCAGAATCTGAAGCAGACAATCATGAAGGCAGAACATGATTCCCGAATCGCGAGATACCTGGGGACTTACAAGACCATTGGCAGGGTTAGGGCTAACTTCTATTGGCCTAAGATGGATGAGTACATCACTGACTATGTACGGACATCTGATGCGTGCCAAAGAAATAAGTCCATAAGGCACAAGAGGTTCAGGCTGCTGCAACCTATTGATGTTCCTATGCGGCCGTGGACCGCAATTTCAATGGATTTCATTGTAGTACTGCCGGAGTCCGAAGGGTATACCAAGATCTGGGTCGTAGTGGACAGATTCTCGAAAATGGCCCATTTCATACCCCTGACCACCGAGGTACCTATCAAGAAGCTTGCCTTGATATTCCTAAAGGAAGTTTGGCGCCTTCATGGACTCTGCGAGTCAATCATCTCCGACTGAGATAGCCGATTCACATCCAAGTTCTGGATGAGTCTAATGCACTTGTTGCAGGTGGAACTAAACGTTTCGACTATATTCCACTATGAGACTGATGGGCAGACTGAGAGGGTCAATCAAACACTGGAGCAGTACTTGCGCAGTTACTGTTCCTACCAACAAGATGATTGGAATTCACTGTTACCACTTGCGGAGTATGCGTACAATACCTCGACATCAGAATCCACCAGGTTGTCACCTTTTGAGATCAACTGTGAGTTTAACCCAAGGACAAACTGGTCGGGTATCGTGTCTGATAACCAGGGAATACACCCTAGTAGTGAGCTCTTGGTTAAGGAATAGGAAGGAACCTGGGCAGAGATTCCAGAAACGATCCAACGGGCACAGGCAAGGCAGCGGAAATGGCATGACCAGAAAAGGTTGCCATCACCAGACTACGTTACCCTGGAGGATGTGGCGGCCGGGGGCGGAAAGAAAGCAGACCACCTCATGTTGAAACGAAAAAAGATCCCCACAAAGCATCCAATGGAGAAGCTGGACCACCGGATGTTTCGGCCTTTCATGGTGAAACGTTGGGTGGGTAACCATGCTTATGAACTCCAATTGCCCCCTAGATAGAGCATCCACCCGGTTTTCAATATCACGTTGCTCGCACTCTATCGCGAGGATCCGGAGGCAGGTACGGTAAAGGAATCCCATACCCCGGTACTTGTAGACAACGAACCCAGTTACATTATCGCAGCCGTTATGGACAGCCGCTGGTACGGAGGAGCGAAGGCGAAGTTTCCGTCGCGCTTTGTCCAGTACCTGGTTTCATGGGAAGGCGGCGGGGCCAAGGACAATTTATAGGAGCCCTACGAGATGCTAGAAGGAACAGGCTTGCAGGCCATGCGGGATTTCCACCAAAGCTATCCGTCCAAGCTGAGGGACCATAGTGTCTTGGGGGAATCGAGTTGGTCGAATAAGAGAGGAAGCTAACGGTCCAGAACGAACGGTAGAAAAGAGGGGTGTGATGTAACGACCCAGCATACATGAGGTATGGCAGACAGAACCTATACCCATACAGGGAGCCAGGAGGGTAACTGGTAGGAACCAGCAGGCAAGTAAGTACTTGACCTACGGAGACCCGATGGCCCGGGCTGCGAGAATGAACGGAATTGGCTGGTCAGGGACTTGGGTACCTGGATACACCCAGGAGCGGTGTCAGCGTACTTAGGGACTTCTGAAGGGGCAGTTGCTCAGCTAGGCCAGGTAACTGGAGACAGGTCAGAAAAGTCTATCACCGGCAACAGGATAGACAAAGTAACAGGGAAAAGTAACTTGTCTGCCGGAGAAGGTTACCGTACCCTCGGGATCAGGTTACCCTGCCTTGGGGCCTGAGTTATCCTATCTTTCAATCCGAAGTCCCATGGAGAGTTCGGGAAAAATGACTGGAATGTTTGTCATGCGAAGCCATGCATGATACTGGAATCTGAGGTTCCAGGGAATGCTATTGGGCGAGCTACGTAGCTTCGAGGAAGCTGTAAATTGAAGACATTATTCCTATCATACCCCTCCGGCGCCGCCTTGAGGCCCGGACATCATGGGCAAACGCTTATGTAGTGGTGTGCAGTCTGGGAAAGAGGAATCTTTGCAGACATGCTGGCAACACCGTATACGTCGCTGCCGTCCAGTCGACTGTCAGCTGTGCGCAGGATATACAAGGGGGCGTAGGGTGGAAGGTGGAGTACCTCCTCCAAGTTGTTTGGAGTAAAAGGGACCAAAGCCGATGGAGTTAACAGGTGATAACCGTGGGGGTCCCGCAGGTAGTCCCGGGTGGTGCCAGGGCGACTGGGAGAGTTTTACACCTACCAAGCCCGAACGTGCTCCCAACGCTGTAAGCTCTGAAAGGGAAGTGCAGAGACACTAAAAGCAGTATTCCTACCACAGGAAAAGTAGATCCGAGGAAGTGGTCATGGGTAGCACCCATTGGATCACTCCCGGACCACCGTGCCCTGCGGAAGACACCGCAAGCGCCAGGCCCGTAAATAGTAAATAGATAAACCACTTACGGTAGCCTCCGGAGTCAAGTAGAGATCAATGCATATGGGAAGGGTGTCATAGATAGTCTAGTTCATGAGGTGCCTTGACTCTTAGCTACTGGGAAGACACCGATGCGCAGAGGTTTTCACTCTGGCAGGCAAAACGGAAATGCACGGCAGGAACGATAGCCGCATAAGGTGAATGCCGACTACAGAGTGTCGACACATGCATGCCCGAAGGGTGTGCCAGAAGGCGTGTCGGACCACCCTTAGCGGGGAAGGGTGTACTCGAATGCTTGGAGTAAGCTGATGGGGGAGTTTCTGGCATAAGATAAAACTACCTGAAAGTCTATGTGGGAACTCTCCTACTCCAACAATCAATCCTCTCAAGACCTTAATCGAGTGAAGCGTCAGGCTTAACGATATTAAGTTTTACCGTTTACTTTACTCTTACATCTGTGTGAACTTTTGGCCATAAGTTTGAAGTTGTTTGGTGCGGTCGCAATCTTGGGATCCATCTTCCTAGGGGTGCCCCCGTTACACATATACCCAAAACTCTGTGCCCATATTGATACAATCTAAGCCATACACCCAAAGACATATGCCCAAAGACATACACACAATGACATATGCACAAAGATATATGCCCCCAACCACACGCCCAAAACTATATGACCCAATTCATACTAGATTCATAAGCACCAAGGCGCTATTCAAATCTAACATTTCCTTGTTACTGGTGTAATTAGAGAATCCAAACGAGCAAGATGAGGCTGCATATTTCTGTTCACCAGCTAGTCTAGGCGGTGCGCCGGATAGAATTCTAACTCTAAACCAAAAACAGAATCTTCAATTCCACAATGAACAACACCTACAAGGACCCTGCTACTCGTACTTCTACTCCGCATCATTTACATCGAATAGACTGTGGCATGAATGTGGATTCCTGCTTTTAGAGCAACAAGAATCCCGTCATACTCCAGATCATCATAATCCCAGAATCCCGATACCATCTCCTTGCTCTCTAGCTCCACATTCTCAGACTTGTCCTCCTAGATTTTAGTTCCTAACTGATACATCCTACCCAATACTGGAGTATGCATTCCTGCCTTTGGATAATTCACTACACCTGCCACATAGTATCATGAACAAGGTGTAAGGTGTGAGCATCGTTGGATGGTTGACTTACCAAAGAATCGTATCACTTTTTGTCCCCAGGCAACTGAGTAAAGATAAGAATGTGAAAACAGGGTTGGTCCAAGGTGGCTGTAGTGGTCCAGAGAGCTCTGGGAGAGGTCCTTCGTCTCAATCAAGTTGTTGTCAGTCCCAACACCAACCATTGCACAAAGCTGCAGAATTGGAATAGTATCGGGTTCAGTGTACCCTAGTGGGTTGATTCCGGTGACGATGTGGTTCTCAATACATTCCATGATTTGAACTGGTGAGAGAGGATACTAAGGGATGGAGAATCATGATGCTGTTGTAGTAGGGAAAGAAGTTGGGAATAAAGAAATAGTCGAAAACAGTTGATAGTGAGCGGTGGGAAGATACTTGCGTGCGGCAGATAAAATCTTGAACCGGATAACGACGGAATAATCAGCCATCCAGCATGCTGGAAGCTCCTGTTAAGACCAACCACTTATAGATTGGCCTAATCTATATCAAGTGCGCGAGAGTACAAAGGCCATCATTGGTATAAATTTACAAAAGCGAGAACGAAGATATTATTCTGAACCTGATTCTGGAACCAATCACCAGGTCATTTCTCCCTTTACTATAGAGCGGTTGGAATGACACTGCCAAAAGATTTCCAAGATCGGGACTTGGCCCTCAATCCCATAACTCAAATCAAGTGCTTGTATGATGACCCCGGATTCTGGTGTTCTAAGTTCCAACATTCCCGCTATCTGCCAGCCTCTAAGCAATTTGACTTCCTTGCCTCCATTCGCCCACTCGAATCCACACAGCATTAACCGGTATCGTCGTGCAATCCTTGGTGACCGGCTATTAGACCAAGGTTTGTCCATCTCACTATTAGCTTTTTACCGCTAGTAATATCAGTATAAGTCTCGGACAGAATGCAGTAATGGCATACCGAAAAAGAAGTCGACAGTCTTCCTGTCAAAGGAAATACTGTAAAGGTGCATTGGTTCATTCGGACCTAACATTGAGGTCTAAAACTCCTGAATCAGGACTGGCCCCATTGGCGTACTAGTCATTGTCTTTACAGATACAGAGAAAAGAGTGGATAAAAATAGGTTTGGTATAGCAGTCTTGTAAGTTCATGGGGAATGGCAGCTATGTAAGGGGCAATCACATTGGATAACCCAGTATTTATATACAAAAGCTCCAACTATGAATCACACTTGATCACTCGGAAAACAAGACCAACAGAATGCTATACTTCAGCACCAACTCCTTGCTATTGGAATTGCTACAAATCGTTACGAGAGCCCCAGAGAATGCTGGCGGGCAGATCTGATTGCAAAACCAGGTTGCAGTATAAGGGTGAAGGCGTTGTATGGGAGTGCTCACATGGGATTAGTGAATTGGGATAAATGCTCTAACACAGTTATGTTGGATCACAAGCCCCTTGAGAGTGCGTTTTGACCACCGCTCCGGATTGAGACTGGGATAACCCTCCCAGCTCATTCATAGTTTATCTACCGATATCCAACTCAATTCATCTAGTTCCTGCCAAACTCCATACTGTAATATTTACAAATAAATTCAGCCATGATCATACGCACAACTGATATGCACAAATTATACTCTCAAAAACTATACGCACAAAAGTCATACGCACAAGTCATATGTACGAAATCCCATGAACAATTAATACAGAAAGATGCATGTGCAGGGAAAGATATAGAATAACAGAAAACTGCCAGGTGAGGTTCTTAGATAGTAGCTCAGACAGTATCTTATAACAGCTCATTACCTGAATCTCAATATATTTTTTGCAGAAGACATTACAACCGAAAGACTTCTATTAGACCAGCTATCAAAAGCCACCAATCATCGCATGATACTACGACCCTGATACTCAATATGCCTTTACAACCCGAATCCTCCACAGCTGGCAGCCTACCCACCTACCATGGCGGCCAATGGGCCCACTACAGCAGCAGTGTAAGAAGTCGTACCTCCTTTCTACGTGTACACGAAAGCCCAACCAGGGACCAGTCTCCACCTCTATCTCTACTATCTGTCGAATCCAGTCCATATGGGAGCGATGGCCCAGTAACACCAACCTCAAGACCTCCAGCTAGCACCTCTTGAGCACCTTTTTCAAGTTCCACAAGACCTTTGCACCCAGATTCTGTTTCACTGCCACCTGGAAACCAAGAACATGCTCGGAACATGCTCCACTTACCAGCTCCAGCTTCAGTAACCAGTGATGCAAATCCATTTCAGATATTTGGAACTTTTACCTCTATACAGAAGAATATCATGAGAGCTGGATGGAGTGGTGGAAAGAGACAGCAGGATTTGTGACAAATACTGCAAAATATACTAGCAAGAAGGTCAGATGGAACTCTAATCTTCGAGGCACAGACGTGTGGAGATACTTTCACCAAGGCGCTGACCACGCAGGCCACGCCATTGGTACACCATAGGTGATGTGTATCATTTGCAGGAAGGTTCTCATGCACCCAAGCGGGACAGGCACCAGCCCGATGCGTGATCACAAGAAACCCTGGGCATGCCACAGGTCTAGAAAGTTTACCAGATTTGACACCGGAAGTTCACCTGGCACAGATGTCCTTACGCTATTGCAAAAAGGAACAAAAACTGGAAACCGACGAAGGTTAATTGATCTGATAACACCAATGGTGTTCAAACAGCACCTTTTCAAAGAATACTGTCTAAAGGCCTTCCTTGCAACAAATCTGGCGTTTAATCGCTCAAACAACCCTTGCCTTCCGCCGAGCCTTCAAATGTATTCGTCCTGACATTGTAATCCCAACCACAACTACGCTAACAAGAGATTTAAAACAGTTCCGTAACTCTGCGGTAAACGAGATTCGCACCAGTTTGCCAGTTGACGGAAGTATCTCCCTAGCCGCAGATCCACGGACTTCACCAAATAAACTCGCATTTCTGGCACTTGTGGCCTATTGGGTCTCAGAATAACTGGCAGATGCAGGAAGTGCCAATCGGGTTTGAGGAAATAAAAGGTTCTCACATGTGTGCCAATATGGCAGGGATCACTAATAAGATCCTCACTGAATACGGGATTCAGGATAGAATTCTTAGGTTCACCACCTATAGTGCTAGTAACAACAAAACCCTCAAGGAAGCCTTGAACAACGCCTTAAGTTTACTATCAATTGAATGGTCCCCGATAGAAAACCATATTTTGTGTATGGCCCATGTTATTCAGCTTATTCTTGCCGCATTTATGAGTTCTATCAAGGTGAAATCAAAGGATGTTCATATGCCCCCAGCCGGTAACACAGATTATATCGATAAGGTTGTGTGGTTGGTTAATGGCTTTCACAAGACAATAGAAAAGGTAATATCCAAGACCCCATACACTCGTGACAGTTTCATAAACTGTGAGTTACACATATCACCCCATATGCACACATATGTACAGATTCATGCACCCAAATTAAAAACCTGCAGGTGTAAAAGAAAGGATATGAATCATATGATCAAGCCTGGAGCTTTGGAGAAAGATGATATCTAATTCATCTGAAATGTTCCTAAATACTATACCTGAGTCGTTGAATGGAGAATGCTAATCAGGTTGTGTGTACATTACTATTGGAAAAGGAGTATTGCTATCGGACCTTCACCTCAGCGCCGGCAGCACTTTATTGATATACAGAATAGCAGCGTGGAGATCCCAACTATGTGCATTTATGATGTCAAAACAAGATGGAACTCGACTCTCAATATCTAGGAGAAATCTGTGCATTTGTGTAAATTCATGAAGTTTTGGTTACAAACTTGTCCGGATTTCGTGCCACTGTGGTCCACCCGCGAAGAATGGAAGCACGTCGAGTCCATCTTGGAAGTACTTCAGCCCATCCAGTTTTGGACCCTGTGGATGTCGAAAACATGCCAAGTTACAATTTATCACGCATTCCAAGTCTATCAAGACATATTTGATCATTTGGAATTGCAAATCGCAAATTTGGAATGCAAGCGGATGCAGTGGAAGGTTGACATTCATGAAGGTTTGCTGAGGGCAAAAGTAAAGGTGGCGGTTTATTATGGTAAAACTAAAAACCCAAGAGGCCTTCTTTTCGGCATTGGAGCTTGTTTCAACCCGTATTTCAAACTAAACCTATTTCATGAATGGGATTTAGATGATGCTGTTGGTGAGACAGATTATATGAAGTCATATGAAAAGAAGTGTATTGCATATTATGATGTTCACTACACACCAATGAATGCCCGGTGTCCTGATATGCCACTTCTACCAAGCAGTCTAAATAGTGGATCAAAGCATCTTCATCGATCAAGATCGAGAAGTGGTGTAGTCAATGAGACACTCATGTATATCGAATCCAAATCTGAGGTCGAATCTCCGGAACCAGGGACCAGAGCCTCGGATTCCATGCCTGACACAAATCCAACTGGGATCTTTTACGTGGTAAATATACTGAAGCGGTGGAAAGTTAATCCTGGCAGGTTCCTCAATTTAGCCCAGATGGCTGAGGATATTCTTGCAGTCCAAGGAGGCTGTGTTGGTATTAAACAGACCTTTAGCATGGCAAGCGATGTGGTTCCGTATCAGGGATCCCAATGGAAAAGCATTGCAATTAGGGCCTCAATGCTTGTGAAATCATATGAGAACGAAGAATTACGACGCGAGCTAGCAAATTATGACAGCGAACCGGAGGCAGCAAGGTTGGAAGAAATGGAAGCAATTGAGGATTACCAGGGTTGGGTAGATAGGTAGAACCAGAGTGATGAGGAGGGTTATGACTGTATCTCTGACAGTGACAAGTCGCAAAAAAAAGACACATCAGGGTCTTTTGTTGATCAGGATGGAAGACAGGCATTTGGAAAAGAGCCCAGGCCCATCTTGCCTGATCATGGCTTGGTCCAATGTCAATATGCACACCCTCCACCAGATCGAGATCAAGATGGCGGTGAGCAATTGGTATACTCGGAAGAGTCCGGCGATGACAATGGAATCCGGGACAGCGCGGTGAACATGTATGTTGGGTCCGACACCGAGAAAGAATCCCAGGAGGCAGAGCCTGAGACTGCGGGAAGAGTTAGTTATCTTGAAAATGATGAAGTGGATAACACAAAGATTGCTAGTATAGATCCAATGGGCTAGCAGGAAGTTTGCTCTGAGGGGGATGTTCATCCGAAAGCTCCCGAGTCAGCTCCTATCGTGCTACGGGTGGCCTGGAGAAGAGGACAAGGGGGCGGTACCGGGATTGGAGTTACAACAAGGAAGCATGCTGGAACGGGTGGTAAACCAAAGAAAAGATCCAGGTTAAACCAGGTTAAAATGTGCTAGGAAATGTTCCTGGATTTACAGAATTCGATTAGGAGTAATTAATTAGGCTTCATATATAGTTTTATTACCCTTGAGCTATATCCACCAAGAGCAATGTACACAATTAGGGATATGTGTGTATTAATAGAGCAGTAAAGGTCTAGTGAATGATATAAAATCATCATCATGATTTATATGGTCACGAGTACTAGGCGTATAGAATCATATGCTTGGAATCATGTACAGAGTAATAAGCACGAAATTATGCGCTAATAATCATACACCGAAAATTATGTTTAGGTGTGCCATAGGGGTCATACTTGTAGAAATACGCCCCAAATTATATGTAGAGTCCATATGCACAAAATTATATGCCTAGAAAATCATACGCTGAAAAATTGTAAATGCTATTAGAATGAACTTGGGGTAGAAAAACCAGACTCCAGAAATGATGTAGTTAATACAAACCTATTCAGGTTAGTTGCTATGGTTTCAACATGTAACCTGTTTGTGTAGCTACCCTTGCACAATGGTTTCTATTCCCCTATTCCCCCTATTGCCCTATTCGCCTGGTCCGCTATTCTCTTACTCTCCTGTTCCCTACAAACACAACTACAAGGACTCCCCTAACTCGCGGTAAACAGCACACGAGGACAAGAACTTGATGCAGAGGCCTTCCACGCTGCCCCCTAGATATACCATTGCTATTGTTCTATATCAGACACTCTTTATTCAATCCGGCTTGGAGCAGGTTTGGGTGGTTCAAGAAAAGCACTATGGGCAGGTTACCAAAAGGGAAGGAAGAGGAGGTTGTGAGGCAGAAATGGAAGCGGGAATGCCGAAGAAATGATAAGCAGGTTCAGGAGACTCTTAACGTCGACGAGGGTGAGCGCATTCCAAATTCCGGCATGGCCAAATGTAAGATATTATCTATGAGCATTTAATAAAGTTCTGTACTTGAAAAGGATACACTGATCCCTTTGTTGATTGTATTAGATCCCTGGCTACCTATTCTACGGCTGATGGGCAAGATGTTATACAGCATAAAGCGCAATATTGGTCAGATGTTGATTAGGCCGAGGTGTGATATAACATATCATCCATGTGCTGGTTTCGCTATCCTGGACGCAATTCTTTCAAGGCCTAAATGTGCGCCAGACTCCAACTTAGCTGAAACCATTGATGAGGAAAATGAGATAAAATTGCAACATGTCATAGACAACATTGTGATTACAAGGGATAGGTAAGTAATTATACTCGTGGCTGTAAATAGGCTTGTACAGTGGTTAAACTATGATTAGGCATGACATCCCATGTGTAATAAAAGCCGGAAACAAAAAGGCCAGCTGGCTATTACCTCAAATTGAACCAGCAGTCCACAAATATTGTGCTTCCAGGAATTTAGCAGCAGATCATACCCGGCATGGTGCAATGGGTACACGAGAGTACTGTAGACTGAGCATGATACCAGATGTTCGAGATACTGATGCTGCCAACGACTATATAAAGGATGCCACAACCTTCAGCTGTCCGGAAGGAAACCCGAGAAACAAGCTTAATCCTGACAGTACTTTAAGAATGAAGGGCTGGATTATTGGGCACCGCTTGTTTGCGCCAAGAATGGAAATGCGAACCAAGGATATCAAACTGGGGCCAGGACTATCGCTGTCATATAAGTCGAAACAGGCCATTGAAGCACTAAGGGTATTTGCCCAAAAGCTTCTACCATTAACTCAAACTGTGGAGGCTTTATTTCATGCTTTTCTGCCTGATGAGTATTCCAAATACAAGGATGTCTATGGGACCATTTACAATGGAAGAGCAGAGAATATTGATGAAGCATTTGTGATATGGACTTTGTGTTCACTAGTCATCAATGCTAATACCAATAACTACAAGGGTGTGGAAGACGTATGCCATGGATGGTATGCCATTGTTGTATTGGGAGATTTTAAAAGAGGCGATGCCTGCTTCCCAGAGCTTGGAGTTAAGATTGATTGTTCTCCCAGTACTATAGACCGTTCTGTCATCTCTTCAACTGCATGTGTGACTAACATGTACCATCTAGGTTCTGTTGTTATCATGCGCTCATATGTGGTGGAGCATTATATAGGATCTTTTGTACGCCATCGCCATAGTGTAGTCCACTTTACACATCAGGTGGTACATGATGCATACGTGGAGAGAACCCGGAAACCATTGTAGGAATTCAGCAAAATGACGGAATAGTGGCAGAAATCACGTGGAAACTTGAACATGTAGACAGTTGTTTCTCATTTTGTCCTATGTATATGTGAAGAGTATTATAAATAACACTACATCTGTTCAAGTTAGCGAGAAAGTCATTCACTCATATGCTGAAAACCATATGCCCAAAACCATATGCTGAGAGCTATACGCCTAAAACCATATGCCCCAAATGATACGCACAAAACTATGAGTTCAAAAGTATGCACCCAGAGCTCTACGCCCAAAACAATATACCAAAAATCATAGCCCGAAAGTCCTACCCTCTAAGGATCAAATACCAAGGGGCATATGCTCAATTATATGTAATAGTGGTTATGATACGTCAGATACGGCGATAAACAGGTTTTGGGCTAGTCACCACTGACCAGTCCTTAAGGAAAGCAGGGCTCCGCGCAGTTCGGACAAGGGGAGTTTCAGAACGGGGCCCTGCCTGGGTAACAAGTGGGGAAGGAAAAGTCCCCGCCCTGCCCTACAGCCCTTGCAGGACCCTGTGGAAGGCAGGGCAGGGAGGGAGATATAAGATTGACCCCAGGGAGTGTCGAGGGCAGGGTAGAAAACAGAAAACCCACCCCGCCCCGCCTGTAATGAACACTATGCTAGAAACCAATATCCTGATCATAGAGGCTGCACCCTCTCTCCCTTTTATCTACCCAAAACTAGATACTTTACCTATAGAACTATTCCACCAGGCACATGACAAGCGATAGCTTGTCCACTCAAGTCCTATTGATATACAAATCCCAGAAAGTATACTAAGGAAAGACTATTCCCACACCTCCTCATTTACAAGAGAATCGACTGGCTCTCTTTCAGTCACATCCTCATTTGCCCATTGTTATTCTAGTGGTTCCTCAATCGGTGGCACCAAGAGTAGGCAAGCGAAGCAATAGGTATCAAACCTTACAGGAATTATAGTGCAGAATATACCAGATCCAAAACTACGTCCTCCGCCCACTTCTTTAAACCCTGCAACCCCTTCTAGGGTTTCAATACCCACTACTCGAGTTTCAGCCCTTAGGCCAACCCGTCTCCCTCTCCCAATAACTGCCCCTACACTGTCCCAACACTAGTACCTGGAATACACATAGCCTTCCTAGAACTCCTAATACCACCCTTGCCATCAGGCTTTTCTCTATTCTAGGACATGTTTAACTAACAAGCCGCAGTTTTAGAAGATCTGAATAGTGAAACCCGCTTAGTTAGTACACCAATTCCAGTTCAATAAACTCACTTTCCTGGTATCCTCTAGATACCAGTGAGCCTGACAACGTCAACTACAGACAATGTATCTCCTGGCCTTGATATAATATCAAGAGGTGATTCAGGCAGTCAATCCAATTATTATCTGTTGGGTTGTAGGTTAGAAGACAAGTGAATAGGATGGATATAGTACCATACATGAGTGTCCAAGAAGAGAGCTTAGGCACTACGGAGTTACTAGCAAAGTAGAGGACGAGATGGCTGGCTGACCTGTGTATATTGTCGGTTAGGGAGGTATATGGGACCTCTTACAAAACCTGACACTTGGGCAAAACTCCATGAGTTTGTCTGGATAAGCTGAGCTATGCGAAACCCAATACCTGTGGGGAGTAGCCAGCTGCTAGCTCAGTCACCAGCTCCAATACTACCAGAAGGTAATTCTCCCTGGTGTGGGAAACAAGACAAACCAGAGAAATGGTTCAATAACTATGATCAACCAAGCGAGTCCTAAGGCCGAAATGGTACAGTTAGCAGAAATGGCAACCAGCCATCTGGAGGCTATAATATGCGCCAAAGGTAATCCAGCCAACCTTAATCAAGATGCCAGTAATGGCAGTGATAGTAGTAATTCCTTGCCTGACCTAATACCTCTCCAGGGACTTTGAAGAGATATCTTAAGGAATGAAAAGAAGCAACACTTCAACTGTGAGGCCAAGAGGCTGGCAGGAGTTTTAAAAAATACCAGTTTCACTTTGAGGCATCCACTAAAATATGTGCAAAAGAACCCACAAAAGCTCCCCAGTATACCCTCATTTAGGTATAAGGTTACAGAACTCCCTAGCTTGTTGACGCTCATAGAGGGGTCAAGTTCAAATACATTCCTAATTGCAAGTTAACTGATATGGATAACGCAAACTTGTAATCCTCCCGTTAGATGACTATGCCCCTGTTTGATACCTAGAATTGTATGGGCATATTAACAAGGATGCAGTCAAGCATACTGGTGTTTCAGTAAATGATGGCGACCCGTTGCAATTATTGAAAGGTTTTCAGAAATAACTACTATGAAGCTTTGATGGAGGCCAAGCTGAGTGTGACTAATTCCTTGTCAAAAGCGAGACATGGTTATGAAACTACATAAGAATAACAAATACAGGTACAAGATAATTAACTATATGTACAACCTAAGCTGTACAGTTTTAGTCAAAGTGCAAGAAAAGGTATAGTTGGGAATAACCCAACAGGTTTGGAATGTGTGGGCAGCTAAGAGACTTCTTCCAACCACTGAGAACAAGTACCTTACTCTTCTCTGGAAGGTTGGCCATAAGTTGCAAGACAATACTCAGTTCAGCCGATATGCTATCAACTCAAGTGATAACCCACAATACTAAGACAAGAAAGTAGACTACTTATTAACCTTGAGAAAATCTATGAAAAGATAGAAAGATTCCTGTAGAAAAACTGTGAAGTTTACAAAATGTACTAATTTCGGCATAGGGAAATAGGCAGAGCTGATGACATCTGAATAGGGAATGGCTTTTTAGGAAATCCGGTGAACCTTGAAAATGTGTTTCAAAAAAGACAATCAATGCAGTAAACGTGGATGGATGAGTAACCTCTGAAGAAAGGATACTGTGATGGCCTAAGTAGTTAGTTTGTTCCAAAGGATTTCTGGGTTGGAAAGCCCAGCCCAGGTAACTATGTATCTGTCAGTAGGAATGGAAAAGTGCTAAAGCAGTATGTAGGCTCTACCTTGTTCTTCATAATTGTTAGCGTTAGAGGTCTGCCGAATAATGCCATGGACAATGGAAGCTGATGTTGATGGCTCAGAATACATAAGAATCTACTTCTATTATAAGCTATAAAAAGGCTAACATCTCAACCATGGGTCCCAGGGGTCTGAATGGATAAGTACTTATAAGAATAAGTGTTGAGAAATGTAAAAACCTCTCTACCACGGGAGGAACAAATGCTAACCCAATCTCAGTAGGTTTGGATTGGAATAGATGTTTCCGGCCATGCGTAGTAGTAGGATTTTCTTTTCTGAGTTCAGAACAGGTTATTTCCTTGTATCGACTAGTTGTTTCCCATATATCTTTTAGGATTTTCTTAGCTGGTTGTTATATTTTTCCATTTAGGGAACCCCAGGGAAGAAGGATCAACAGGTTGCGACTACACCAAACAACTTCAAACTTGACATCAAAGTATATCCACAATTGGAACAGCAACGCAAACGGTGAAACCTAATATCATTAAGCCAAGCGATTCACTCAATTAAGGTCATAAGAGGATGCTAATTATGTTGGAATAGGATAGTGCTTATATAGATTTAAGCAGTCTGAAGGCATGTCAGAAACAACCCTATCAGTTTACTCCCACCCTGCAAGAATACCCTTCTCTGTTGAGAGTTGTTCTGCACTTCTTTCACATCTCCATGACATGCATGTGTTGACACACTCTAGTCTGCAACCTTCTTATACTATTCAGTTTCTGTGGCATATCTCAATTATAGTCACAGGATGGAAAACTGCTTTGTATAAGTACCTTGCCAGTAGCTAACTATCAAGACAGCTGGGAAGCCTGCCAATATACAAACACCTTCCCATGTGGATTTCATCTATAGAACTCCCTATTGGCTCCCTTTTGTCTATATATCCTATCTACTTCTATCAAGCTAAGGGCCTATAGAGACTCCTGCTGTAGAGTGTCAAGTAGAGTGATCCAATCAGCACTACCCATGACTGCGATACCTGAGACCACCTCAGTCATGATTGGTATCCTGCTTTTAGTGTCTGCAAACTTCCCTTCTCGGAGCTAAAGCCTACAGGCAGGCTTAGGCTTTCTAGATGTAAAGCCCTCCGTATAATAGTTACAGGTACTAGGTTAAGTTTTGTATTTGGTTTCACAACATCATTTGATGCTTGTATTGTTTTGTGTAGTATTGTTTGATTCACGCAATGTTTTAAATGTGGTTTTACAGAATTGGTTGATACTTGTATTCTTTTTGGGTAGTATCAGTTGACATCCAAAATGTCTTATGTTTGGATTTAGGGCATTGGTTGATTCTTGTACTGTTTCATATGCTAATACTTGATACACACAAGATTTTATAAAACCCGCTCATGCTAGCTGGAAGCAATATATTCTATTTAAGAACTGCTAGTTTCCGCCATGGAAATAGCAGACTTCCAGTGACAGTTATTCTAAACATATAAGATTGAACTGTTACTTATTCAATTTCCTACTACAGCCTCTCAAGATCTCCTTTAGCAAGTAGCACTCACCTGTTGCTTACCAGGTGTCTATCTGCTCCTATCGTACTGATACATGAATAATACACTGGTATGAACATGTTACTTTTTTTTAACCTCAGCAAGTTAGTAGAAACCTATCCAGACCAGGCCAGATCAAACTAGGAAAGGGTAGTCCAAAGCTAGTACTGCAGAGTGGCAGAACCTAGGAGTGTTCAGCCCCACCAGTAAATCACTATTGGGGCATCATGGACTCTGAGTAGAAAGCAAGTCCTACTAAATGATCTAACCATAAATGGGCAACCTAAGAACCCCAAAGGACCTAAGGGCGATTTTGAAATTGAAGAACCTGCCCGACAGTTCGCTTGAGACCTAACCATTCAAATCTTTATTGAATTAACGGAGGAATTAGCAAACACAGTATCAGGTACCACTGGGACATTCTCCACCGATCCTGAAAAAGGTGTAGCACCTGCTACACTACTAAAGAAAGAAAGCAAACTCCTGCTAAAACCCAAAAAGGAGATCTTAGAGGACTCTTATTAACCTATATCTTCAGGCCTACCAGATAACAGAGCAAGCAGTAATACAGAAGAGGATAGTAAGTCAGAAAGAGGTTCCACACTGGCACCTGGCTTATTGGCTTGGCATTCTTGGCCCAAGAATAATGTTCCACTCACTCCAACATTCTCAGAAGAAAAGAGTTAGGTAAAATCTGAAGCATTTAACTAATGGGTTACCACTACTTCCCAGTATCTTACCCTATACAACAATAACAAAGTAAAAGAAGAAAGTGGAGTATACTATAGAGGTTTCTACACGGGCAAGGTGGGAGAGGTGTACTACTAAGCAAGGAAGCACTATGAAAGTGGTGAAAAAAGTATCACAAAGGGCTATAATAAAGTAGCTGAGAAACAGGTTCCAGTCCTCATGAAATACTAAAGAACTTCACAGGATGTTCAAGGAAACCCAGTCAGTTGGGAATGGGAAGACAGAATGAATAACATTGGTAGCTACAGACCTACTAATGTACCATGGATGACTACTCAGCAGTACAATATCTTAGTATACTCTGAGACAAAGACTGTCTGAAGTGATGCACCCAAGACTTCAGCAAGAGATAGAAGCTATGGAGAAAGTTGGAGACAGTTTTGATAAGCTAGGTGAAGAAAGCAAAACTTGAATTGAAAGATATGGTTCTGCACGAAACTGGAGTTTGCCAGATGTACCAACTCCAACTACAGACCAGCAAAAGATCCCCATTACAAGGTAACTGTGATAAGACCAAAACAACCAATAAGAAAAGCAAAAGCAGAAAGCACCAGAAACAGAGTAGGAAGAATGAGGGTGTGTGGTTTGAATGTAGGCAAAAGGGGCACAATGCAAGGAATTATTATACAAGGAAAGAAAAAGAAAAGTTGGCAAAGAAGGAAGCAAGTAGAAACGAAGTGAAAGTATGAGTGTAAGACAAGAGTGAGATAAAGTCAGTAGAAGTAGAAAGCTACTAGACACAACCATTGCTCCTGATTATTCCTTATACTGTATCGGAAAATACTATCTATATAAACAGTGTAACGTGTTCGGGCCAGGCCCTAGTCACGTAGCAGCACGATAGGAGCAGATGGCTTCTGGATCAACAAGAAGTAAGCACTGCTTACTAAAGGAGTCTTCGAACGCGGTGTAATAGGAGATCAAAGAAGTAACCGTTCAACAAAGTATATTAAGAATACTATGTGCCGAAGTGTGCTGTTTCCATCATGGGAATTAGCCATCTTTAAATACAGAATATCACTTATCTCCAGTATGAGCGATATTCCAAAACTTGGTGTCTATCAGCCGATAGCACACGAAACAATACAAGTATCGAGCAATACTGTAAAACCAAACATAAAACAACCTAGTACCTGTACCGGTTACACACCCAAAATAAAATAACTATTTCACCAACTAAAATAACCTAATGGAATCCTCAGAGTTGGTAAACTGGCTATTCTCCTGAAAGTCCCTATAGGAGCTCTCCTTATAGTTATCACTATCCTGCAGCAACCATATCTCGTCCTGCAACATCCATTCTGCCCCTTCTAGTCATCTCTCCATACACTGCTGGCAGGTTGCTTCATGCACGAAACAACCTCATTCCTGATAGTGTGGTAAACCGATCCAGTGCAGGACCGTCCAGTCGTCCCAATCCTCTGTTTCGATATCGATCCTTCCGCAATCGTAGTAGTATTTGATGTAAAATATCTTCCAGTACATGTCTAGTGGGATGGTTCCGTTGCATAGTAGTTCTCCGACGATGATGTGTCGTCCCTTGATGCTTATTTATTCATAGGGTGACATTTCCTACCTTTTGTAAGAGGGGTAAAGGTTTTTAAGAGGGTAAAGGTTTGTACGAGGGTAAAGGTTTTTCTTTCGGGTTGGAGGTCTGATAGGGCGGTTTTATCTCTTCGGAGTGGTTTGAAGGATGGTGGGTGGTATTTATGTCTCCATGTTAACATCGCTTAGGTGTCGACCTCGCTTAGGTGTCGACCTCACTTAGGTGTTAACCTGCACTTAGGTGGTCAGGGGACGGTGGGTGGTAATTAATTCCGGTTTCTTCCATCTCCACGCATATCTGACATTTTTCTGTGCTCAGGTAACATGCACCACCCAGGTGGAAAATGTTAGACATTGTTTCGCCCCACATCCGTTCCGTTAACTCAGTAGTTATTTCTAGGCATTTGTTGCAAATATGTACGAATAATTGGTGTATTTGATCTCCTCTAGGGATAATATCAGGGTTCACCAACAGTCCCATTAGCTGATGGCGCAGTCCCCTAGTAACTTGCTCATAGTTTGACATCATAAGGCTGTAGGATAGTACGTTCCTTTTCTTTTTATTTCTAGTACTCTGCTCTGGCCAGCCGAGGTAGTTATGCTGCTTTGTCTTCCATGACTCGCTTATCGTCTTCACTGCTTCCAAAATCGCTGGCGAAGTGGGGTGATCGAAACCCATTTTGTGTTACTTGATCTGTGTCGGGGCAGAGGTGTTGGATTTCCAGTAGGGTTGGGCTCCAAGCCACTGTCATATGATCCATCATAGGGAGTAGCTCGTCCTCCAGCTTGTTCTCCTCCCACCACTAGTTTCCCAGTTCCATCGTATTTTCTAACCCTTCAATGGGTTCCTACCTGTTTCCGTTTCTGAGTATCCCACCCATTTCACTAGAAATTAGTCACGATCATATCGTTTTCTGTGGTCCCATATGGCGTCCACTTCCCATCCTGGTTGCTCATTAACCACAATTGGAAGTGGCTTTGTGTGACTGCTTCCAGGCAAGGAGGTATCGTCATTGGCGAGGTATCGTTTCACAGGGGGGGTGTGGAGTGTTGCTTGCCACTCTATCTACATTGTGCCGTCTATTTCCACCCTGTAATTTTGCATATGTTCCTCGTATTCAATTATCTTGAACGTTCCTTGACAGTGTGGTTGCAATTTCTTGCTTGGTCCCGATTCTGTTGTGAAAAGGCTTCTATAAACCAATACCAGGTTACCTTTCCCTATCGCTTTGTGGTGTCTACATCGTTTTGCTGCCATTCTCATACTCCTGAATCGCGCCAGCTTGCTCGCATTGAATGCAGTGTTCCCGCTTTGTTGGTGTCTGTTTAACAATTCATTGCCTGCTAGAACTGCGGAATTCTTGAAATTCATCATGGGCAGTAGTAGGTACTTTTTTCAGAAAGCAGCTTTATATGCTGACAGGGCGCGGGTTTTCAACCATTCCGCATTCAAGTATGCTGCCGTTTCTGGTATGGCATCAAACCACTTGTTCTGTCTTACATTGACTAGATCTTGTAGAGCTGTTTTCAATTCTCCAATTTTTCTTGCGACTTGTCTATTTGTTTCATGGTGGCCTGGTGCTGCCTTGATGTGCTCAATTCCAAGGGAGCAATATTGTTGTCTCCATACATGTGACTCAAACCATGGGTCTGCATCGCTTACTATTGTTGTCAGACAGACATGGAGTGCAAATGTTTTGTTGCACAGTAGTGCCCATGTTGTTATAGCCGTCACTTCCTTGGTTGTAGGTATGAGCCACGTCAATCTCCAAAGCCTATCTACTGCAACTAGGATTGTGTCGTATCCCCATGAGCTATGCTAGGGTCCTGCCAAGTCGATAGCTATCGATTCAAAGATTTCAAATAGTAGAATGATTGTCTGGGCTCTTTCTTCTGGTAACTTCATAGATTCTTTGCTTGTTTGGCAGGTGTGACACTGTGCCACATACGCTCAGAAGTCCTTCCGCATTTGAGGCCAAAATAGGTACTCGGTAGCGTTCCGTAGATTTCGTTCAGAATTGTAGTGGGCTTTGTTGTTGTTTTCGCTAATAACGTACTCCCTTAATGTTGTATTGCAGTATGTGGAACCGTTTGGAATATACAGGCACTCTTCCCTGTATCTCGTTTTTGCATATAGCCTTCTATTTGCAACGCTGTAGGAGGATAAATCTCCTGTGGAGTCCATACTTTCATTAACTTTTTTCCATATTGGTTCTCTTCGGTATGCTGCAATCATGTGCGCTCGGAATGTCCCAATCATTTCATTGATTGTTTGTAAGGTATCACGCTCATCTTCTCTCTCGGTTCCTCTGCTTGTTTCAGGCTGGTCATCATCTTAGTTGCCTTCCAAGACATCGTATAGTCCCCACCGATATTCACTCATCGTTGGAGGCACAATTGAAACTATTGCTTTACTGCAAAGGTTCGCTATCAGCTCCGCTCATCTGATAGGTGGTTGGTCGTCTGGTCGTGGCATCCAGAATGCGGCTTTTATTTCATAGGTAAGGTCTTCTGTCAGTTTCATGTGTCTGATAGGTGGTGGACGGTCCCGTTCTGGCATTCGGAAAGCCACGGCTTCCGGGTTCAGCCATGCAAGGATTGCATAAGATCTGTGCGCCGGCTGGACAAGGGTGGAGGGCCCTTCCCCCACGGTACTTGGTCTACCGCTGCTCGGGTGTTGCCATTTCCAGTTATTGATTACTGGGTACTCTGGAGGGCTTTGGTTAATTTCCGCACTTGCGGGACTCGGACCTTCGCTGGGTGTTTGAGGCATTGGTTTATGTCGCTCCCTGGGGTGGTTATTTGTGAATTTGATCTCAGTTTGGTGCATGAGCAATGTTCCATGTAACACTGCGAACAGTGCAGTTTGCTATGTTGGACTTCCTCGGGTGGGGTACTTCTTAAGGTGCACTTGTCACCCCAGTCATTTCCCGTGGTCATTGAGCATGGGCTTTCGGAGCGTGTAGGGGCTGCATTGGTGTGCCCTGGACATGAGCAAGGAGGTGAAGTAGGAGAGATATCTGCCGCGTGTTCCATGGCGTTTGATTCTTGCTCGTAGACTGTGTTATCCACAATGTCATCCACTTCCTTTGTATGATCGTGGACATAGAGTGGGTTCGAGTCTGATCCTCCTTCATCTGTCTGGGAAAGGGTATCAGCTAAATGGTTGTGCTCCCTGGTACATAGACTATCTTTGCCCCCTATTTTCCCAAGGCGCTGTGCCATCTAACTTGTTTTCTGCTTGGGTTCTTTGTAGTTTGTAGATGTGTCAGGGGTTGGTGGTCCCTTACTATGGTGAAGGTGTTTTCCAATAGTACATTATAGAACTGATTAAGCACTTCCAGTCTTGTTAAGGCCTCTTTATCAGTGGTTCCATAATTGATCTGTGCGTTGTTGAATTTTCTGCTGAGTAGCGCAGATGGTCGGACTGACTCGTATGTGGGTCCCTGTTCTACCCATGCCACTATTCCTAAGTCAGAGGTGTCCTTTACTAGCCAAATTGGTTCTTCGCACCGTATGTCTACTGGCCGCATGACTTGGTGATCGACAATCTGCTTTTTTACTATTTTGAACATGGTTTGATCAGTGGTTGTCCATATGAATTCGCCATTTCCTATTAAATCCGTTAATAGTGGCGTTAGGGTGGCATGGTGCGGCAGGAACTGGGCCACATAATTCACTATTCCTGGAAAGCGTTGTAATTCTTTCTTGTTTTGACGTGTCTCCCAGCCTGCAATGGATGACACTTTTTGTGGAGATGAATGGATTCCTTTATTGTCCACTATGTGTCTTAGTACTTCTCGCCTGTCTGCGAATAGTACTGACTTTTTCTTGCTCGCATAGAACTTAGACTTTGTGAGTAGGTCACATACTTGGCATATGTGCATTCCATGTTCCTCTTGTGTGTCTGCGAATATGAGAATATTGTCAATGTAAACCTGCACAAAATGATGTAGAAATACAGTGAGGAGGTCTTGTATTATTCGCATAAAGGTTGCTGGTGCGTTCATGTCTCCTTGTAGCATTACCTTGCTAACAAATCCTCCCAAAGGAGTTTTGAATGAGTTGAACTTAATACTGTCCTTATCCACTTGTGTCGGGAAGCATGTATCGCTTAGGTCAATCTTACTGGTGAATTTTCCTTGCCCAATGCAGTTAAGGATCTGCTGTTGATTGGGGATTGATGGACTATGCATGATTGTGTTGTTGTTTCGAATTTTCAAGTCTCCCAGCGGGTGGATTCTTCCATCTGACTTGGGTTGTACAAACATAGGTGCCACTCCGGGAACTGCCTGTTGTACGATTACTCCAGCTGTAATTTCTCACTTATCCAGTTGACGAGTTTCTCCTTATATGGTTCGGGGATTGAGTATGTTGGTTGGTTTTTTAGGTCTGTTAGATCCTTTATCTCAATATGATGGTTTATTTTTCGTACAGGGGGTAGTGTTTCAGGGACCTTGTCAGGAAATACATCCATGTATTCTTCCAACAGTGTTGCTTAGGTTGCTTCAGAAACGGCTGCTCAGAATTCCGCAGTTGTTGGTTTGCATAGCACACGCAGTTTGTTATCAGGAAACTCCACTGCCGTGTCCTCACATCTGATAAGGGTATTGTGTCTTTTCAGGAACGGCATTCCGATCAGGGCATCATATTTTGCCACGTTTTCTACCAATATTTCCTGATTGGTCTATATCTTTTCATCAATCCCTACTGTCAGGCCGTATTTTTTCTGGCTTGACGAGCAGGAACCTTTCATTGCCATGTTGACTCCAGTCGGTTGGGGTAGGGGTTCTGTAGGTATTCTGTTAGTAGAGACAAAGGTAGTACTGATAATGTCACAACCTATTGTTCCTGCATCAAATAGTACCTTTGCTGGGTGGTCCTTGATGTGGATCGTTCCCTCTAGCACATCACAGGGCCTAACTGCCAGTGCTGGCTGCGTTCAGAGGTTTTCTATTTCCACTAAGCTAATTTCCATGTCATCGTATCCGGTTGCTTTCATGTCGTTTGTGCTCACATCTCGCTTAGCTGTGTTTCCTTTTCCCTTTTTGGCATAGAAGTCCTTTGTGTAGTGCTCCTTTTTCCCACATTTGAAACATGTGCCCTTATCGCATCGTTTCTGCTTTTTATCCTTTTTGTCTTAAGAACCTTTGCGGTTTGATTGTTCCTTCCTTGTGTTGTCAGGCGATGACAATGCTCTACTATTCCGATACTACAGTATGTGGGTTCGTTAAATCCCTGTTTCATACTGGATGGCATTCTTGTATTCAGCACGTTTGAATATCTTGCCAAAAGGGTCTCCATCTTCGTCCATCTGTTTTACCTCCTGGCGCAGTCTGGGATGCATTGTGTCATACAGTCTCTGTTATAGCGTGTATTGAGAGACTGTTCTGGCAGGCAATTGTCCACAGTACACTAGGAGATCCGTTGCAACCATCGTTATTCTTCCTGTTTTCCTGCTTCATACATGCTCGATTTCCTTGAACTTCTTATACAGTTCTTCCTTGTTTTGCAAGGATTTGAATCCATCTCTTAGGTACGTTATCAGGGTTGTTCCACAGATTTTTTCCCCACCCTTGTAGTGGTTCATTCCTTGCTGGTATGCTTTCTGCTGCTTTCCTGTACAGCAACTTCCAAAGTGTGCTCCACTTCCTTGTTTGGTTTTATCCCCATTGTGCAGGGCAAGGTATTGGGAAGTGGTTGTTACCCATCGATCAAATGCTTCAGGTTTTAGGTCATCCTTTTCCCCTGAGAAGGGGGGCGGCAGCAGGACTTTAACATTTGGTTGTGTTCACCCATCCCCCGGGCCAGGCGGCGGGGTAGATTCCCCTTTGGACATATCGTGTTCAGACTATTCGCTGCTGGAACTATCATCTGACGAGCTTTCTGAAGTGTTGCTGGGGCATTCGTCTAGCAGTTCTTTCACTACGAAGGGGTCTGATGCCTCTTTATTGTCGTCTTCCCAGTAGAGAATGCTGATAGGTGGGCATTCCATCTTCAGTGGTTGGGCTAGCGCCTTTCCTTTGTGGAGGCTGGAGGGAAAAAGTCCAGGGGGGCTTGCTGCTGCTTTTGCTAACTCCTCAGTCGATTCGCTAAAGGTTTGCTTGGCCAAATCGCGCGCCAATTGCCTTTCTGCTTCGTCAATTGGATAATCGCTCTTTGGCCCCTTTGGCTTCTAGGGTTGCCTTCTTTGGCTACGGCCTTCCGGTGGGACCTGCTTCCCACTTCGAGTCTCTAATGACTCAATGGTGGTGTTATGGCGGGGCCAAACCTCTCGTGGTTCTGCCGCTCCCCACTGCTAGCTTTGATTGGGCGCTTCGCAAGTTGGCCAGACCAGGCCCGGGCAGGTTTCTCACCACATACTGGGGTTAAAAAATTGTAGGGTGTTCTGGCGAGGCCCTAGTCATGCAGCGGTATGATAGGGGAAGATGGCTTCTTGATCAACAAGAAGTGAGCCCTGCTTACTAAAGGAGTCTTCGAACCGGGCGTAATAGGAGATCAAAGAAGTAACAGTTCAACCAAGTATATTAAGAATACTGTCAGTCCAAGTCTGCTATTTTTGTAGTGGGAATCAGTGGTCTTTAAATGCAGCATATCACTTATCTCCGGTATGAGCTGTATTCCAAAACTTTGTGTGTATCAACTGATAACACATGAAACAATACAAGTATTAACCGATACTGTGAAACCGAACGTAAAACAATGTCTGTATCAACCGATAGCACATGAAAGAATACTAGTATCAAGCAGTACTGTGAAACCAAACATAAAACAATATGTGCATCAACTAATAGCACATAAAACAATACTAGTATCTAGCGATACAGTGCAACCAAATATAAAACAACCTAGTACCCATACCGCTTACAAACAGGTACTCAGCCAAAGTGCTATTCAATGTAGGAACGATTGGCTACAACATATACAGTACTACCATTATTACTACCCATGAAATGCTCACGACACCCTTCACTAACCAATAATCAATATGGGTATAAAAGGTTCCCATTCCTCATTCTACAAAAAGTGCAGTCCAACAGTAGAAATTGAAAAAAAGAAATGCACAGGCCACAAGATGTTGGTTGGAAACCTCGCTAACTACAACAATCTTATCGGAATACCATTCCTGAAAAAGCACAATGAGCATATTAAGTGGAGGGAGAGGCCAGTGAAGCTTTCTGATAACAAATCAGGTATGTTATGCAAACCAACAAGCAGAGTGATCAGAGCCACAGTGTTGGAGGCCACCTAAGCCACCTTGTCTGAAGAATACAAGGATGTGTTTCTTGACAAGATTTATGAAATCATATCTCTAGTTCAAAAAATAAACTACCATATCTGATTAAAGAATCCAATCAACTGAAAAAATCAACCAACATACACAATCTCAGCAGTGTACAAGGGAAAACTAAGGAACTGAATAACTGAAAAACTATGTGCCAGAATTATCATATGACATGGAGTACTAGGAGGGGTACTAACATTTGTACAACTAAAGTCTGAGGGAAGAAGCCACCCTCTGGTAAACCTAAAAATCAAAAATGACGGCACAGTCAGGGCTAGCACTTCCATCTCCAACCAGCAAAAAATCTATAACCATATGGCAAGAGCAAAATACAGGAGCAAGATTGACCTAAGTGATGCCTATTTGTAAACACAAGTGGCCAGGGAAAGCGTCTACTTCAATACATTCAAAACTATCAAAATTGTTTTATTAGCAAAGCAATCCTGCAACAGGATATGAACATATCAGCAATATTTATGCAAATAATAAAGGATCTGCTAAGCGTATTCCTCCAGTATTTTGTGTTGGTATATATCAATAACATTCCTATATCCTCTGATACACTTGAACAATACCAGAAACACATCTCGCAAGTATGCAACCAACTACAGGTTGTGCAGTTTTGCACAAGAAGGAAAAAGCTAGTACCATTGGGAGACAAAATGGAGATATTGGGACACATAATGGATAAAGGAATTCATACACCACCACAGAAGTTATTGTGCAGTGTACAACAGGACATATCTAGAAACAAGAAAGAGGTGCAGCAGTTCCTTAAAATGGTGAACTATGTGGCCCAATTTATCACGTACAACGCTATACCAACAGCATCATAGACTGATCTGGTGGAAAATGCTGAGTTTGTTTGAATATATATATACTAGGTGGCATTCGACAATGTCTAGAAACAGATGAGCATATACCAGGTCATGCGACCTGTAGAGATTAGCAGTAAGGAACCAATACGGTTAGCAAGAAATGCTGTGGACCTTGGAATAGGACTATTCGTAGGACAAGGACCCACTTATGAAACAGCTTGACCAGCCACTTTATACAGCAGGAAATTTACCAACAGATATGCAATTTATGAAATTATGAACAAAGTGGCATTAGTAATTGTCAAAGCACTCGACATGTTCTCAAATATCCTAATACAGAATACTTTTATAATAGTTACTGACCACCAACCCCTAACTCACCTGCAGATGTCCAAAAATCCCACCAGAAAACTAGTGAGATGGCTCGATATACTAGAAAAATTCAATACCAAGATAGTCTACACTCCCAGAAGCATGAACCATTTGGCTGATACCCTCTCCTAGGTATTTGAAGGAACCTCAGACCTAAACCCATTCTCCGTCAAGAACTATACAAAATAAGTTGATAATATTTTGGACAACAGCATTAATGAACAAGAGTCAAACTTGATAGAACCTGGGCAGACCTTTCCGCTTACCTGTTCTTCTTTCTCTTATATCACATACCCTAACAAGGTACCTGTATCTCCTGAGAGCCCCTGCTCAATCATTGTAGGAAATGACTCTGACAACCTATGCACACTGCAAAGTACTCTGCTAGAAGAACTCCAGAACCCCAAACAGTACCGCTTATACAGTAGAATGAATCTTTGCCCTTCCTACTAGATGGAATTTGAATTCACCAATAACAACTGCAGACCTTGGAGCCAAGGAAACGCAAGACATCTGAGTGAGGGACTGAGACCTCTGAGTACCAAACCAGACTCCATTCCTTGCGACTTTTCAGAGCTCAATGATTGGAAATAGCAGCAAATAATCAGCAGAAGAATAGAAAGTGCTAGTGAGGCACAGTCTATTCTCATTCAGCCCACATCACAATCTCGCACAATACCTGTAATACTTAACCGAAAGGTACCTGAAATGCAGATGCCTGATAATCCTCTACCAATCAAATATGTGCTACTCTTAGATAGCTGCATGATCGAAATGATAGTTGAAGTCATACCTCCAACAATAGATATATACTGCTAAGAATGTTGTGGTATTTTGCAAGAAGAGGAGAAGGAGGAACAATGAGAGACAACCTGGGGAAGCAAGATAGAAGATGAAAGAGATATTGGAAGGATGGTAAACAATATGATAGGAATGTTCTGGGCTTATCTGACCCCGGTACACTGCCAGCAACCAAGATGGAAAAAGGTGGACAACGATATGGGTTTGGGAGAGGACAAGTCATCGTACCTGATTATGAATGGAATGTTATTTACTATAACTAGGTATAGAGAAGGTTGCTTATATATTCTAAAAGGCTCTGCATTTGGAAATACTACCCTAAGGGAGAATGTCATTGTTGAAATATGCAAGAAAGAACACCATAGTACAGAACAGAATCTGGACTATGTAACCAAACAACCATTCTAGCCACAGATATAGAAGTATTTCAGGGCATAGATCACTCTATGCCACCTCTGCCAGACTAGTAAGAAATCTACGAAACTACTAGAAGGAGGAGCACAGACAATAACCCTACCACAATAAATATTCCAATTGATAGCTGTCAACTTTGCAGAACTACTCAACAACTGGTGGAGATATGATATGATTGTAGTAGCTATCGACAAACTCTTAGGATATACATAACCTATGTCAATATACAAGAAAGTAACTGTAGTAGGAACTTGAGAGCTACTACACTACCAAATATGTACTCCTCACAGCTACCTGACATCAATGGTAAACAATATAGACCCAGCCTTTGGATGACATATGTGGAAACAATATTGCTAATCATTAGCTCTCGAATACATTAAGGTAGTACCAGGCTACCACGAAAAAAAATGACCAGTGGAATGCAAGATTCTGGAATTCAAACAAGTCTTTAACAACCTCACCGATGTAAGGTAAAACCACTGGTTTGATGCAGTTTCAGAAATAGTGGCTTACCTAAATACAGGATGGTCCAAAAACTTACGTATGGCCTCATACAAAGCGGTTTTAAGGAAAAACTATCCACCAGTCTACTAAACAAAGTTTATAAACTCCATCATGCTAGCAACACATGAACTCCTCAATTGAGATCCATCAATCTGAAATACAGGGTTTAATGCTCTTAAACTAACATATTTTACAAGCAAGCAAACAGCAGTGGAATAGTGAATACACAATAGTCCTGTAGGATTTGGCAACCTACTACTAGTGTATGGAAGCCTCTTCACAACTGAATCTGGATGAAGCAAAAAACTGTACCTATATTGGCATGGACCCCGCAAGATAATTGAGTATAATAAGCATACTGAAAACTGTATACTAGTAATAGAGAGATGAATGTACTCATAATAAACCAAAACCTTCACTGCCTTTATAGTAAAAAGATCATTAACCTAATAAGGATACTCTATTTCCTCAAAGAAGATATGTGAAACAACCTCCAACGGTGGTAAATGAAAAGCAGGAATGGGAGGTAGAAATGATGCACAAGTAGTAGAAATAATATGACTTTGATCAATTCCTTGTAGAATCACCAGGATACCCTGAGATGGAGAACAGTTTGGACCAATTAGAAGGACTGCAAAATGTGCTAGAACTAGTAAACTACTGGTAGAGTGAAAACAAGCCTGAGGATGAATTACGTTCCAGAATGAACCAAGTAACCATAGCCTGTAGCGGTACACTATACAACATCCAAAAGTTCTGACCCAACATGGATGATAACATACAAGATAGATTGTAGCCACTCCATTTCTAAGGTGGTTTCGAGAGCCGCAGAGATGAGAACAGAGTGCCAAAGAAGAAGTCAAGTTTAGTACACAGCCAGAGGAAGCGAAGTGCTTAGCATAACTAAAGAAAGCATATAACCCAATAGGCTTACAATGTCAAACTATGGGCAAGTACCAGGAGACTGCACTATCAACTAATAGGACTATTGGTGAATTATGATATTATCCCTAGAAAGTTTCATGTATACTAATTGTTCATACATCTAACCGGTATGGGTACTAGGTTGTTTTATGTTTGGTTTCACAATATCGTTTGATACTTGTATTGTTTCGTGAGCTATCGGTTGATACACAGATTGTTTTATATTTGGTTTCGCAGTATTGTTTGATATTTCTATTGTTTTGTGTGCTATCAGTTGGTATACACATTGTTTTGGGTTTGGTTTCACCGTATTGTTTGATACTAGTATTGTTTCGTGTGCTATCGGTTGATATATACATTGTTTTAGGATTGGTTTCATAGTATCATTTGATACTGGTATTGTTTCGTGTGCTATCGGTTGATTCACAACTTGTTTTGGAATATCGCTCATACTAGAGATAAGCGATATGCGGTATTTAAAGACCGCCGATTCCTGCAGTGGCAACAGCAGACTTCGACAGACAGTATTCTTAATATACTCGGTTGAGCAGTTACTGCTTTGATCTCCTGTTACACCTGATTCAATAACTCATTTCCTAAGCACCGCTCACTTCGTGTTGATCAAGAAGCCATCTGCTCCTGTCCTGCCGCTACATGACTACGGCCCGGCCCGCACACGTTACATTTGTTTAACCTCAACAAGTAGTTAGATACCTGCACAGACCTGACCTCATCAACCTATGAAGCGTCCAACAATGAAGCCAGTGGTGGAGAGTGGCAGAACCAAGGGAGGTTCGGCTCCGCCAATATGGCACCATTGAGTCACTGGAGACGCGAAGTAGGAAGCAGGTCCCACGAGAAGGCCTTACCAAGAAAAGGCCATACCAGAAACCAAAAGGGCCACACAGCGACTTCTCAATTGATGAAGCAGGAAGACAACTAGCGCGAGGCTTGGCCAAGCAGACCTTTAGCGATTCGAGCGACGAATTAGCAAAGGCTGCAACCTGCGTCCCTGGTCTATTTCTCTCCAGCCTCAGCAAAGGAAAGGCACTGGCGCCACCACCAAAGAAAGACAGACTACCCACCGGCACAACTAAGAGGAAAGACAGTGACAAAGAAACAGCAGATTGTTCAGTAGTAAAAGAACCACCTGACGAATCCCCCAGCCACTCTCCAGGAAGCTCATCAGACGACGATACCAGCGACGAAGCATCCGAACATGGAATGTCCGAAGGAGAATCCGCTGCACCGCCTCGCCCAGGGGCCATGCGAACAGGACCAAAAACCTAACTCCCTGTACCACTATCCTTCGCAGAGGAAAAAGAAGATCTAAAACCAGAGGCGTTCCATCAATAGATACCAGGGAGGTATCAATATCTTGCCCAGCACGGAGTGGAAAAGGTCAAGGAAGGAAGGGAAGCGTACTTTGGAACCTTCTCTGCCGGAAAGGCAGAAGAGGCATACCACCAAGCAATGAACCACTATGAGAGCAGGGAAAAAATCCGAGGAACCACCCTGATAAAATACCTGAGAGAAAGATTCCAACCCTCGAAAAACAGGGAAGAACTATATAAAAGGTTCAACGATATACAGCAAGTACGAAATGGCAAAAACCGAGAAAATAACCTTAATCCCAACAGATCTCCTAATGTATCACGAACGATTGCCTGCCGGGACAGTATCTTCATACACACTGGGACAAAGGTTGTGTGAAGCAATACATCCCAGACTACGCCAAGAGGTAGAACCCATGGAAGAGCAGGGAGTTTCCTTTGACAAAATAGTCAAACGAGCCGAGCGCAAGGACGCAATCCTGTACGAAATGAGAGTTTACCGAAACCACGTGGCGCAGTAAAAGAACAGTAAACGATCATCATCGGGGGGACAATGCAGAGAAGGATAAACCATACCACAAAGATCTGAAAGAAAACAAAGACAAGAAGCAGGAATGAACGGAATGAAGACACATGTTTCGAATCTGCGAAAACGGGGCATTATCGAAAGAACTGCTATGCCAAAAAGGGAAAAGGAAAGGCAGTTAAGCGAGAGGCTAGCACAAACCATATGGAAGCAACCGAATAGGAGGCAGTGGAAATTAATTTGGTAGAACTGGAAAGCCTCAGAACCCAACCACTATTGACAACACGAGCCCGTGATGTACTAGAAGGAACGATTTGCATAGAGGGCCACCCAGCAAAGGTACTATTTGATACAGGAACAAGCAGTTGTGACATTATCAGCACTACCTTTATCTCGGCCCATGGGATACAAACAGAACCCCTGCCCCAACCAACAACCGTCAACATGGCAATGAAAGGTTTCCGCTCTTCAAGCCACAAGAAATGTGGGCTGACCATAGGAATCAGGAAAAAGAAATAGACAAATTAGCAGATGTTGGTAGGAAACTTGGCAAAGTATGATGCCCTAATTGGAATGCCATTCCTGAAAAGAAACAATGCCCTTATCAGGTGTCAGGACAGAGCAGTAGAGTTCCCCGATAACAAACTGCCAGTATTATGCAAACCAAGAAGTGGGGAAATCCGAGCCGCGGTTACAGATGCAACTGCACCAACACTGTTGGAAGAATACAAGGATGTATTCCTGGACAGGGTCCCAGAGACCCTACCCCCCGTGCATAAGATTAACCACCACATTGAGCTAAAAAACCCAACGGATCTGGAAAACCAACCAACATACTCAATTCCAGAAGCATACGAGTAGAAACTCATGAACTGGATAAACGAGAAATTACAGGCTAGAGTAATTGTACGACAGGAGGTTCCTAGGGCTGCACCCATGTTTGTACAACCTAAGTGAGATGGAAGGATCCGCCCCGTGGTGGACCTGAAAGTAAGAAATTATCACACGATCATGGATAGTCTATCGATTCCCAATCAGCAGGAGATCTTTAACCGTATTGGACAAGCAAAATTCAGGACTAAGATTGACCTGAGCGATACATACTTCCAAAAACACATGGACAAGAACAGCGTTAAGTTCAACTCATTTACAATACCATTCAGAGAAGTTATCATCAAAGTAATGCTTCCAGGAGACATGAATGTAACTGCAACGTTTATGCGAATAATAGAGGATCTCCTAAGCAGAGTCTTATATCACTTTGTTTGTGTAACCGGAACGGGTACTAGGTTGTTTTATGTTTGGTTTCACAGTATCGTTTGATACTAGTATTGTTTTGTGTGTTATCGGTTGATGCACACCTTGTTTTATGTTTGGTTTCACAATATCGTTTGATACTTGTATTGTTTTGTGTGTTATCAGTTGATACACAAATTGTTTTATATTTCATTTCACAGTATCGTTTGATACTAGTATTGTTTTGTGTGTTATCGGTTGATGCATACATTGTTTTATGTTTGGTTTCACAGTATCGTTTGATACTAGTATTGTTTCGTATGTTATTAGTTGATACACAGATTGTTTTATGTTTGGTTTCACGGTATCATTTGATACGTGAATTGTTTGGTGTGCTATGGGTTCATACAAATGCTGTTTTGCAATATCGCTCATACTGGAGATAAGCGATATACTGTACTTAAAGACTGCTGATTTCCGCAATGGAAACAGCAGACTTCGACAGAGAGTATTCTTAAAATATACTTGGTTGAATGGTTACTTCTTTGATCTGCTATTACACCCCGTTCGAAGCCTCCTTTAGCAAGCAGCGCTCGCTTCCTGTTGACCACAAAGCCATTTGCTTCTATTGTACCGCTATGTGACTAGGGCCTGGCCCAAACACGTTACAGTTTGGGTATACATTACTAATATTCTCATATTCTCGCATACGCCAGAAGAGGATGAAAGGCATGTATGCCAGGTATGTGACTGACTCTGAAAGGCAAAATTCTATGGAAGCAAACGGAAGTCAGTACTATTCGCAGAAAGGCCAGAAGTACTAAGATACATAGCGGATAGTGTGGGAATACATGCATCCCCCGCGAAAATATCACCTATCACAGGTTGGGAAATGCCCTAAAACAAGAAGGGGTTGCAACGCTTTCTAGCAATAGTGAACTATGTGGCCCAGTTCCTCCCACACCAGGTGACCATGACAGCACCATTAATGGACTTAACGGGGAATGCTGAATTTGTATAGAGAACTACCCATCAAACCGTATTTGAAATGGTAAAAAAGCCAATCATTGATCACCAAGTCATGCGACCAAGTGATGTAAAAAGCAAAGAACCAGTATGGCTAGTAACGGATACTTCTGACTTGGAGATAGGGGCGTGGGTAGAACAAGGACCCACCTACGAGACTTCTCGAGCAGCTGCGTTATATGGCAGGCAATTAACCAACTCCTAGATTAATTATGGAACCACTGATAAGGAGGCCTTAGCGATAGTGGAAGTACTTAATTGGTTCTACAATGTACTAGTGGGAAATTTCTTTTCCAATGGTCACAGACCACTAACCCCTGGCACAGTTATGCAGGGCAAGAAACGCAGGTAGAAAGTGAGTTAGATGGCTTAATGCCTTAGGAAAGTACGACATGACAATGGTTTACGTACCAGGCAGCTGCAACTATTTAGCCGATGCCCTTTCCCAGATATACGAGGGAGGATCAAACTTCAGTCCACTCTATGTCCACAATCATACAAAGGAAGCAGACGATATCACGGATGATACAGTCTGCGGACGAGAATCGAACACAATGGAACCTGAAAGGGATATCTCTCCCACTTCCCCTCCTACCTCATACACTGAGTAAGCCAACGAGGCCCCTGTGCCCCCTGAAAGCCCTAGCACAATCGCTGTGGGAAATGATGGGGGTGACAAGTGTACCATGCGAAGCATGCCGCCTGAAGAACTGGAACATAGCACATTGCACTACTCGTACTGTTACATGGATCATTGCCTATATCAGCAGACTGAGATCAAATTCTCAAACATTCACCCTAAAGGGCACAGAAACCCAACCCCTCACACTCTTAGGAAAGGACTAAGCCCCCCAAGTACAGATATGGACCCAAGCCCTGCGGAGTCCACCGAAATCATGGACTGGGAATGGCAACAAACGATGGGCGGAAGGCCAAAAAGTGCTGAGGAAGGGCCATCCACACTTGCCGAGCCAACTCTCAGGTCTTGTGCAATCCCGGCACTACTAAACCTGGAAGCCGCGGCTTTCCATATGCCACCACCGGATAATCCGCCACTGGTTGCATGGGCAGAAGCGATAGAGGACATTACCTATGAGACAATAACGGGATACCGAATGCCTGGACCTCATAGCCCACCACCTATTAGGCGCGCAGAATGTCTAGAAAGTCTAACAAATGAAACTAGGATTTCAGTTATACACCCAACAATGAGTGAATATCGACGAGGACTTTACAATGCTTTGGAAGACAGCACAGAGGAAGACCTACCTGAGACAACCGGAGGAAGTAAGATAGAAGAAGAACCGGATACTTTACAAACAGGCACTGAAATGATTGGAACGTTCCACGCACATATAGTTGCAGCATACCAGAAAGAACCACTTTGGAAAAAAGTCAATAAAAGTAAGAACTCCAAAGGAGATTTCTCCTCCTACAAGGTTGTAAACCAAATGCTGTACGCAAAAACCAGATACGGGAAAGACTGCCTGTATATCCTAAAAGGCACCGCATACAAAAATACGACGTTAAGGGAGTATGTCATTAGCGAAATCCACAACAAAGGCCACCACAGTGTTGAACCAAACTTGCGGTACACTACCGAGTACCTATTTTGGCCTGATATGCGAAAGGACTTCCGAGCGTATGTGGCCCAATACCATACATGCCAGATAAATAAAGAACCCAGAAAGTTACCATGAGGAAAGGCTCAGACAATTATCCTACCATCAGAGATTTTTGAATCGATAGCCGTTGACTTTGCGGGACCCTTCCATAATTCAGGAGGATACGACACAATGCCAGTTACAAGCGATAGGTTTTCGCGATTCACCTGTCTCATACCCACAACTAAGCAAGTAATGGCAATAACAACCAGGGATCTTCTACGCAACAAAATATTTACATCCCATGGCTACCCTAGATTTCTAATAAGCAATGCTGACCCACGATTGGAGTCGCATATATGGAGACAACAGTGTCGATTGCTAGGCATTGAGCATAGCGAGGCGGCACCAGGCCATCATGAAACAAATGGATAAGTCGACAGGGAAATTCGCGAATTGCAGACAGGTCCTCGAAACCTAGTCAATGCAAGACAAAACAATTGGTTTAATGCCATACCGGAGACAGCAGCATACCAGAAAGCAGGATGGTCAGAAACCCTTGATATGTCACCATATAAAGCTATCTTTGGGAATAACTACCCGCTACTCCCCCTAGCGGATTTCAAGAACTCCGCAGTACTGGCTGCCGACGAATTGTTGAACAGACACCAAGGAATCGGGAACACGGCATTTAATGCTATCAAATTAGCGCGATTTAGGAGCACCAGAACCACAGCAAACAGGCACAGACACCATACACCAATAGAGAAAGGTAACCTATTATTGGTTTACGGAAGCCTTTTCGCAACGGAATCAGGGTGAAGCAAGAAACTGCAACCGCCCTGGCGAGGACCGTTCAAGATAATTGAAGATGATAACTATACGCAAAACTACATGCTAGAGATGGACGGCAGAATGTACGGAAACTGGCAAGGGACATTCCACAAGTCTACTGTGAAACAATACCTCCCTAGGGACAATTCCACCTTCCGCGGAGGAAGCCAAGCAAAGCCGCCTCCAATCACGGTAAATGAAAAACCTGAATGGGACGGGGAGGTTATGCAAGACCACAGGAAGCGCTATGACCGCGACCGGTTTCTGGTGAAATGGACGGGGTACCTGGAAACAGAAAACAGCTGGGAACCGCTCTAAGGATTAGAAAATGTGGTGGAACTAGTAAACCAATGGTGGGAGGACAACAAACAAGAGGACGAGCTACCCCCTACAATAAACCATGTAACGGTGGCATGGAGCCCAAACCTTCCAGAAATACAACACCTCCGCCCAGACAGAGATGAAACAATACAAGATGGCTTTTGGTCAGCCCATTTTGAAAGCGATTTCGAATGCAGCGAAGACGAGAATCGGGTTAAGGAAGTGTAACGACCCAGCATACATGAGCTATGGCAAACGGAACCTATACCCATATAGGTAGCCAGGACGCGAACTGATAGGAAACAGCAGGCAAGTAAGTACTTGACCCATGGAGACCCGATGGCCCGGGCTCCGAGAATGAACAGATTTGGCTGCTCAGCTTACTTAGGGACTTATAAAGGAGCAGTTGCTCAGCTAGGCCGGGTAACTGAAGACAGGTCAGAAAGGTCAATCACCGGCGACGGGATAGGCAGGGTAACAGAGAAAAGTTAACTTGTCGACTGGACGAGGTTACGCTACTCTCGGGATCAGGTTACCCTGCCTTGGGTCTTGCGTTACCCTGCCCAGAGACCTGAGTTACCCGACCTTTCAATACGAAGTCCCTTGGGGAGTTCGGGAAAATTGACTGGAATGTTTGTCACGCGAAGCCATACATGATCCTGGAATCTGGGGTTCCGGGGGATACTATTGGGCGAGCTACGTAGCTTCGAGGAAGCTGTAAATTGAAGAGATTATTCCTATTATACCCCTCCGGCCCCGCCTGGAGGCCCGGACATCATGGGCAAACAGTTGTGTACTTGTGTGCAGTCTAGCAAAGAGGAATCTTGGGAGACATGCTTGCAACACCATATACATTGCTGCCGTCCGGTCGACCATAAGCTCTTCGCAGGATATACAAGGGGGCATAGGGTGCAAGGTGGAGTACCTCCTCCAAGTTGTTCGGAGTAAAATGGACCAGAACTGACGGAGTTAACGGGGGTCAACCGTGGGGGTCCCAAAGGTAGTCCCGGGTGGTACCGGGGTGCCTGGGAGAGTTTTACACCTGCCAAGCCTGAACGTGCTCCCAACGCTATAGGCTCTGAAAGAGAAGTGCGGAGACACTAAAAGCATGATTCCTGGCACAGGTAAGGTAGATCCGAGGTAGTGGTCATGGGTAGCGCCCATTGGATTACACCTGGACTATCGTGCCCTGCGGAAGACACCAGAAGCCCGCGACCGGTAAAGAGTAACAAGATAAACCACCCACAGTAGCCTCCCGAGGCAAGGAGAGATCAATGCATATGGGAACCGTGTCATAGATAGTATAGTTCATGAGGTGTGTTGACTGTTAGCCACTAGCAAGACAGCGATGCGCAGAGGTTTTCACTACGGCGGGCAAAATGGAAATGCGGCGCAGAAACGAGAACCGCATGAGGTGAATGCCGACTAGAGAGTGTCGGCACATGCATACCCGAAGGGTGTGCCAGGAGACGTGTCGGACCACCCTTAGCGGAGAAGGGTGTACTCAAATAGTTGGCGTAATCTGATGGGGGAGTTTCTGGCATAAGATAAAACTACCTGAAAGTCTATACGGGAAATCTCCTACTCCAACAATCAATCCTCTCGAGACCGCAATTGAGTGAAGCGTCAGGCTTAACGATATTAAGTTTTACCATCTGCTTTACTCATACATCTGTCTGAACTTTTGGCGATAAGTTTGAAGTTGTTTGGTGCAGTCACAACCTTGGGATCCATCTTCCTAGGGGTGCCCCCGTTACAGGAAGATGAAGCTGCATATGTAGCTTGTCTGGCCAAGGCTGAGTACTGGGAATAAAAAAGCGCGGAAAGCATACTATCCAACAGCCTTATGATGTCAAACTGTGAGCAAGTGCCCGCGAGACTGCGCTATCAGCTAATGGGACTGTTGGTGAAGTCTGATATTATCCCTAGACGATATCTTACACACCGATTATTCATACGTATTTGCAACAAATGACTATATATAACAAGCGAGTCAAGGGGAAGGAGGTGGGGTAAAACAATAACTGACACATTCCACTTTGGAAGAGGATATTACTTGAGTAATGAAAACTGTGAGATGTGCATAGAAATGGAAGAAACCAAAATTAAGTACCACCCACCTTCAATGAACACCTAAGTGAGGTCGACACCTAAGCGAGGTTGACACCTAAGCGACGCCGAGACCGAGACATACATACCACCCACTATCCCTCCAACCCCTCCGGCAAGAAAAAACCACACTACCAAACCTCCCAACCGAAATGAGAATCTTTACACTCTTACAAACCTTTACGCTCTTATAAACCTTCATCCTTTCACGAAATTCAGGAATGGCGTTGTACAAAGAAATAAGCATCAAGGGACGACACATTATTGTTGACGAACTACTGTGCAGTGGAACCATTCCACTAGAGGCATACTGGAAAATAATGTATATCGACTACTACGACGATTGCAGATGGATCGATATCGAAAGGGAGGACTGGCAGGACCAGACAGTCCGAAACTATATCGACCTAGCGCATTATGAAGAATGGGCTTACTTTGTGAGCCAAGCACCCTATACGGCATGCTTGGAGAAATGGGTGGAAGGGGCGGAATGGATGTTGCAGGACAACATAGGATTGTTGCAGGATAGCGATGACGATGAGGATAGGTCCTATCGGGACTTTCAGGAGAATAGTGGGTTTACCAACTATTAGGATTTCATTAGGTTATTTTCTTTAGTGAAATTGTTACTTTATTTTGGGAGTGTAACCAGTATGAGTACTAGGTTGTTTTATGTTTGGTTTCATGGTATCATTTGATTCTTGTATTGTTTCGTGAGCTATCGGTTGATACACACCTTGTTTTATGTTTGGTTTCAGAGTATGGTTTGATACTTGTATTGTTTTGTGTACTATCGGTTGATATACACATTGTTTTATGTTTGGTTTCACAGTATAATTTGATACTTGTATTGTTTAGTGTACTATCGGTTGATAAACACATTGTTTTATGTTTGGTTTCACAGTATAATTTGATACTTGTATTGTTTAGTGTACTATCGGTTGATATACACATTGTTTTATGTTTGGTTTCACGGTATCATTTGATACTTGTATTGTTTCGTGTGCTATCGGTTGATACACGCATTGTTTTATGTTTAGTTTCACAGTATCGTTTGACACTTGTATTGTTTAGTGTGCTATTGGTTGATACACACATTGTTTTGGAATATCGCGCATACTGGAGATAAGCGATATGCTGTATTTAAAGACCCCTGATTCCCGCAGTGGAAACAGCAGACTTCGACTAACACTATTCTTAATATACTTGGTTGAACGGTTACTTCTTTGATCTCCTATTACACCCCGTTCGAAGACTCCTTTAGTAAGCAGCTCTTGCTTCTTGTTGGTCAAGCAGCAATCTGCTCCTATTGTACCGCTACATTACTAGGGCCTGGGCCGAACAAGTTACGATACACATTAGCGATACATGCCATGAAATAACCACTAAATCCATTGGACAAATATGGTGAACTACTATACTGCATGCGTTTTGCTTTAGAAGTGGATACCATCTGTGCATGGAAAGATGCAAAATATGCAAATAGACTAAAGGAAACAAGTGTAAATACCTTCTGCCACCCCCTGAATCCCAAAATGAGATCGAAGAAAACACTTGTAACCAATCTACCATATTATACTAACATGATTACCCTTATTCCGAACCATCTTAATAAGGTTAAACTATGAGGAACTTAAGCTAGGATCACTCTACTAGCCAATATAATAGTTAGTATACCATAAACTGATTCCACGAAGTACTGATTTCAAATGCGTCAACATTGACTACTGTGTGGAATGCAGCCATATCAATATTAGCATGGAGGACTAGCAGGATTGGAAGGTATGAGATTCAGTAGATTTGCCAGGATACTGGGAATCTTCATATTTTGTATACAAGGTACAAGGTGTGGAATGGTTGACGAGATGGTCAGAAGATGCAAAATGAAGTTTGTAGGATGTCTTGCAAATATTGCGTAATAGTAAAAATAACTGGAATAGACTAAATCGGAAGTTTCAGGAAACTACTGGATTTACTGACTATTCAGATTGCTTGGGTTTTGTTTGATGAAATGTGTATTTTGTTTTGGAAATACAACCGGTACGGGTACTCCGTTATCTTTCATGTTTGCCCTCACATTATCATTTGATGCTTGTAATATTTCCTATAGTATTGTTTGATAATATATACAATGTTTTATGTTTGGTTTCAAAGTATTATTTAATACTTGTATTGCTTCATGTAGTATCATTTGATACGTACAATATTTTATGTTTGGTTTCGGGGTATCATTTGATACTTGTCTTGTTTTGTGTAATCTCAGTCAATATACCCTATATTTTATGTTTAGATTACTAGTATCATCTAATACTTATATTATTTCATATGCTATTCCTTAATCCATACAAGGTTTTACAAAATTGCTCATACTAGTTAGAAGTAAGAAGTTGGATTTAAAGACTGCTGATTTCTACGATAGAACCAGCTGACTTGGACTGACAGAATTTCTAAATATACCTCGTTGAACAGTTACTTCCTTAATTCTCTACTATATTCTCTTAAAGTATTCTTTACTAAGCAGTACTGGCCTCCTGTTGATCAAATAGCCAGCTACTCCTATCGTACCAATATATGACTAGTACTCTGCTATAAACAGGTTACACCTCTGGTCATCCCCTATACCACCTGGGACAAATGCTAGTACTACCACTATCAGCTTTCAATGTCTCTGTCAATTCTGGTCCCTTTTATTGTGAACAACTAAGAAAAAGTACTTCGCCTTCTCACATATGCCTCCTCAGACCTGGATATTATGCAAACAACCTTCGGTTGGGTGGACAGCCAGACGATATACAGTGTTATATGAGCATATCTCCAAATGCCCCCTTTTGCCAGTTTCTACACAACCACACAACCCTGTGCCAATGATGTCTGGAACTCAAGGCAGTGTTCAAGGGGTCTAGTAGGGATAGTGTCTCTAACCTGCAGCCTCTGCAAAGCTCCGTAGCTTAACAAATAGCATTTTAGAAAATTCCTAATTTGTGGACCAATTATAGTTTTACTTAACAAGTTTTTTGGTTATTTTTTCTCAGGTCCTCTAGAGAGTTTGTCAGCTAAGATAGGCTAACTCAGTATCCAAGACAGGGTAATCCGAGTTCTATAGCAGAGTAATCAAGCTTGCAAGATAGGATAATCTTACTGGTATATCAGAGTAACCTTACTCACTTACCCAAACTACTATATCAGTGGTGTTAGCCATTGATACCTTTTTACCAGTTACCTATCCTAGTAGGATAACTTCCCTCCCTCAGGTCTCTAATTGTCCTGAAATTCGCCCATGTCTATACAATCTTCTAGTACCTAAGTACTTGGTTGTTCCTAGGAATATTCCAACCATTAGACACCAGTGAGGGAAGTTGCCAGTTGTCTGCCTATTTCTACTTGTTGACCTATTGGCCTGCAATATAGGTACAGGTTCTGAATGCCACAACTCCTGTATGCTGGGTTATTATACTATTCCATCTCAAATAGTTTCCGCATGTTTGGAATAAGTATTTGTAAAGGGGGCACTACTAGGAAGATGGAACCCCAGGTTGCAACCACACTGAACAACTTTAAACTTATTACCAAAAGTTCCCACAGATATAGAAGTAAATGGTAAAACTTAATAGTGTTAAGCCAGATGCTTAACTCAATTAAGGTCTTGCGAGGATTGATGGTTGGAGTAGGAGAGTTCTCGCATAGACTTTCAGGAAGTTTTATCTTATGCCAGAAACTCTCCCATCAGTTTACTCCAACTATTTGAGAGCACCCTTCTCTGCTCAGGGTGGTCTGATATGTCTCCTGGCACACCCTTCAGGCATGCATGTGTCAACACACCCTAGTCGGTGTTCACCTCATGCGGTTATCGTTTCTGCGGTACATCTCCATTTTGCCCAGCACAGTGAAAACATCTTCATATTGGTATCTTGCCAATGACTAACAGTCAAGACACCTGATGAACAGGACTATCTATAACACCCTTTCAATATGGATTGATCTCTACATGAACCCGGAAGCTATCATGAGTGCTTTACCTATCTACTATTTCATATTCTAGGGCTTTCGGGACCTTTCACAGAATACAGTGGTCCAGTAGTGACCCAATGGGCGCTATCCGTAACCACTATCCCGGATCCATTTTACCTGTGGTAGAAATCATGCTTTTAGTATCTCTGCAGTTCCCCTATAAAGCCTGTGGCATTGGGGACACAATTGGGCTTGGTAGGTGTAAAACTCTCCCAGTCCTCCCGGCACCACCCGAGACTACATTTGGGACTCCCGCGGTTAACCCCTGTTAACTCCATCAGCCTTGCTCTGTTTTGCTATGAACAACTTAGAGGGGGTACTCCACCTTCGACCCTATGCCCTCTTGTATATCCTGTGAGCAGCTTACAGTCGACCGGAGAGCAGCAATGCATACGGTGTTGCCAGCAGGTCTCCAATGATTCCTCCTTGCCAGATTACACACAACTATGCCACTGTTTGCCCATGATCTCTGGGCCTCAGAGCGGGTCCAGAGGGACATGATAGGAATAAAGTCTCCAATTTACAACTACTTTGGGGCTGCATAGCGCACCCAATAGCATCTCCTGGAACTCCAGATTCTAGTATTATATGTGGCTTTGCAGGACAAACATTCCGGTCATTTTTTCCGAACTCCCCAAGGGACTTAGTATTGACAGCTAGGGTAACTCAGCACTTCAGACAGGGTAACCCATGCCCAATAACCAGGTAACCTGATCCTGTGGGTAGGGTAACCATATCCGGTAGACACGATGACTTTATCCTGTTAGACTATCTATTCCATTGCCGGAGATTGTCACTTGTAACCTTTCTCCAGTTACCCGGCTTAGCAGAATAACTGCCCGTTTAGCGGCCCTAAGTGTACTGATGTCAGTCGTGGATGTAGCCAAGTACCTAAGTATCTTGGTAGCCATTTCTATTCATCTTGGAGCCTGGGCCATTGGGTCTCTGTAGGTCAAGTACACACTTGCCTGCCTGTTCCTACTAGTCGGCCTCCTGCCTGTTTGTATGGGTGTAGGTTCACGCTGTTATAGCTCATATATGCTGGATCGTTACAGTATTGTAGATAGAGCTTCTCGACATTGAAGAGATTCAAAGATTCTCTGCTTGGATCCAGTCTACCAAGAGAGTATTACCAAGCTTGGAGAATGCATAGTTACCTTATAGATAAATCCATATCAAACTAGGCTTGAACAGATTAAACTTATATTCAAGTTTCTCTGATAGGAGTGTAGTATCCAAAGTCTTACAAGTATGATATAATGGAACTCAGCAGGTTATCGGATAAATCCAAGGTACACTTGTACCCAATCAGTATAGTACTTATCAAGAGGTTCAGAGAGGTTCAGAGAGGGTCTAGGGGTTCGGAGGTATTGCAAGAATTTAGGGGGATTTCAGCAGTTCAGGGATATTCTATGGGTTCAGGCGTAGTTCCAGGGATTCTGGGAGGTTTCAGGGGTTTAGAAATCATTCAGAGGTTTAGGGGTATTTGAGAATAGTCTAGGAAGTAAGAGAGAGGGAGAGTGAAAAAGAAAAACAAGGAGAGAAAGAGGAAGAGGAAGAGAGGAAAAGTGTGTATTCAAGTATGTACGGAGAGGAAGATAACAGGTTGCATGAGGAAAGAAGGAAGCAAAAGAGAGGATCTTCTTCTTCCTTATATACAGAGTGGTTTCTTCTGCCAAGCCCTTTCTTTAGAAGAGACTCAATCGTGTATTCCTTCGATAGTATTTTTCCTTCAGGTTTTAGGTTAGCAATAATAAAGATACTAAGAATAAGGGATGGACTAGAATAACCGGTATCAAGGGATAGCTGTTACATGTGATAGCAAATACACTAGGTATTGCAACATAGATTTTCCCAAGAAATTTCAAGTTTAACAACCCATTGTAGCTACTCTTGTGTCCACAGGCAAGAGCCTTAGCAGGAAATTAGCAGAGATGATGGAATCTCTGTGACTAGGAAAGAGGTGCAAGTCCAATAGTCTGCTCTGCTATACCAAATCGATTCCCATGCAAGTGACATTAGATTAGAAGATACCCGCATAGCAGGGAAGTGCAGAAGAGCTATTACTTTTGGACAGTAGAGTGACTAGGCTGGTACTTAAGAGCTATTGGATTAAGTAAACCCAAACCCCTTTGGTGCATTGGAAGATGTAGGTTCAGATTACTGATGCAAGTATCAACTATATTCCAGGATCAGACTAAGGCTATACCAAGTCCTTGCATATGAGGATAGACAATTAGCACAATGGGATACACTTTGAGGTTGTCGACATGCCTGATATAAAGTTGGACAGAAATTTACTAATATTGTGGTTAATGGACAACAATCTAGATATTGATTGTCAAACAGGTACACTAACCTGGTTTTCAGATTTCTCTAAGGCCAATTGTCTAACAGAGGAGAGGCAATTACTCTTTATGACTAAAGGAGACCTATTGGCACAAGACCTGAGCAAAGTGTACCTTCTGGGTATTGTACAATTCTTTGATGAAGAAGGTAATGATATTATAGTCAAACCACTTCCTAAGTACAAGGACTATTGGCATATCTTTGGCCAAGAATGGATTGAGGCATTACTGGCACACTCAAAATATAACCACAAAATCAAGTTACAATAGTGAACCCTACCCCTATTTGGGCCTATCCCTCTCTGGTCAGAAAAGTAGCTTCAGGTACTGTGTGAGTATCTCAATAAGATACCAAGCACCAGGAAACTAGAACAATCCTGTTACTATATAGCAGCTCATATCTGGTTTGTACCAAAACCAGGTAGTACTCTACTGTCAGTAATAGATTACAGTGGGTGAAACAAAATTATAGGCAAGGGAAAGTATCATCTTCTCTGGATAAATTAGGTATAAGATAGGCTCCAAAAAGCCATAGTATTCATAAAGTTGGACTTTAAGAACAACTACTATCTTCTGAGAATGGCAGGAGATAAGGAATTAATACTGTTCATTATAGGACCTCTGGGGCCTCATAACAAGTAGCGCCCCATCCCTATTCTCTACTCTGCCCTGTCCACCAGCCTGGAGAGAGGCCTTTCTCTTTTTATCCCCTACCCCATATCCAATCTAGCTCTCTACACCCTTTATAGCTCCAGATGGGCCCTCATCTTGTAATTTTCCCAATCCAGTGTTCTCCGTTTTTTGTGATCCACCATTCAGACCTCCAAGTTTTCGCCTCCTCTGGTATAGCTCCTCCTGTAGTTTCCCATTAGTCTTTAAGTGTCTCGTATTTTCCGACCTACCCTCAGCTGTAACTCGCTTCTGTAGGTCATACACCCAAAATCATATGCACCAAATTATGTACAAAATTATCCGCATGAAATCATACACACAAAATAATAGACTAGTACATAAATCACATAAACTACCTGCTCATAAATCATACCCATGTAAATTATATGTACACTAGGAGCTGTTATCTATATTTATCTTTTCAACAACACTAACTTGTATATATGAATGATATAACACCACTTTGTTATCAGGCTATTTTGTATTGGTATCTAATTTGCAACTATATTTCACTCTCCAATAGTATCATATCACACATAATCCTAGGATACCTTCCACAATAATGCCAGTGATGGGAAGCCTTTATGAACTTGGGTAATGGCTATGCTACAGCTCTTGTAAATTTAAACTAGCAATACAAATATGGTAAGACATAAAGCACCCCACCCCTCTCTAGCCATATGTGGCCACAACATGCACAAAGAGAAAGAGGAAAAGGAAAAAGGAAGCAATTGTAACAAATCAGAGGCAAAATCACAAACAAAAAGTAACAGGAAACACCTTAGTTGGCTTAATGCCTACCAATCACACCACCTCAAGTCCTACCACCCGCAATTCTGCGACTTCCAGCACTACCAATTGCAACAAAAAACTAGCACCAAACCCCTGAGTATCCCAGTGGGATCCAGTACCCCAGCCTCCCTCGTGACTTGAATACGCCCGACCGCTAGCAGGGCCACCCCCTACCTCATTGCCCCCCCATTCCCTCTTCCGTTGCCCCTTCTATGCCCCCCCTCATGCCCCTGCTTATTTCCTCCCTCACTGCGCCCCCTATCTCCATACATGAAACTACTATTACCCCACTCATGATCACCTTCCCTATCATTCCCCCCAATATTTCCATCATTACAGACATTCCTCTTAGCATTCACAGCTATTTGTGACAAGTGGGAATACGGGTGGTACGTGGTAGTAAGAGATTTGTCATTGTTGTTGTCCTTATTATAATTCTAGTTGCAAGCTGCCTACTTCAGATTGTGCCTCTACTCCTCTCATGTTTTCTGATGAGTCTTCCCAGCCATAACATTCATAACATCATCCACCAACCTCAGGTTGGAGACCATGAGAGCACCGCAACCAGTATGGGGTACACGCTAAGCACTAGCTATGATGAATTAGAAATATATATGACTTTATTAGGGTAAGAGCTTACCAGCTATATTCATAACTAGACACTCCTCAACTGCCATGTAACGATCCAGCATATATGAGCTATGGCAGACAGAACCTATACCTATACAGGTAGCCAGTAGGCGAACTGGTAGGAACCGGCAGGCAAGTAAGTACTTGACCTGCGGAGACCCGATAGCCCGGGCTCCGAGAATGAACAGAATTGGCTGGTCAGGGAGTTAGGTACCTGGATACAAGTAAGTACTTGACCTGCGGAGACCCGATAGCCCGGGCTCCGAGAATGAACAGAATTGGCTGGTCAGGGAGTTGGGTAGCTGGATACACCCGGGAGGGGTGTCAGGGTACTTAGGGACCTCTGAAGGGGCAGTTACTCAGGTAGGCAGGGTAACTGGAGAAAGGTCAGAAGTGTCCATCTCTGCCACAGGATAGACAGGGTAACAGGGAAAAGTTATCTTGTCCGTCAGACAGGTTACCCTACCCTCAGGATCAGGTTACCCTGCCCAAGGTCCTGAGTTACCCTACCTTTCAATACGACATCCCGCAGGGAGTTCCAGAAAAATGACCGGAATGTTGGTCACACGAAACCATGCATAATACTGGAATCCCAGGTTCCGGGAGATGCTATTGGGCGAGCTGTGCAGCTCCAAAGAGGCTGCAAATTGGAGACATTATTCCTATCATAGCCTTCTGGCCCCGCCTTGAGGCCCGGACATCATGGGCAAACGGTTGCGTAGTTGTGTGCAGTCTAGCAAAGTGGAATCTTTGCAGACCTGCTTGCAACACTGTGTACGTTGCTGCCGTCCGGTGGACCGTAGGCTGTGCGCAGGATATAAAAGAGGGCATAGCGTAGAACGTGGAGGACCTCCTCCAAGTTGTTCAGAGTAAAACGGACCAGAACTGTCGGAGTAAACGGGTGTTAACGGTGGGGGTCCCAAAGGCAGTCCTGGGTGGTGCCAGGGCAACCGGGAGAGTTTTACACCTACCAAGCCCGAAAGTGTCCCCCACGACATAGGCTCTGAAAGGGAAGTACAGAGACACCAAAAGCATGATTGCTACCACAGGTGAGGTGTATTCGAGATAGTGGTCATGGGTAGTGCCCATTGGATCACTCCCGGACCACTGTGTCCTGCGGAAGACACCAGAAGTCCATGAACTGTAAATAGTAGACAGATAAAATGCTCACGGTAGCTTCCGGAGACAAGTAGAAATCAATGCACATGGGAAGGGTGTCCTAGATAGTCTAGTTCATGTGGCATCTTGACTGTTAGCCACTAGCAAGACGCCGATGCGCAGAACCTTTCACTCTGGCGGGCAAAATGGAAATGCGCCGCAGAAATGATACCCGTATAGGGTGAACGCTGTCTAGAGTGTGTCGACACATGCATGCCCAAAGGGCGTGTCAGGAGACGTGTCGGACCGCCCTTAGCGGAGAAGGGTTTGGTCGAATTGTTGGAGTAAACTGATGGGGGAGTTTCCGGCATAAGACAAAACTACCTGAAAGTCTATGCGAGAGCTCTCCTACTCCAACAATCAATCCTCTCGAGATCTTAATTGAGTGCAGTGTCAGGCTCAATGATATTAAGTTTTACCGCTTACTTTACTCTTACATCTGTGTGAACTTTTGGCGATAAGTTTGAAGTTGTTCGGTGCGCTCGCAACCTTGAGATCCATCTTCTTAGGGGTGCCCCTATTACATACCATGTGAAGGCATTCAACAGTGGACCTCTGCTAGTGCAATTGCTATTGGAGAGTCAGGATCACAACAATCTCCTGGCAGAGGGTATGCAATAGTGCCTGCAGAATCAGGCATCCTCCATCTGTGTGATACTTAACAATCTCCGCCATTGCCAACCTGTCTGCCGGGTATTGCACTGGCTGACACATGGTATCAACAACCCTCCCCGTAGTCTTTCTTACAAGATGCAAGGCTGAGGGTCCCCAATTACTCTCCCCCTTTAAGCCCAAAATACTTGTTGCGACTTGCACTTGCTATCCTGGAGGAATTGGTTAAGAATTTTTTTCTTTTAAAAAAAAATGAGGATTCAGTTTGGACTACTTGGTTTTGGGACAGACAAAGAAGGTTGTTCTCAAAAGTAGTGGCATTTTTACAGAGAGCGAGAGCTTGTAATTATGGGTGTTTGCAGTAAGATAGTTGTAAAAGTAGGGTGACTAGCAGAAGTGTGAGTATGGCTGCATGCATATGCTTCAAATTTGGATATATGGATGCTTATTTATTCTATGGTTTTCTTCATGCACACCCGGTGATGTTTGTATTCACTACAAGGAAGAGGTTTATCAGAACTCTAAGAGTTCGGAAGTACCATACTTTATGATTCGCAAAATGCTATTGACCATTTCATTAATCCCACTTTTTAACCCACCCCCTGTGACATATCAAGAGCTTTCCTGTAGCCCTGAGTTGTTGTGATTCATGAGTGCTGGTCAACATGTACAGATAGGCTTGTTAACATAAAAAATATGTATCTTTTAATATCTGTCAAATTTTACATTGGTCCAGATCATGTATGTCTATAACCAGATATACACTATGCTATGGTTTCCATACCAAATTGCCTTGAAAATGATATACACAAGATTGTATATGTATATCTATCTCTCTGTTTGCATATCAAGATGTATAGTATAATTATCAAACAAGGTTAGTAGTCTGCTGTGTTTTTTACATTAAATGTAATTGAATACCAAACCTACAGCCACTATTATTAATTGATCTACCTAGTATAAATAGCGAGTCTTGAATCAGGAAATAGTAGAAGGGAAGTATGAGCCAAAGTAATTTGTCAGTATGGGTTTTTGGCTTTGAATGTATAACTCACGGTTGTTTTCAAGTTGGCTTCCTGTTCCACTCTGCTTTCCTTTTAATGCAAGACAAACCACCACTTTTGCTTTCTTTTTACAATCTCACCGCAATACCTACTAGCTGTACAAGTTTACTGTATCCTCTTCTGAACTCCTTCACCATACCCACCAAATTAGCAACGCAACCATACCAAAAGAAAACCCCCTCAAACACTTCTACCTCTCTACTGTACTACTCCGTAGCTCCCTACTCAGCTACCCCTGTATCTGGCTACCCCTCTCTCTCCCTACCCAGTTTTCTCTTCTACAAATCATGTGCAAAGACACTTCAAGTCAAGAGGCATTTGCACTACCAATGCTAAGTTAGTCCCAATTGGTATCTTTGCACCTGCAATTCATAAGCACAAATACATATGCACAAAATCCTATGCACAATTCATATATACAAGCTAGAGCAAAGAAATGGAACAAATCAGAGCAATGCCTTCCTCTTACAAGTGAAACCTCTTCCCGCCAGAACTGTGGGTTGGTCCATGAATGCCGACACCATCAGTCAGAACAAGCACAGGGCAGATCTTATGCCTCTGGAAATCCCCTTCTAAGATGCTCATGCAATCTAAGGCAATCGGCTAGAGCAATGCCATGACTTTGCGCAAAGCCATCCAGACCACCTTGACTCATATCAAAGCTGCAGTAGACTGAGCGATGATTGAGGAAGCGCATGAGAGCTTGCAGGAGGAAGGTTAGGCTATCTTGGCTGATTGGCAGCAATACTATCCAAACTGGTTTGACAAAAAGAGTTCGGTAATTGCCAATCTGGCACTTCCAATCCCAGTTCCTACTGCATCAGGTTCACCAGTTGCCGCAAAACATTCAGCAAAGCTACAGCCCAGTGTCCGAATGATGAACCTCTGAGAGCATGTGACCAAGAGACCGAGAAGCTGTTCGACTGGCTCATTCTCCCTGCCAGCCCGGCAACGGCTCCCTCTTCCTCCCCATCCCAAATGGCTCCCACTCTACCCCTCATCCCTCTCCATACTGGGTACTAGCAACTACCCCAAGAGCTTATTTTCCTACAGTTAGTCCTTTATGGCAATGTTTCTTATTTCCGGCTAGAGCGGCAGAATGGCTCAGGAGTGCAACTAAGCCGATAGTGTCTTGTGCTGGCGTCTCCATGAGTCAGACCCAGTATTATCACAATCTGCAACAATCACCAGAGATGGAACTATGAAGGCGCCCCCCCTCAAGCTCTCCAGACTTACGATTAGACTGGGAAGAGATTCCGATACTGGTATGGCACAATCAAGTGATTATTAAACCTTATCTACATGAGTTCCTAGTTCTATTAGTGAGGTAAATACTAAGATTCATGTTTTCCTAGCCCAAGCAAGTCTCCCGATACCTACCTGCCCATAGTATAGTACTTCTGAGTACTGTCTTGCTGAAAAGGGTATGGAAGGGGATTTGGACAGGATGGTCTAGGACAAGTGGCTCAATGCCCAGGGTCGCTCTTTAATCACTTGAGTGAACCCTATAGAGTGACTTATACCTAATGCAGAGGTCTACAAGGGGTAGGAGGGAGATGATCAGGACAAAGTTGTGGACTTTGTTGACCTCTAAAAGTCTGCTAATAATGCCAGCCATAGTAGTAAGGACTCTGATGGTGGTGTCTATGGTGAAGATGTTGAGAGCAAGTGGGGTAGGAGGAGGGGGTTTGAGAGAAGCATAAGAAGGACAAGAAGGGTGAGGAGATGAAGGAGGCGGAATCCTTCTCCTGGACATTTATCATGTCTGAGGATGTGAATGTCAAGATGATGGGGATGAGGGAAAGCTCTGGGCTGGACAGGGAAGAGCAAGAAGCAGGAAACCCATGTCAACCCAATTCCAATACTGTACGGGTAAACCTTCTGGAGACGAAGTGGACACCCATTTTTACACCAGCATACAAGAGATTGGAGAGCGGCTACTTGGGTGGGCTATAACTCCCAAGGACTTCTTTACCTGCCCAGCAGAGTATAAACAACAATGTCAAAAATATTGTCAGCAAGAAGAGATGGTCCCTCACTGGCAATGCTCAGCTGCTTGTAGATCTTGAGGCAGTGGCGAGAAAGGATACTCTAAAGGAAGGAATCAACATCGAAGAGATAGACAATATTGACCACAAAATTAATAGGCTTCCCCTCTTCAGCATGGCTAGACAGCAATTCCCCAGGGGCAGGAAGTTGCTCTGAGATTAATTCCACGCCCTTTTCCTAACCTTTTCTTCTTGCTCCATCTCCATTCTCTTTTCCCTTTTCTCTTACTCTGTCTTGAGTTTTTTGTCTTTCCTGTTCTGTTTAGTTTTCTTTTATCTTTCATGTTCTGTCAGGTTTTCCTTTACCTTTCTTGTTCTATTCTGTGGTATTTCCTTTTGACTTTCTTGCTCTGTTGCATTTTCTTTTGCCTCTCTTACTCTGCCTCGGTTTCTTCCTTGCCTTTTCCTCAAGCTCTGTCACTATTTTTAGCTGCCTTTTTCTCATACTCTGTTACAGTTCCATTTGTCTATTCCTCCTGTCTTGGTTTCCTTTGCCGTCACTCTTACCTCCTTTCCCCAATTCCCCTATATTCCTATCAATATGTATTTAGTACTTCTACTTGCTTTTTCTACCATCTAACCACCTGTCTACTCTTGCTCTATAATCTTGCTCTTGTCTTTTCATTTCAGATATCATTACTTTGATTTTTGGTGTTTCTACCTTGTCTCTCGATTGATTATTATCTTTCTTACTCTTAACCCATAGCACTACAGGTGTTCTTAAGCTCAGCTCTTTTCAACATTATCCTGCCAGAGACTAGATTTATTTTGAGTAAATACATTGGATAGGAACTCTGTCTGCCACATAACGCAGAGTTTGTCGTAATTAAACCCAATTTCACACTATGGTAATTTATGCATATCGGCCAACATGGCCTATTATATAACATATAACTAATTGTATAGGCTGAAATTTATATACCATGGCTATATGCCCAAAGCTATATTCCTATAAGTGTAACGGAGGTACTCCAGGAAAGAGGGATCCCAGGTTGCAACCGCAGTGAACAACCTAGAACTTATTGCCAAACATTCAGGCAAATATAAAAGTAAAGTAAGACGTAAAACTTAATATCCTTAAGCCGGACACTTCACTCAATTATGGTATCGAGAGGATTGATTGTGGGAGTAGGAGAGTTCTCGTATAGACTTTTCAAGTGGTTTTATCTTATGCCAGAAGCTCCCCTATCAGTTTACTGCAACTATGTGAGCACAGCCTTCTCGGCTAACGGTGGTCCAACACGTCTCCTGGCACGCCCTTTAGATATGCGTGCATCGACACACTCTAGTTGGCGTTCACCTTATGTAGGTAGCGTTTCCACAGTGCATTTCTATTGTACCCACTGGAGTGAAAACTTCTTCGCATCGGCGTCCTGCCAGTGGCTAACAGTCAAGACACCTGATGAACTGGACTATCTATGACACCATTGGCATGTGTATTGGTCTCTACATGACCCCAGAAGCTACCTTGAGTGGTTTATCTATTTACCCTTTACGATTCCTGGTCTTCCACTGTCTTCCGCAGGATGCAGTAGTCTGGGAGTAGTCCAATGAAGTGCTACTCATGACCACTACCACGGATTCCCCTTACCTGTGGTAGGAATGATGCGTTTAGTATCTCTGCACTTCCCTTACCGAGCCTATGGCGTTGCGGACACTTTTGGGCTTGGTAGGTGTAAAACTCCCCCTGTTGCCCCGGTACCACCTAGGACTACGTTCCGGACCCCATGGTTAACTCCTATTAACTGTGCCGGTTTTAGTCCATTTTACTCCAAACAACTTGGAGGACCTACTCCACCTTCCACTCTATGCACGCCTGTATATCTTGCGAACAGCCTATGGTTGGCCGGACAGCAGCAACATATCCAGTGTTGCAAGCAGGTGTGGGAGGATTCCTCCTTGTTAGACTGCACACAACTGTACAGCTGTTTGCCCATGACGTCCGGGTCTCAAGGCGGGGCCGCAGGGGTATGATGGGAATAATGTCTCCAATTTGGAGCTTCTTCTGAGTTGCGTAGCTCACCCAATAGCATGTCCCAGAACCCCAGATTGCAGTGTTATGGATACTTTCCTATGACAAACATTCCTGTCACTTTTTTCCGAACTCCTTGCAGGACTTCATATTGCAAGATAGGGTAACTCAGGACTTTAGCCAGGGTAACCCATGCCCCATGGCAGGGTAACCTGATCCTAAGGGTAGGGTAACCTTGTCCAGTGGACAAGATGACTTTTTCCTGTTACTCTGTCCATTCTGTCACTGGAGATAGACACTTCTGGCCTTTCTCTAGTTACCCAGCTTAGCTGAGTAACTGCCCCTTCTGAGATCTCTAAGTACACTGACACCACTCCAGGGTCTAGCCAGGTATCCAAGTAGTCTGCCCACTGGTTCTGTTCATCGCGGAGCCTGGGCTATTGGGCCTCTGTAGGTCAAGTGCTTACTTGCCTGCTAGTTTCTACCAGTTTGCCTCTGGGCTGCCTGTATGGCTGTAGGTTCCGGCTACTATAGCTCATGCATGCTGGGTCATTACATCACTCCCCTCTTCTCCACCGTCTGTCCCGGACCGTTAGCGTCGTTTCTAATTTCCACGACTCGATTCTCCCCAGACACTATGGTCCCTGGGCTTGGATGGATACCTTAGGTGGAAATTTGGAAGGGCCTGTAAGCCTTTCCCTTCTGGCATCTCGTAGGGCTGTGATCAGGTCTCCTCAGCTCCATAGCTTTCCCATGAAACCAGGTACTGGACAAAGTGCGACGGAACTTCCTCTTTGCTCCACCATATTATCAACTGTCCACAACAGCTTCGATAACGTAACTTGACTCATTGTCTACCAGTTTCAGGGTAGGGTCTTTCCTGACACTACCTGACCCCGGATCCTCACAATATGGTTCAAGCAACATGACATTCGAAACTGGGTGGATGCTCCATCCGGTGGGCAGTTGGAGTTTGTAGGCTCTGGTACCCACCTGACGTTTGATCACAAGAGGGCCAAACATCCCATGCACCACCTTCCCTATCGGACACTTTATGTGGATGTTCTTTCAGTTCAACATCAGACAGTCTGCTTTCTTTGTCCGCCCAGTGGCCACATCTTCCAAGCTGACATAGTCTAGTAATGGCAGTCTTTTCTTGCTGTGCCATTTCTGTTGCCTTTCCTGTGCCTGTTGAATCGTTTCTCGAATCTCCTGCCAGGTTCCTTCCCATTCCTTAAACAAGAGCTCACTGCCAGGGTGTATTCCTTGATTATCAGACACTATACCTGACCAGTTTGTCCATGGGTTAAACTTATAGTTGACATCAAATGGTCACAATCTAGTGGATTCTGATGTCGAGGTATTGTATGCATATTCTGCATGGGGTAGTAGCAAAACCGAATCATCCTATTGGTAGTAGCAGTAGCTTGGCAAGTACTCCCACAGTGTCTGATTAACCCTCTCGGTTTGCCTATCAGTCTCGGGGTGGAATGCAGTCGAATCATTCAATTTCACTTGTAACAAGTATATCAGACTCATCCAGAACTTGGATGTGAACCAGCTATCTCAATTGGAGGTGATAGACTCTGGAAGTCCATGAAGGCACCAAACTTCATTCAGGAATATCAAGGCAAGCTCCTTGATCGGTACCACTGTGGTCAGGGGTATATACTGCACCATTTTCGAAAATCTGTCCACAATGACCCAGATCTTAGTATACTCTTCTGACTCTGGCAGCACTACAATGAAGTCCATTGAAATCGCTTTTCAAGGCCGCATAGGAACATCAACAGGTTCCAGTGGACCAAACGCCTTGTACCTGATAGACTTATTTCTTTGGCATGTATCACATGTTCACACATATTCTGTGATGTGCTTATCTATCTTAGGCTAATAGAAGTTATCCCTAACCCTACCAATGGTCTTGTAAGTCCCAAAGTGTCCCACAATTTGGGAGTCATATTCAGCCTCCATGATTGTCTGCTTCAGCTTCTGCCCCTTTGGAACATACTACCTGTTCTTGTACAGAAGTGAACCCTTTTCCATCGTAAAATGTCGGTCAACCTCTTTGTCACCGGCCATCGTTGCCTTCAGGATCCTTAAGTATTCCTGGTCCTGTGTTATCGCTCCCCGCAGTTGATTCAAAAGGAAGACTGGAGCTGAAATCGTTAGCATACTTGCAATACCTGTGGTCGCAATATGTCCTGTTCCTGGCTCGCAACCCACTTTCTGGGGCGAAAAAATGACTGCAACGGAAAATCACTCTCCCCTTCAGGGTGGTAGTCCCTGCAATCCGACAGCACATCTGCCTTCTTATTCAACCATCCTTCTTGGTAAATTACCTAGAAGTTAAATAGTTGTAGGAACTCAGCCCAGCGGTGCTGCCTATAGTTAAGGACCTTGGTACTATTAACATACTCCAGATTCTTATAATCCATATAGATCACCAACCGGTCAGTTACCGAACATAGCAGATGATCCCATTCCTTGAATGCCGCCATGATGGTAGTCATTTCCTTGTCATAGACATCATAATTAATCTCCCATGGGTGAAACTTCTGACTGTGATAGGCTACTGGATGCCATCTCTCATCTTTGCAGAACTGAGAGAGGACAGCTCCTAATGCAAAGTCACTAGTATTGGTTTCTAGCTGGGTTGACCCTTCAGGGTTAAAATGTGCTGGAATAGGTTCAGAAGTGAATGCCTCCTTCAAACGGTTGAAGGCCAGCTCATACACACCTTGTCCATTCCCATCAGACATCCTTCTTTGTCAAGTCCACTAGAGGCTTCGCTATCTTGCTTAAACCTTCTATGAACTCACAATAGAAGTTGACAAAGCCCATAAAGCTTTGAACGTCAATGATGCATGTCAGGGGTACCCAATCCCTGATTGTTTGTACCTTCTCCGACAATATAGAGATCCCCATGTCAGAGATCTTGTATCCGTGGAATTCAACTTCCCATTAGTGGAAAGTGGACTTCTTCATACTTACGGATAGTCTGGCTTTCCGCAATTTCTCCATCACTCATCTCACCATCGCTACATGCTCTTCCATAGTTTCAGAGTATATCAGGATGTCATCCATTTATATAATGACTCCTTCATCCATGAGGTCCAGGAAGACCTCAGTTATCATGCTCTGGAACGTCACCGGGGCATTGTATAACCCAAACAGCATGACAGTGTATTCATATAGTCCATATCTGCACCAGAAAGCAGTCTTCCATTCCTCACCTTCCGCCATTCTCAGAAGGTAGCTAGCTCTTCTTCAAGTCCAACTTGGTAAATACAAGAGCTTTTCCTAACCTATCTCACAGTTCATTCATCAATGGTAGAGGATACTTACTTATAACTGTGATTTCGTTCAGCCCTTGGTAATCTGTTACCAATCTTAATGTACCATCTGGTTTTGGCACATAGAGGATAGGGGCTACTGCTGAGGAACTGGATTGCCGTAGCTTCCCCATTCATAGCAATTCATTGAGATATTCCCAGAGTGCCTTTAGCTCCTTTTCCAATAACGGATGGATAGTTATGAAAAGAGCTTGAGTCCCAGTTTGCAACTCGATCGTGTAGTCATACGTCGAGTCCTCCGGCAACGCCTGAATCCATTGTTGACTGAAGATATCCCCACAGTCCTTATACTTGTGGAGTGGCTTACCCGCAATGTCGGTACCTTCCTCATCAGAGAATGGTACCATTCCCAATAGGTACACATTACTAGAGTGTTTGGCTGGTAACTCTTCATCGGTCATAAAGACTAACCGCTCCTGCTCTGCTAGGCGGTTAGTCTTACAGAAATCCGAGTACCAGGTTACTGATCCTATCTTCCAATCTGTGTCGAAGTTATGGTCCTTCAATCAACACATAGGTAGATGCCCATCCACCTTGGTGTTGAGCATATCTGTGACTTCGAAGTGCATCTCATTATAGTGGTAACCTATTCTCATCTTCACTGATTTCGTATAGTGCAGACCTGACCCAGGAATGTGATTACTGCTTGCGTCACTTATCAGCACATGTACCTTTCACCGTACACAAGGTGCCTGAGTCTGCTTAACCCATCAGCTACTAAGTAACGGCCCAATAGCTCCACTATTGAGTAGCAAGAGTGCTTCCACACTTACCTGTCTAGCTCCAATCTTCTAATCTAACTTTACCCACAGGTGGATAGACTTGGTATGACAAGGCATGTTGTCACGCTTCTGCCTCTCCTCTTGTCTTAGGGACTCAGTCATCTTGGCTTAATAACTTTTTGTTTTCTTGCCTTTCGACACAAGAGCAGCCACGATCGGCCAGCAAACCTTAAGGGATTGGGAGTCATCTTGTCAATAGCTAGGGTGTTTACTATCACACCAGCATGATTTCGGGTACTAAACCCTCCTCAGGTAAACTTGGAAATAACACTGTTCATTTGGTCAAGTCCAGTCCGAACCGCTTTCGCCTATACTAAACATAACAATTTTTGCCGAGGTGGGTAGAGGTCCACTATTGGACCGGTTTCAAGCAAACTATCATTGCTTTTCCAAGGTCGAGTGTCTCCTCCAGTAGACCTCACCCAGTCTCAACCGAAATAAAGTCCAAAGACTTGCCCCTTCCTCTAAGGAAGTTGAGAAAGAAATACGTATAATTAGAACAAAGGAAATAACCAGAAACCCAACAAAGGAAAGATAGCCCATTCCACCACCTGCAGCCTGTAACGCCTATCCGCCCACACCCCTTGGGTGTAGTTAGTACTAGGCTCATTCATGTAGTAGCAGGGTACTTACCTATCCCAGAAGCCACTTCTGGGGTTCCTTTCCATCCATCCCTCATGGGTCCGTAGATACAGGTTAGTAGGGGTATTCCCTAAGCAGAACAGGTTCTTACCTATTCCAACCGATCAGTATCAACCTCCATACTCTGGGGTGATGCCTGTCAGAATTCAAGTATCTTTGACAGGGAAGCCAGAGGTGGCGCTTTGATGCATGTTAGCCGCTTGCCCATACCCAAGAGCTGGCTTACCACGGATGACCATTTCAACCTACAGGCCTGTTTGGACAAACTAACAACTGGGGACGCCGCAGTATACTTCCTCCAGAAGTGACCAGTTTGTCCAGACTTGGTGCACTGGTTGTACTTTCTTCAACATTCTGTCAAAGTTGACAGGATTTCCTTATATGCTATTGCATACTCAGAAGTCGCCACCTTAGCCTGTTTCCTCGTGCTAAAATTGGTGGATTTGGCAGGCCTCCGGTTGAGTCTCCGCAAAGCTTTTTCCTTCTTTTTGAACATTCCGGAAGTCGATAACCTATCGTCCTTCTCATCCATTGGCTGAGACCTTTGGACAGGATAGATGATGCGGTTTCTGAACCTCTTGTTGTCTTCCAGCATATGTCCAACTTTGTGAAGAAGATCAAGGTAGTCATTCAAGTCGGTTGGATGGGGCTCCTTGAGTGCCCATGCATTCACAACCTCATGGGTAATGCCTGACCATACCTTATCCTGTACCTGCACTTGGTCTGTATAGCTGAGCTTATACATGTAGTCAATTATCTTGTCTAGGTACTTATCAATGTGTTGTGGCTTGATCACTAGGTCTCGCCACTCGAGAAGGAATCGGTCTCGTTCCCCTTGGTCACCACCAAAACTTTGCTCGAGCCGTTCCAGGAACCCTGTCCATGTTCTCAACAGGTTACTGTTGTTAACAGGAACTCCAGTGCGCTTGGCCGCCTCCTTATTGATGTGCAAGTGCAGTCCTAAATACCATGCTTGGGCAGAGTGTTCTAAAAGGGGTATCACCAGGTTTACCTTATCCATATCAGTCAACCTGCACCTGGCAAAATACTTGAACTTAACCTCCACCAGCAACAGGAAGCTGGCGGGTTCGGTGACCTTTCCCTTAAATGCCGGAATGCCACTCAGCTTTTCCAGCTTCTTCTGCCCCTGTCTGGGGGGTGGCCCTGAGATAGATCTGCTGCGTAATTCTGGTAATAGCTTCTTAGCCCAGTGGTCCCACCGTTATTTCTTCTTATCACTCCAATCATCCTTGCGACTGCCGAGAAAGGATATTAAATCAGGGAGAGAAACGGCATTATCATCATTGGACCTGTCATAGTCAGAGTCCCCAGGATCTCCTCCCTCCCCTGCTGTATTACCACCAGGTGGTACATTTCCATCTCCACCACCCCTGGTGTTCCCATCTGGGGTTTCCCGTGGTCTATTGTACCCATCAAACTGTTCCTCCTGGCCATCCTGATTCCCATCATCAGTGGGGTTAGCCCCTGATGCTTCTGATACCGGTGGTGGAACAGGGCGTTGCCCACTCCCGGGAGTTCCGTTAGCAGCTGCCTGGGTTATCCGCAGAAATGCCAGAAGCTCTGGACAACTTAGGGGGTTGCATTGGGGGGCCAGCGTGCCTCCATGACCTGCAATACCGATGTGTTGGTCATGCATCTCCTTCCTTCTGCCTTCTTCTGTGCCTCGCTGGGATCTGTTGTTTCTTCCTGCACCCATATGAGTGTTCATGAATCCACCCCATGTGGGTCTCTTCCAATTTGCAGCCCAACAGACACAACTCATCTTGGTTGTCCAACTTACTGCTTGTGATCCTGGGAAGCACAGAGGAAAGAGCTGGTTTTGAGGGGGCAGAGGGAGTAACCAGTGCCCAAGGAGCAGGGTGGGCAGGTGTCCCAGGTCCAGGGATTGAAGTACCCTGTGATGGAGCCGGGCGCTCACGCCTCCTGGCTCTGTACCTGTTCAGAAAGTTCAGGTGACGCCACTTACAGTGCCTGGAACCCAGGGGTAACCGATGCTACAGGTGGGAAGGCTGTGGCAGGAAAGGTGGCACAGGTGGGCAAAGGAATTAGTAGAGGTATGGGTCTTGGGATGGCGATAGGAGGTATGGGAGTTGCAACTGAAGGTGTGGCGGGAGAAATGATAGAAGTAGGGGTCGGACGAGGAGTAGGATCAGGTGTAGCTAGTGCCATGATACCCTTTGGCTTCAACGTTTGTTTCTTGACACAACGCCCCTTAGTTGGTCCAATCGTCGGACCTCCGGAATGACTGCGAGTGATTGAGGAGGAGACTGATAGGGAGCCCGCGGATACTCTTGTGAAGGAAGAGGTGTAGCTATAGCCTTCACCATTGAGGCTTTCCGGCATTCATATACCTGCGGAGCTTAGGTATGCCCTCCATTGTTCGTCCCTAGCTCTCATTGGCGATTCCATCCCGAAGTTGTTACTCTTGGTATAAATGAGTGGAAGTGGAGGTGCAGCCTCTATCATCGGCACACTATTCTCAGCATCAATACTATACCCACGTGCAAAGGCCCTTTCCAACACTGCCATATGATCCTTCAATGCCTTCTGTTCCTTCAGCATTGGCAGGTAAGCCTCCTGCTGCACTTTCATCTCTTCCACCGCTACTGTAGTGTTCTGTTTGCGGAACACCTGCTCCTACCGCTTGTTCCAGTTTCTCATTTCTCGCTTGACTTCCTCAAGAGGCTTGACTGCCGCATGGATGATGTAAGATTCAAGGAACTTGTGTAAGGAATAGCTAAAGGGGACACCTGCGAGTTGTAGTGGGTGCAGATTTGGACAAGAGTGGAATCCTGAAAAATCAAGAGCGCCATAGCGTGAGGGTCTGTAATCATAAGATCAACGCGTTCATCAGGTAACTGAATAGGGGCAGCCCCCAAGAGTAACTGGTGACCGTCCTATGCAATCCCGCAAATATCCGCGAAAACCGATGTACAAAATGTGTTGGCAGTGTTCTCATCAAAGTCAAGGTCTGAATTCGCGTTGGATTCCGTTCAGGTTCGAAGATCAGTACTAGCCATTGCACTTTCCACCCTGGGATACTTGTTCTAGACAAGGTTACCAGTGTTCATACAAGGTCAGTGCCGAGAGTGGAAAACAATCAATCAGGAGAGGAGTTAAGCGAGCAGGTCACTTAATGATATGCTTTGATGGAGGCACCCCCAGGACGATGGATCTCAAGGTTGCAACCACACGATTCAACTTCAAACTTATTGCCAAAAGTTAACACAGATGTAAGAGTAAAGTAAGCAGTAAAACGTAATATCGTTAAGTCTGATGCTTCACTCAATTAAGGTCCTGAGAGGATTGATTGTTGGAGTAGGCGAGTTCTCGCATAGACTTTTCAAGTAGTTTTATCTTGGGCCAGAAACTCTCCCACCAGTTTACTCCAACTATTCGAGCAGACTCTTCTCTGCTAAGGGTGGTCCAACACATCCACTGGCACACCCTTCGGATATGCATGTGGTGACATACTCTGGTCGGCGTTCCCCTTATGCGGGTATCGTTTCCCCGGCGCATTTCCATTTTACCCGGCGCAGTGAAAACCTTTTCGCATCGGTGTCCTGCTAGTGGCTGACAGTCAAGACACCTGATGAACTGATCTATGACACCCTTCCCATGTCCATTTGTCCCTACATGACCCCAGAAGCTACCGTGAGTAGTTGGTCTATCCGCTATTTACAATTCTCACTCTTCCAGTGTCTGGCGCAGGATATGGTGGTCCGGGAGTAGTCCAATGGGTGCTAGCCATGACCACTACCTCGTATCCCCCTTACCCGTGGTAGGAATCAGGCTTTTAGTGCCTCTGCACTTCCCTGACTGAGCCTATAGCATTGAGTACACTTTCGGGCTTGGTAGATGCAAAACTCCCCCAGTTGCCCTGGTACGACCCAGGACTACCTTCTGGACCCCCAGGGTTAACACCCATTAACTCCCTTGGTTTGGGTCCATTTTGCTACGAACAACTTGGAGGAGGTACTCCGCCTTCCACCCTATGCCCGCTTATATATCCTGCGAACGGCCTTGCCTGATGGCAGCGACATATACCGTGTTGCAAGCATGTCTCCGAAGATTCCTCCTTTCAAGACTCCACACAACTACACAACTGTTTGCCCACGATGTCCGGGTCCCAAGGCGGGGCTGAAGGGGAATGATAGGAATAATGTCTCCAATTTACAGGTTCTTGGGCGCTGTGTAGCTCGCCCAATAGCATGTCCCAGAACCCCAAATTCCCGTATTATGGATGGTTTCACGTGACAACATTCTGGTCATTTTTCCCCAACTCCCTGTGGGACTTCGTATTGAAAGGTAGGGTAACTCAGGACTTTAGACAGGGTAACCTGTGCCCCATGGCAGGGTAACCTGACCCTGAGGGTAGGGTAACCTGTCCAGTGGACAAGATGACTTTTCCCTGTTACCCTGTCTATTCCGTCACCGGAGATAGACACTTCTGACCTTTCTCCAGTTACCCGGCTTACCTGAGTAACTGCCCCTTCAGAGGTTCCTAAGTCTGCTGACACCACTCCACAGTGTAGCCAGGTACCCAAGTACTCTGCCAGCTAGTTCTGTTCATCTCGGAGCACGGGCCATCAGGTCTCTGTAGGTCAAGTGCTTACTTGCCTGCCCACTCCTACCAGTTCGCCTCCTGGCTACCTGTATGGGTGGAGGTTCCGGCTGCCATAGCTCATGTATGGTGAGTTGTTACAATAAGAACATACTCTGAGCCCAACTATACACCCAAAGCTATACGTCCAAAGTTATAATCCAACCATATGCCCAAGCCAGATGCCTAACTAATATCTCAGTTCCTATCTCTGTTACCATTTCCTAATTAATGCTAGTACTATATAGTTAATGCTAATTTCTGAATACAACTGAGTAATAAAATAAGTTGGTATTTGTTTTAGGCAGGCTAATCCCGGTGGTCAGCAGGATAGAATTCTATCTCACAATCAGAATCATAATCTACAATTGTACAATGAAGAACTCATATAATTACTCTACTCCTACTGCTTCCACTATGTATTAGCTTTATTGAATATACCATGGCACGAATATAGATTCCTGCTTTTAGAGGAAATAGAATCCCACCACATCCCGCATTCTCATAGTACAAGAACCGTAATACTATCTCTTTTCCTTCCCGTTTAATGTTTCCTGACCTGGCCTGGTGTATCTTCATCCTCAACCAGTACGTTCTTCTCAATGCCAGGATATCCATTCCCGCCCTCAGGTAATCCGGGATATGTGTAATGCAGCATTAATAGCACGATGCAAGGCATGAGCTGGTAGTGATATTTGTCTTACAAATAGAGTGTCTAACTTCATGGTCTCAAGTAACCAAGTAGAGATACGAATGTGAAAATGGGTTTGGCCCCAGTACACTATGGTTGTTCAGATCACTTGGAGGGATGTTCTTCCTCTCAAAAAAACTATGATCAGACAGTATATCGGCTGCCCTGCAAAGCTATAAGAGTGGATAGATATTCGGTTCAATATGACCAAGGGGGTAGGATCCAACAACAATATGGTCTCTGAGATCCTCCATAATATGAACTGAGAATGATGAATACAGAGAAAGGGAGAAACACGATACCTTACTACTAGTAGAAAACTTAGAAATTATCTTGGAAACAGACTGCGAAAGGCTTGATAGTTACCAGTAAGAGGATCTAGATTTAAAAGTAGCAGGGAAACCCTTGAATCAGATAGGAGCAAGATAATAAGCAACTCAGCATCATGACAGCTCTCAACAAGCTATTTATTAATTAGTCTATATCAGGCTCGTCGTAGTATAACCAACCTGCAGCTCAATTACACAAATCTAGAAAGCCAAAGAGGAGAAGATATTATTCTAAATTGGACTCTAGAACCAAGTGCCAGGTGATGTTACGCTTTACTACACAACGGTTGAGATGACACTGTCAAAGAATTTCCCAGCTTGACACTCAGCTCTCAAGCTACCAACTCAAATCAACTACTTGTATAATAACTAAGAATTCCTGTATTCTCAGCTCCAACACTCCCGCTATTTGCTCACCTCTCACCAATCTGACTCCCTTGCCTCCATTTACCCACTCAAATCCAGACAGCTTCCACTCATATTGTTGCATGATCCTTCATAACTAGCTATTGGCCCATGGTTTGACTACATCTCACAATTAGCTTTTACAGTACTAATAATATGGGTATAACTCTTAACTCAAGAGGAATGCAGTAATAGCGCACTAAAAAAGAACTTGGCTATCTTTCTGTCAAAGGACAGAAGGTAACGGTTTATTGGTTTATTCAGACCAAACATCAAGATCTGAAACTTCTGAATTGGAACTAGTTCCATTGGTGCAGTGGTTATTGTCTTTGCAGATAGAGGAAAAGAAGTAAATAGTAATAGGTTCACTATAGCAGTCTTATAAGTTGAGGGGGAAGGGTAGCTAAGTAATGGGCAATCTCACTAGATAGCGCAGTATTTATATACAATAGCTACTGTCTTGAATCATAATTGATTACTTGGAAAGCAAGACAGACAGTACTACATTATGTTTTAGCACCAAATTCTTTCTATTAGGATTGCTTCAAATTGTTGCCAGAGCTCCACAGAATTTGGGTAGGTAGATCTGGTTGTAAAATAAGGTTACCCTGTCGTACTGTAAGTGTTGTATGGAAGTGCTTATAGAGGATTACTGAATTCAGATAAATTCTTTAATGTTATAATAATGTTAAATTGTATACTGCCTGATTCTTCATTATAACCACTAGTCTGGATTCTGACTAGAATAAGCTTAAGCTCAGTTAAAGTCTATCCATTATCCAACTCTCAATTTTTGTACTTCCTATAAAGCTCTATAGTGTAATATTCACAAATAGATTTAAGCACAATCATACATACAGGTTATATGCACAACCCATACGAACAAGTCATATACACAAGGTATATGCACAAACTTGGCTCCTAAAATACATATGTACAAGTTGTACACAGGAAATTCATCTATTCCCATAAACAATTAATACACAATAATACATATACAGGTAATAAAATAAAATCACAGAATAACAGCCAGGTGAGGTTTGTAGATCAGTAGCTCAGACTGCATATAACAGTTCATTGTCCAAATCTAAATGTCTTTTTTGTAGAATTCAATACAGACAAAAGACTTCTCTTATACCAACTAGCAAGCGACCTATCATTGAGCAATATCATGATCTTGATACCCAATATGACTACACAATCCGAATCCTCTACCGCTCGCAGTCTACCCTCATACAATGGCAGTCAAAGGGCCCACTATGGTAGCAGTATAAGAAGCCATCCTTCCCTGCTCCATGTATATGAAAGCGCAACCAGGAACCAGTCTCTTTCTCTATCTCCACTATCTGTCAAACTGAGCCCATACATGAGCAATGACCAAGTAACACCCACCCCAAGACCTCCAGCTAGCACCTCTCAAGTATCTTGTTTGAGTTCCACAAGACCTTTACACCAAGATCCTGTTTCACTGCCACCCAAAAACCAAGATTATGCTTAGAACATGCTCCCCTTACCAGCTCCAGCTGCAGTAACTAGTAATGCAAATTGATTTGCAATATTTGGAAACTTTTCTCACAATACCAAAGAATATCAGGAGAGCTGAATGGAGTGGTGGAAAGCAATAGCAGAACTTACAGCATATACTGCAAAATATGCTGACAAGAAGGAGGTAAGATAGAACTCTGATATTCAAGGTACAAATATGTAGAAATACCTTCCGCAATATGCCAACCACTCAGGTCATGCCATTGGTACACCGCGGGTGATATGCATCATTTATAAGAAGGTTCTTACTCACTCAAGCAGCACAGGTGCTAGCCCGCTATATGATCACAACCACTGCTCCACATACCAGAAGTGCCGAAAGGTTAGTGGATTTGACACTGAAAATTTACCTACTACGAATATCCTTACACTATTGAAAAAAGAAAGGAAAACTAGAAATCAGCACAAGATGATTGATCTAGTAATACTAATAAATTTCAAGTAACATGTTTTCGAAGAATCCTTCCTAAAGGCCTTTCTTGCAATAAATCATGTCTTTAATTATGCAAATACCCTTGCCTTCTGCTGAGGCTTCAAATATATTTATCCGAGATTAAAATTCCAACCCCGACAACACTGACAAGATACTTTAAAGGACTCTGTAACTCTACAGTGGGCGACAGTCGAACTAGTTTGCAAGTTGACGGAAAAGTCAGTCTGACAGCAGATGTATAGACTTCATCAAATAAACTCGCATTTCTGGTACTTGTGGCTTATTGGGTCTTAGATAAATGGCAGATAGAGTAAGTCCTACTTGGGTTTGAGGAAATAGAAGGTTCTAATACTGGTACCAAAATGGCAGGAATCATTAATAAAGTTCTCACTAAATATGGGATTCAGGATAGAACTCTTGATTTTACTACTAATAGTGCTAGTAACAACAAAACACTCCCAGAAGCCCGAAACAGTACATTGCATTCCCTGTTAATTGAATGGTCTATGATGGAAACCTATATTTCGTGCATGGCCCATGTTGTTGTAACGGGAGCACCCTTAGGAAGATGGATTCCAAGGTTGCGATGGTACCGAACAACTTCAAACTTATCACCAAAGGTTCACACCAATGTAAGAGTAAGGTAAATGGTAAAACTTAATATCGTTAAGCCTGATGCTTCACTCAATTAAGGTCTCGAGAGGATTGATTGTTGGAGTAGGAGAGTTCTCACATAGACTTCTAGGTGGTTTTATCTTATGCCAGAAACTTCCACATCAGTTTACTCCAACCATTCGAGAACACCCTTCTCCGCTAAGGGAGGTCCAACACGTCTCCTAACACACCCTGCAGGCAGGCCTGTGTCGACACACTGTAGTCCGTGTTCACCTTATACGGTTATCATTTCAACGGCGCATTTCTATTTTGCAGCCGGAATGAAAACCTCAGCGCAACAGCGTCTTGCTCGTGGCTAACAGTCAAGACACCACATGAACTAGACTGTCTGTGACACCCTTCCCATGTGCATTGATCTCTACTTGGCCCCAGAAGCTACTGGGAGCGTTTTATCTTGCTACTATTTATGGTTCTTGGGTTTCTGGTGTGTTCCACTGGGTACCGTGATCCGGAAGGGGTCCAACGGGTGCTACCCATGACCACTACCTCAGACCCACCTTACCTGTGGTAGGAATCATGCCTGTAGTGTCTCTACGTACTCCTTTTAGAGCCTATGACGTTGGGGACATTTTCGGGCTTGGTAGGTGTAAAACTCTACCGGCCGCCCCGGCACCACCCGGGACTACATGCATGACCACTACTGCTGACTCCCACTAACTCTGTCAGTTTTGGTCCGTTTTACTCCGAACAACTTGGAGGAGGTACTCCACCTTCTACCCTATGCCCTCTTGTATATCGTGCGAACAGCCTATGGTCGACCGGACAGCAGCGACGTATATGGTGTTGTAGGCAGGCCTGCAAAGATTCCTCTTTGCCAGACTGCGCACAACTACACAACCGTTTGCCCATGACGTCCGGGCCTTAAGGCGGGGCCGGAGGGGCATCATAGGAATAATGTCTCCAATTTACAGCTTCTTCGGAGCTGCATAGCTCGCCCAATAGTGTCTCCCAGAACCCCAGATTCCATTATTGTATATGGCTTCGCGTGACAAACGTTCCCGTCATTTTTCCCAACTACTGGAGGGACTTCGTATTGAAAGGTAGGGTAACTCAGGACTCTAGACAGGGGAACCCAAGCCTCATGGCAGTGTAACCTGAGCCTGATGACAGGCTAACCTCATCCGGTGGACAAGATGACTTTTCCCTGGTACCCTGTCTACTCCATCACGGGAGATAGACACTTCTGACCTTTCTCCAGTTAACCAGCCTAACTGAGTGACTGCCACATCAGAGGTCCCTAAGTACGCTGACGCCACTCCCAAGTGTACCCAGGTACCTAAGTACCTAGCCAGCTAATTCTGTTCATTCTTGGAGCCCGGGCTATCAGGTCTCCATAGGTCAAGTACTCACTTGCCGGCCGGTCCCTGCCAGTTCGCCCCCTGGCTACCTGTATGGTTCTAGGTTTCGACTGCCATAGCTCATGTATGCTAGGTCATTACAGTTGTTCACCTTATTCTTGCTGCATTTATGAGTTCTATTAAGGTAAAATCGATGGATAGTAATATGCTATCTGGCTCTAAGGCAGATTATATAAATAAGGTGATGAGATTGAATAACAGCTTTCACAAGACAATAGAAAAGGTAATATCCTAGACCCCATATATTTGTAACAGTTTCACTATGAATTACATATATCTCAGTAGATATACACAAACACCTATGCACCCATCTATATGCCCAAATTCAAAACCTACAAGTGCCGGAGTAAGAATATGAATATTATACAATGAATCACAGAGCTTTGAAGAGTGAAAGATGATATCCAATTCTTATCTAAATTGTTCTGAAATACTTTACCTGAGTTGTTGAACAAGGAATACTAATCAGGTTGTATGTATATTAGCACCAGAAAATAAGTATTGCTATTGGAGCTTTACTACAGCACTAGCAGCACTTCCTTGAGATGCAGAATGACAGGGTTGAGATCCCAACTGTGCTCATTCACGATGTCAAAGCATGATGCAACTCTACTCTAAATATATGGGAAAAAGCAGTATGGTTGTATGAATTCATGAAGGATTGGGTACCAACTTATTCTGAGTTTACACCACTGTGGTCCACTATTAAAGAATAGAAGCAGGTTGAGTACATCTTGGAAGTACTTCAGCCTATCCAGTTTTGGACCCTGTGGATGTCAAAAGCATGTGGAGTTATTATTCATTGCATATTCCAAGTCTATCTAGATATCCTTGATCACTTGAAAACTTATGTTCCAAAGTTGGAATACAAGTGGATACAGTGGAAGGTTTTCTTAGAGCAAAACTAAAGGCAGCAGTTTAATATAGTAAAACTGAAAAACACCAGAGATCTGCGGTTTGGCATTGGAGCTTGTCTCAACCAGTATTCCTCACTAGATCTATTTCATGAATAGGATTTGAATACTTCTGGTAAGACTAATTATGAGATGTTATATAAAAAGATACTTATTGTATACTGTGATCTTCACTATGCACCAATGAATGCCAGGTGTTCCAATAAGCCAATTCTACAGAGTAGTCTAAATGGTCTATCATAGCAACTTCACAGATCAAGATTGAGACCTATTGTGGTCCACGAGACACCCAGGTATATCAAATCTGAATCTGCGATTGAAGCTCTGGAGCCAGCCACCAGAGCATCCTATTCCATACCTCATGCAAGTCCAACTGAGTTACTTTATAAGACAAAAATACTCGAGTGGTACAAGATTAATGCTCGGAGGTTGCCCAATTTAGCTCATATAGCTAGGGGTATTCTTGCAGTCCCAAGTGGCTGTGTTGATGTTAAATAGATATTTCACATAACAAGATATCTAGTTCCATATTATCAATCACAATTGAAAAGCAGTACAAGCAGGACTTCAATACTTGTGAAATCATATGAGTTTGAAGAGTGACAATGGGAGCTAGCAAATTATGACAGCGAATAGGGAGTGGTGCAGTGGGAAGAAATAGCAGCAATTGAGAACTACAATGGTTAGGGAAATAGACTGGACCAGAGGGTTGAGAAGGGTTCCAACAGCATCTCCAATACTGACGAATCACGAAAAAAGAACAGGTCATGGTCTTTTGTTGCTCAAGATAGAAGACAAGTACTTAGAAAACGGTCAAGGCCAATCCTACCTGATCATGATATGGTTCAATCTCTATATGCATGCCCTCCACTAGATCAAGATCAAGATATGGAGTAATTGGCAGGCTCTAAAGAGTCAGGAGAGAACTATGGAATCACGAACAGCATGGTAAATATATATGTCGGGTATCATACTGAGAAATCCCAGGAGGCAGAGCCTGAGATTGTAGTAAGAGCTGGTGATCCTGAAAACAAGGATAAAGTAGATAATACAAATGTTGCCAGTATAGATCCAACAGGCCATCGGGAAGATTGCCGTGAGATTATTCATCTGGAAGCTTTGGAGTAAGCTCCGACAGTGCTATAGCTGGCCCAAAGATAAAGGAGCAGTATCGGGATTGGAGTTACAACAAGAAAGCATGCTGGAACTGATGATGAAGTAAAGAAAAGGTCCCGATTAAACTAGGTTAAAATCTGCTGGGAAATAATCCTGCCATTGCAGAATTCTATTAAGGGTAATTAGGCTTCCAGTGTATAGTAGTTTTATTTGCACTGCGCTATGCCCACTACCTGCAAGGTGCACAAGTAGAAAGATATGTGTGGAGCATTAATAGAGCAGCAAATATCAAGTAAATAATATACTATCATGATCACGATTTATATGGTCAGGGGTGCTATAGAAAAAGAATCATACACTTAGAATTATGTGTAGAGTAATAAGAATGAAATCATATACTAGGAATAATCATACACCGAAAATAATATGTACAGTTCCTATGCACAAAATCATATGGCTAGCAAATCATACGCCAAAAAAGTGTAAATGCTAAAAGAATGAAATCATACTCGTAGAAAAATCAGACTCCAGAAAACATATGGGTAAGATACAACTACCTAGTGGCTAGTTGCTATGGTTTCACTATGTCCAATAACCTGTTCATATAATTACTCCCGTACAATTGTTTATACTCCTCCTATTCCCCTATTCTCCTATTCTCCTTCTATCATATTCCCCTGCAAACTCAACTACAGTTACTCGCTACGCCACAGTGAATAGCACATCAGCATGAGAACCCGGTATGCAGGGTCCCTATACTACCGCCTAGATGTACTATAGCTATTGTTCTATATCGAATGCTGTTTATTCTATCCTACATTGAGCAGGAAGAAAGCTTACTTTAAGCAGAGAGGAAGCTTTCTTTGAGCAAGGGTGGGTGGTTCAAGAAAAGGACTATGGGCAGGTTCTCAAAAGGGAAGGAAAAGGAGGTTGTGAGGAAGAAATAGAGCAGAAACATCAAAGAAATAATAAGCAAAATCTGGAGACTCATAACGTTGACAAGGGTGAAGGCATTCAGAGTTCCGGTACTAGTAGATATAAGAGATTATCCACAGGCATTTAATAAAGTTCTATTATAAGTCATACATTGAAAGCATATACTAATGCCTTTAATTGCATATCTGGCTACCCATTCGATGGCTTACTAGCAAGATGCTGCACAGTAAGAAATGCAATATTTTACAGATATTAATTGGGCCCAGTTATTATGTGACATATCTTCTATGTACTGATTTTGGTGTCCTGAACGCAATTCTTTCCAGACCTGACCGTCAGCCAGACTGCAACTTAAACGAAAGCTTTGTGCAGGAAAATGAACCAAAATTGCAATATGTCATAGACAATGATAGGATTATAAGGGACACATATGTAATTCATGATACTCGTGGCTATAAATAGGCTTATATAGTCACTAAATATTGATTACACATAATATCCTGTATGTAATAAAAGTCAGCAACAAAAAGGCCAGCTGGCTATTACCCAAATTGAACCAGCGGTTCGCGAATGTGTTCTTGTAACGGGGGCACCCCTAGGAAGATGGATCCCAAGGTTGCGACCGCACCAAACAACTTCAAACTTATCGCCAAAAGGTCACACAGATGTAAGAGTAAAGTAAACGGTAAAACTTAATATCGTTAAGCCTGACGCTTCACTCAATTAAGGTCACGAGAGGATTGAGTGTTGGAGTAGGAGAGTTCTCACATAGACTTTCAGGTAGTTTTATCTTATGCCAGGAGCTCCCCCATCAGTTTACTCCAACCATTCGGGTGTACCCTTCGCCGCTAAGGGTGGTCCGACACGTCTCCTGGCACACCCTTCGGGCATGCATGTGTCAACACACTCTACTCGGCGTTCACCTTATGCGGTTATCGTTTCTGCATTGCATTTCCATTTTGCCCGCCAGAGTGAAAACCTCTGCACATCGGTGTCTTGCCAGTAGCTAGCAGTCAAGGCACCTCACGAACTAGTCTATTTATGGCACCCTTCCCATCTGCCTTGATCTCTACTTGACTCCAGAGGCTGCCGTCAGCGGTTTATCAATTTACTATTTATAGGTCTCTGGCTTCCGGTGTCTTCCGAAGGGCATGATGGTCCAGGAGTGATCCAATAGGTGTTGCCCATGACCACTACCTCGGATCTACCATACCTGTGGTAGGAATCATGCTTTTAGTGTCTCTGCACTTCCCTTTCAGAGCCTATAGCGTTGGGGGCACATTCGGGCTTGGTAGGTGTAAAACGCTCCCAGTCGCCGAGGCACCACCCGGGACTACCTTCGGGACCCCCACGGTTAACGCCCGTTCACTCCGCCGGTTTTGTTCCGTTTTACTCCAAACAACGTGGAGGAGGTACTCCACCTTCCATTCTATGCCCCGTTATATATCCTGCGCCCAGCTTAAGGTCGACCGGACGGCAGCGATGTACACGGTGTTGCAAGCATGTCTCCAAAGACTCCTCCTTGCTAGACTGCACACAACTACACAGCCATTTGCCCACGACATCCGGGCCTCAAGGCGGGGCCGGAGGGGTATGATAGGAATAATGTCTTCAATTCAGAGCATCATCAAAGCTACGTAGCTCGCGCAATAGCATCCCTTGGAAGCCCAGATTCCAGTATCATGGATGGCTTTGCGTGACAAACATTCCAGTCAATTTTTGCAAACTCGGCGCGGGACTTTGTATAGAAAGGTAGGGTAACTCAGCACTCTGGGCAGGGTAACCCAAGCCCCAAGGCAGGGTAACCTGATCCCATGGGTACGGTAACCTTGTCCGCTGGACAAGATAACTTTTCCCTGTTACCCTGTCTATCCCGTCGCCAGCGATAGACCAACCTGACCTGTCTCCGGTTACCCAGCCTAGCTGAGCAACTGCCTCTTTAGTAGTCCCTAAGTACGCTGACACCACTCCCGGGTGTATTCAGGTACCTAAATCCGTGACCGGCCAATTCTGTTCATTCTCGGAGCCCAGGCCATCGAGTCTCCATAGGTCAAGTACTTACTTCCCTGCCAGTTCCTACCAGTTCGCCTCCTGGCTACCTGTATGGGTATATGTTCCGTCTGCCATATCTCATCTATGCGGGGTCGTTACATCACTGCCCTCTTCTCTACGGTCGGTCCCGGATGGTTAGCATCCTCTGTTATTGCGATGATTCGATTCCGCCAAGACCCTATGGTCCCTGGGCTTGAACGGATATCTTTGGTGGAAATCCTGAATGGCCTGTAAGCCTGTCCCTTCTAGCATCTCATAGGGCTCCCATGAATTCTCCGCAGCCCCGTAGCCTTCCCATGAAACCAGGTACAGGACAAAGCGCGACGGAAATTTCGCCTTCGCTCGTCCATACTATCGGCCGTCCACAACAGTTTCAATAACGTAACTGGGCTCGTTGTCTACAAGTTCCGGAGTAGGGGCTTCCTTTACCCTACCTGCTTCTGGATCCTCACGATAGGGTTCGAGCAACGTGACATTGAAAACCGGGTGGATGCTGCATCTGGTGGGCATTTGGAGTTCATAGGCCCGGTTACCCACCCAACCCTTGACCACGAAAGGCCGAAATATCCGGTGGTCCAGCTTCCCCATTGGACGCTTCGTACCGATGTTCTTTTGGTTCAACATCATGTGGTCCGCTTTCTTTGCCCACCCAGCAGCCACATCCTCCAGGGTAACGTAGTCCAGTGATGGCAACCTTTTCTGGTCATGCCATTTCCATTGCCTTGTCTGTGCCCGTTAGATTGTTTCTCGCATCTCCGCCCAGGTTCCTTCCCATTCCTTAACCAAGAGCTTACTACTAGGGTGTATTCCTTGGTTATCAGACACAATACCTGACCAGTGGGTCCTTGAGTTAAACCCATTGTTGATCTCAAAAGGTGACAACCTGCTGGATTCTGATGTTGAGATGTTATACGCATACTCCACAAGGGGTAACCGCGAAAGCCAATCATCTTGTTGGTAGGAACAGTAACTACACACGTACTGCTCCAGTGTCTTATTAACTGTCTCGGTCTGCCCATCAGTCTCAGGATGGAATGCAGTCAAAACGTTTAGTTTCACTTGCAACAAGTGCATTAGACTCATCCAGAACATGGATGCGAGTTGGCTATCTCGGTCAGAGATGATTGACTCTGGGAGTCCATGAAGGCACCAAACTTCCTTCAGGAATATTACGACAAGCTCCTTGATAGGTACCTCCGTGGTCAGGGCTATGAAAAGGGCCATTTTCAAGAATCTGTCCACTATGACCCAGATCTTGGTATACCCTTCAGACTCTGGCAGTGCTACAATGAAATCCATTGAAATCGCTGTCTACGGCCATATAGGAACATCAATATGTTCCAGCAGCCCGAACTTCTAGTGCCTGATGGATTTATTTCTTTGCCACGCATCACATGTCCGCATGTAGTCAGTGATGTGCCCATCCATCTTAGGCCCATAGAACTTAGCCCTAACCCTGGCAATGGTCTTGTAAGTCCCGAAGTGTCCCGCGATTTGGGAGTCATGTTCTACCTTCATGATTGTCTACTTCAGATTCTGACCCTTGAGAACATACCACCTGTTCTTGTACAGGAGTAAGGGCTTTTCCATTGTGAAATGTGGGTCGACCTGTTTGTCACCAGCAGCTGTTGCCTTCAGGGTTTGTATGTACTGCTGGTCTTCGTTTATCGGTACCCGCAGTTGATCCAAAAAAATAGACGGGAGCCGAAATCCTTGGCATACCTGGAACACTTGTGGTCGCAAGATGTCCAGTTCCTGGCTCCCAACCCACTGTCCAGGGCGAAAAAATGACTGTGGTGGAAAATCACTCCCACCTTGAGGGCGCTAGTCCCTATGCCGCGACAAAGCATCTGCCTTCTCATTCAACCATCCTTCTCGGTAAACCACCTTGAAGTTAAACGGTTGCAGGAACTCAGCCCAGCGCTGGTGCCTTCGGTTAAGGACCTTGGTAGTAGTGAAGTACTCCAAATTCTTATATTCCGTATAGATTACCAACTGGTCCATTACCGAGCCTAGCAAATGATCCCGTTTCTTGATTGCCGCCACGATGGCCATCATTTCCTTGTCATGGACATCATAATTAATCTCTGCTAAGTAAAAGGCCCTACTATGGTAGGCCACTGGATGGCATCTCTCATCTTCACAGAACTGCGAGAGAACGGCTCCTAATGCAAAGTCACTAGCGTCGTTTTCCAGCTGGGTTGGCCGTTCTGAGTCAAAATGTCCTAAGATAGGTTTGGACGTGCATGCTTGCTTCAAATGGTTGCAGGCCTGCTCACACGCAGGTGTCTATTGCCATCGGCCACCCGTCTTTGTCAAGTCCATCAGAGGTTTCGCTATCTTGCTGGATCCTTCTATGAACCGGGGATAGAAGTTGGCAAAGCCCATAAAGCTTTGAACGTCGGCGACGCATGTCGGAGGTGCCCAATCCCTGATTGTCTGCACCTTCTCCGACAACATAGAGATCCCCATACTTGAGATCTTGTATCCGCGGAACTCAACCTCCCGTTGGTGGAAATTGGACTTCTTCATGCTTACACATAGGCTAGCTTTCCGTAATTTCTCCATCACATGGCTCACCATTGCGACGTGCTCTTCCATAGTTTCAGAGTAGCTTAGGATCTCATCCATGTACGCGATATCTCCTTCATCCATGAGATCCCGAAAGACCTTATTTATCATGCTTTGGAAAGTTGCCGCGGCATTACACAAGCCAAACGGCATGACCGTGTATTCATGCAGTCCATATCTGCATCGGAAGGCCGTCTTCCATTCCTCACCGTCTGCCATCCTCAGAAGGTAGTAGCCGTTCTTTAAGTCCAACTTGGTGAACACAGCGGCTTTTCATAACCTATCTCGCAGTTCCTTCATCGACGGTAGAGGATACTTGCTCTTCACTGTGATTTTGTTCAACCCTCGGTAATCGATTACCAGTCTTAATCCACCATCTGGTTTTGGCACGTAGATGATAGGGGCTGCTGCTGAGAAACTGGATCGCCGTAGCTTTCCCATTCGCAGCATGTCATTGTGATATTCCCGCAGTCTCTTAAGCTCCTTTTCTGACAACAGATAGATAGGCCCCAACGGAGGTTGAGTTCCGGGTTGCAACTGGATCGTATGGTCATACTTCAAGTGCTCCGGTAACACCTCAATCTGATCTTGACTGAAGATATCGCCATTGTCCTTGTACTTGGGGAGTGGCTTAACCGTAATGTCGGCACCTTCCTCATCCGAGAATTGCACAATTCCCAATAGGTACACATTACTAGGGTCCTCGGCTAGTAACTCTTCATCGGTCATAAATGCTAACCGCCCCTGCTCTGCCAGGCAGTTAGCCTTGCAGACATCTGAGTGCCAGGTTAGTGATCCGGTCTTCCAATCTATATCAGGGTTATGGTCTTTCAATCAAGACATGGGTAGGTACCCATCCACCTTGGTGTTGGGCATATCTGCGACTTCAAAGCACGTCTCATTGTGGTGGTCATCTATCCTCATCTCTAATGACTTGGTATAGTGTAGACCTGACCCCGGAATGTGATTACCGCTAGCGTCGCTTATCGGCACGTGTACCTTTCCTCGTACACATGGTGCCTGAGTCTGCTTAACCCATCAGCTACTAAGCACCGACCCACTAGCTCCACTATCGAGAAGCAGGAGCGCTTCCGCGCTAACCTGTCTAGCTCCTATCTTCCAGTCTAACTTAACCTGCAGGTGGATAGACTTAGTATGACGAGGCAAGTTGTCACGCTTCTGCCTCTTCGCTAGTCTTGGTGACTTAGTCATTCTGGCTTAGTAATTCCCTTTAGTCTCTTGCCTTGCGACACCAGAGTAGCCACAACGGGTCGGTAAACGTTAAGGGATTGGAATTCGTCTTTTTATCAAGAGCTAGGGTGTTTACTATCATGCCAGCATGATTTCGGGTACTGAACCCTCCCCAGGTAAACTCGGAAATAGCATCATTTATTTGATCAAGCCCAGCCTGAACCAGTTCCGCTTATACTAAACATAACAATCTTTTCCCGAGGTGGGTAGAAGTCCGCTGTCGGACCGCTTGCAAGCGAAGCAGCCTTGCTTCCCCTATGTTGAGCGTCTCCTCGAGCACGGCCTCACCCAGCCTCAACCGAAATAAGGACTTATGACTTGCCCATCCAGCTAATCAAATCCTGAAAGAAATACGTATAACTCGAACAAAGGAAATAACCCGAAACCCCACCAAGGAGAGATAGCCCAGTCCACCACGCATGGCCCGCAACAGCTACCTGCCGACACCACCTGGGTGTAGTCAGTATCAGGGTCACCTATGTGGTAGAAGGGTACTTACCCATCTCCGAAGCCACTTCAGTGGCTCATATCCATCTATCCCTCAGGGGTCTATGGCCATGGGTTAATAAGGTTACACGTCAAACAGCATGGGTTCTTACCTATTCCGATCCGTCCGTATCAACCTCCATGATCTGAGCTGATGCCTGGCGGACTTCAAGTATCTTTGCCGAGGAAGCCGGAGGTGGTGCTTCAATAGGCTTCAGCCGCTTGTCTGTCCCTGTGGGCTCACTTACCGCGGCTGACCGTTTCAACCCACAAGCCTTTTTGGATGAACTAACGACTGGGGACGTGGCGGGACACTTCCTTCAGAAGTGACTGCTTTATCCACACTTGTANTGCTTTCTCCGACGTTCGGTCACAGTCGATGGGATTTACTTATTTGCTATTGCATACTGAGAAGTCGCCGGCTTTGCCTGTTTTCCCGCATTGAAATTAGTAGGTTTCGCACACCTCTGGATTGGTCTGCCCCAACCTTTCTCCTTTTTTTTGAACCTGCCCGATATCGAGGGTCTATCCTCCCTCTTCTCTGCCGGTGGAGACTGGGGGCCGGGGTGGATGACGCGGTCACTAAACCGGTTGTTGTCCCACAGTCTGTGCCCACCCTTCCGAAGAAGATCCAGGTACTCATTCAGGTCGGTCGGATGGTGCTCCTTAAGTGCCCACGCATTCTGAACTTCTTGTGTAATGCCTGATCAAACCTTGTCCCGTACCTGTACTGGATCTGTATAGCTAAGCTTATACATACAATCAATTATCTTATCTAGGTACTCATCGATGTGATGGGGCTTCATCACAAGGTCTCGCCACTCAAGAAGGGATCGGTCTCGCCCAGCCTGGTCTCTGCCGAAAGTCCATTCCAGCTGTTCTCGGAACCCTTTCCATGTCCGTAAGGGGTTTCTGTCTTTGACAGGGACGCCAGTGCCCCTGGAGGCTTCCATGTTAATGTGCCCATGCAACCCCAGATACCATGCCCGGGCGGAGTCTTCAAGAAGAGAGATCACTAAGGTTGCCTTATCCATGTCGGTTACCTTGCAATCCGTAAAGCATTCAAATTTGACCTCTACCCAGATCAAGAAGCTCGCGAGTTCTGTAACTTTGCCCTTGAACAGAGGGATACCACTCAGCTTCTCCGCCTTCTTCTGCCGGTGTCTGGGTGTTGGCCTAGAAGCCGAACCAGTACCGCCCCGGGCTCTCGCCCGCCTGTTGGCCCAGCGATCCCACCGTCGTTTCTTCTCATTGCTCCAGTCATCCTTGCGAGCACCAAGCAAGGGGGTCAAATCCGGGAGAGAATCTCCATCGTCATCATCATCCGAGCTGTCATGGTCAGTCTCCCCTGGATCTCCGCCTGCCCCCACCGTGCCACCCCCAGGTGGGGCATTTCCGTCCCCACTACCTCCCGTGTTCCTGCCTTGGGATTCCCGGGGTCTATTGTACCCATCAAACTGTTCCCCCTGGCCATCCTGGTTACCATCCTCTGGATGGTTAGCCCCTAGTGGTCCTAATGCCACTAGTGGAACAGGGTGTCGCCCACTCTCAGGAGTTGGGTTGGGCGCCGTCTGTGTTATCCGCAGAAAAGACTGCAACTCTGCACAACTCAAGGGTTGCATCAGGGGGCCAGCCTGCCTCCATGACCCTTAGTACCCACATGTCGGTCCTCCGTCTCCTTCTTTCTGCCTCCTTCTATGCCTCACCGGGGTCCGTGGTCCCTTCCTACATGCCTAGAAGTGGTAACGAATCCACCCCATCCGGGTCTCTTCCGACTTACAGCCCGACAGACAGAACTCATCTTGGCTGTCCAAATAGCCACTTGTGATGGTGGGGAGAACAGCCGGAAGACTTGGCTTCGAGGGTGCCGTGGCAACGACCGCTGCCCACGGAACAGAGCGAGCAGGCGTCCTAGGTCCAGGGATTGGAGTCCCTCGTGACGGAGCCATGGGTCTTTGCTCCTCCTGGCGTGTTACTTGTTTGAAGAATCCAGGTGACGCTGCGCGCAGTGGCCGGAACCCTGGGGTAGCCGATACTGCTGGTGGGAATGATGTGGCAAGGAAGGTATCTGGAGTGGGCAACGAAACTAGCAGAGGTGTGGGTCTTGGGGTGGCGATGGGGGGTACGGGAGTTGCAACTGAAGGTGTTGCAGGGGAAATGTTTGAAGCCAGGGTTGGACGAGGAGTAGGGCCAGGTGTATCTAGTGCCGTGATACACTGCGGTTTGGACGTCATTTTCTTTGCTCATCGTCCATCAGTTGGCCCAACCATTGGGCTGCCCGACCTATTGCGGGCAATTGATCGGGGGGACCGACAGGGAGCCTGTAGATGCTCTTGAAAAGGAGGAGGTATAACTGTGGCCCTCATCTTTCAGGCTTTCCGACATCCGTATACTGATTGGGGTCAAGTATGCCCTCCACTGGTCATCTCTGGCTCTCATGACCAACTCCATGCCAAAATTCCCGGGCTTGGTATGGATGAGCGGGAGTGGGGGCGCGGCCTCTAACATTAGTTCATCATTCTCAGTAGCAATACTATACCCTCCCTCAAAAGCCTTTTCCAAGGCTGCCATCTGTGTCTTCAATGCCTGCTAATCCCTTACTATCCGCAGGTATGCCTCCTGCTGCACCTTCATCCATTCCACCGCTGCCGTAGTGATCTGTGTTTGGAACACCTTCTGCTGCTAGTTGTTCCTGTTCTTCAGTTCCTGCTTCGCTTGCTCAAGAGACTTGGCTACTTTCCGAACGATGTAAGGTTCCACGAATTCACGGGAGAACTCGCTAAAGGGAACTCCGTGCGGCGGAGGAGGGAGCATGTTGTGGACTAGGGTAGGTTCAGGGAAAAATGAGAGCGCCGCGGTGCGAGGGTCTGTAATCAGGAGGTCAAGAGATTCATGAGGTAGCTGAATAGGAGCGGCCTTCAAGAGTAGCTGGTGGCCGTTCCAGTTGATACCGCGAACATCCGCAAAAACCGACACACAGAACGTGTTGGCTGTGTTCTCGTCACGGTCAAGGTCTGAATCCGGGTTGGATCCCATTCTGGTTCAAAGTTCCGTACTAGCCATAGCGCTTTCCACCCCGGCCTACTTGTTCTAGATAAGATTACCAGTATTCACGCAAGGTCAGTGGCGAAGGTCGGAAACAATTAATCAGAAGAGGAGTTAAACAAGGAGCTCCCTTAACGATATACTGTAATGCGGGCACCCCTAGGAAGATGGATCCCAAGCTTCCGCCTGTACTGAACAACTTCAAACTTATCGCCAAAAGTTCGGACAGATGTAAGTGTAAAGTAAGCGGTAAAACTTAATATCGTTAAGCCTGATGCTTCACTCAATTAAGGTCTCGAGAGGATTGATTGTTGGAGTAGGAGAGTTCTCGCATAGACTTTCAGGTAGTTTTATGCTATGCCAGCAACTGCCCCATCAGTTTACTCCAACCATTCGAGTACACCCTTCTCCACTAAGGGTGGTCCGACACGTCTCCGGGCACACCCTTCGGACATGCATGTGTCGACACACCCTAGTCGGCGTTCACCTTATGCGGTTATCGTTTCTGCGCTGCATTTCGATTTTGCACACCGTAGTGAAAACTTCTGCGCATCGGTGTCTTGCCAGTAGCTAACAGTCAAGGCACCTCCGGAACTAGGCTATTTATGACACCCTTCCCATATGCATTGATCTCTACTTGACTCCCAAGGCTACCGTGAGCGGTTTATCAATTTACTATTTACGGGTCACTGGCTTCCGGTGTCTTCCACAGGGCGCAGTAGTCTGGGAATGGTCCAATGGGCGCTACTCATGACCACTATCTCAGATCTACCTTACCTGTAGTAGGAATCATGCTTTTAGTGTCTCTGCACTTCCCTTTCAGAGCCTATAGCGTTGGGGGCACATTCGGGCTTGGTAGGTGTAAAACTCTCCCAGTTGCCCTGGCACCGCCCAGGACAACCTGCAGGACCCCGATGGTTAACACCCGTTAACTCAGTTAGTTTTGGTCCGTTTTACTCCGAACAACCTGGAGGAGGTACTCCACCTTCCACCCTATGCCCTCCTATATATCCTGCGAACAGCTTACAGTCGACCGGACGGCAGCGACGTATGCGGCGTTGCAAGCATGTCTCTAAAGATTCCTCTTTGCCAGACTGCACAGAACTACACAACCGTTTCCCCATGATGTCCGGGCCTCAAAGCGGGGCCAGAGGGGTATGATAGGAATGATGTCTTCAATTTACAGCTTCACCGAAGCTATGTAGCTCGCCCAATAGCATCTCCCGGAACCCCAGATTCTAGTATCATGCATGGCTTCGCGTGACAAACATTCCAGTCAATTTTCCCGCACTCCCTGAGGGACTTCGCATTGAAAGGTAGGGTAACTCCGCACTCCGGGCAGGGTACCCTGATCCCGAGGGTAGGGTAACCTTGTCCAGCTGACAAGATAACTTTTTCCTGTTACCCTGTCTATCCCGTCGCCGGCGATAGATCTTTGTGACCTGTCTTCAGTTACCCAGCCTAGCTGAGCAACCGCCTCTTCAGTAGTCCCTAAGTACGCTGACACCACTCCCGGGTGTATTCAGGTACCTAAGTCCCTGACCGGCCAATTCTATTCATTCTCCGAGCCTGGGCCATCGGGTCTCCATAGGTCAAGTACTTACTTGCCTGCCAGTTCCTACCAGTTCACCTCCTCGCTACCTGTATGGGTATAGGTTCCGTTTGCCATAGCTCATGTATGCGGGGTCGTTACAGTTCTTTCCCAGAATTTGGCAGAAGATCATACTCAGCAGCATGGGTTGGGTACATGGGAGCACTATAGCTTATGCAGTATACCAGATATTTGAGATACTGAAGCTGCTGGCCAAGAACTATATGAAGAATGCTACAACTTTTGTCTCCCTAGAAGGAGATGTGAGCAGAAAGAATAATCCCAATAGCACTTTAAGAATGAAGTGCTTTATTATTAATTACCGCTTGTTTGTACCAAGAATGGAAAAGTAAATGAAGGATATCCAACTTGTGCCCAGACCAGTGCCATCATACAAGCTGAAGCCCACCATTCAAGCACCAATAGTATTTGCCCAAAAACATCTACCATTGACTCAAATATTAAAGGATTTATTTCATACTTTTCTTCTCCAAGATTATTCCAAATACAAGGCCGTCTATGGGACTATTTACAATGAAAGAGTGAACAATGTTGATGAAGTATTTGGAATGTAGACTTCACATTCACTGGTTATCATCAATGCGAATACCAATAACTACAAGGTTGTGGAAGACATATGTCATAGATGGTATCCTATTGTTGTATTAAGACATTTTAAGGAAGGTGATGCCTGCTTCCCAGAGCTTGGAGTTAACCTTGATCGTTCTCCTGGTACTATAAACCATTCTATTATCTTTTCAAGTACATATGCGACTGACACATACCATCTACACTCTGTTATTTTTATGCACGAGTATGTGGTGAAGCATTATATAGGATCTTTTACAGGTCATCACTATGGTGTAGTCTACTTTACATACCCAGTGGTATATGATACATATGTGGAGAGAACTGGGAAGCCATTGTGGAAATTTGTCAAAATGCCAAAATGGTGGCAGAAATTACATGGGAACTTGAATGTATAGATAATTGTTTCTTCTTGATTTGTCCTGTGTATGTATGAAGAGCACTATAATAAATAGTCCAACTAGATCCATCTAAGTTGGCTAGATGGAAAGAGGTTGCTCATTATATGCCCAAAACTATGTGCCCAAAACTATATACTAAAAACCATAGGTCAAAAATCATATGACCCATACCTTATGCCAAAATTATACACCAAAGTTCATACCACCTGAGCATCGAATGCCCCAGGCATATGTCTAATAACTATATATAATAGTGTCATGGTACTTCAGACATAGCAGTAGAATTTAAGGGGCATCAACAAATTTTGCACAATTCAGTAGTGGTCACTCATCAAGAAATGCGAGGCCCCACATAGTTGGGACATATGGAATTTTGCAATGGGGTCCTGCCTGGGTAATAAGCATGGAAATTAAAATCTCCACCCTGTTCCACAGCCTATACAGGGTCCTGTGGATGGTGGAGCAGAGAGAAGAGGCATAAAATTAACCCTAGGCCATGTCGAGAGTGAGGCAGAGAACAGAAAACCTGCCATGCCCCACCCTATAATAAACACTAAATGCACTTACCAAGGAAACATTATACCAGTCACTACCTCGAACTCCCTGGAAACCAATTAGATCAGGTAAGGAACTATTGCCATTACTGCTACCACTACCATCATGGTCAGGGTTGTCTGAATTAGCTCTAGCCCCAGTCATACTCCCTCTACTAGGTTAGTTTCCACTTCCACTACTCTCTGTATCTCCACCTTGGGTCCCCCTCAGTCAATCACAATAATCAAACTGTTCCCTAGATTCACCCTGGTTCCCTCCCTGGGGAGGATTTACTCCTGGTGGCTTATGAGCTGGTAACTGAGTTGATAGTAGACTAGTTGCTGAAGGTGTTGGGCATGAGGCAGCTTGGCTTGTTCCAACACAGTTGAGAAGTTCCACACTAGTGTCTGGCCATGTTGGAGTTCCTAGATACCTCTAGGACCCACTGTACCCACCAGTTGACTGGTCATTCCTCTTACCATATTCCAGGCATACTACTAATATCCTGGTCCACTTGCTGTACCCTGGTGTAGTCTAATATACATGTCCCATTTACTCCTTGTCAGATTCATAATGCAAGAGACAGTAATCTATTGGACCATGTGAGTCCCCAATAAATATCCTACAAAGGCCAGTAGGTGTGCTATGCTTCATTAGGGCAGTAGCAATTACAGGTGCGGACAGGTATGACCGGAAGCAGTTTATTGGACTAGAATCAGGATACTAAGCTGCAAGGTTTCAGGATTTACATCCCCTAAGACTCCAGTCCGTCAATTTACCCTGTTATGAAACAAATATAAGCCTGAACTCTAGTGTAGTATTGGTCTCCCCAGTAGTGCCTCCATAGCCTAGGTGCATATCAGCAAAAAAAAGATATGTCTGATAGGTTCCTTTTGTACCCTGACACAACTGACATTGCTTCTACATCCTCTGTGTCCTGTACATCCAGGCATCTGTTGCACGCCTGCTTATATCCTAGTATTGGTTACAATGCACTCTTGTATCCTAGTAATCTGGGGCCACCTCGCTAGACTTACTTTGATCCTGATATGACATCATATCTGATCCACATCCAGTCCACACTAAGGTAATTCTCCAGCACCCTATCTAGAACTATACCTAGTATCTCTTGACAAGAATGTTACCAGGCCAATATCTGTTAAGCCAGGATCCTGTAATTTTATTTTTTCTATAAGGGCTGATTCTATTTTTGACTCTTCAAGATTCTATTAGTGAAAATGAACCTATGTTCTACTCTGAATCTGAGTAATATCTATAGTCCATTGGTGGATAGAGTGCTGGCCCAGATATTTTGTTCTGATTTTACTTCACTGGCAACTTTACAAGGTGTTTCTAAACCTCTATCCACAATACAACTATACCACAAATACAAAGCCTACTAATGACACTGCTATGATGACTGCCAGTTTCCTCTCTTATTTGATTCTATGAGGTATGCTCTGATCTATTTCCTACTATGCATTTCATTAACTTGAATCTAGTCAAGTACTGTAACCATGGCTGGCTGTTCTTAGAGTGGTCTTTTCTAGCAAAGTTCTATGATGTGCTGACTTTGATGCCCAATTCCTCAGGCATCCTTTCACTGTAGTATTCCATATCCTACAGCTTGAAACCACTTGATACCAGCATTCCAATGGTCAATAGAACATCTATCTGCAAGCATTATTGGTAGAGATATAGCCTATTGTAGAGGTATTATTTATATTAGCTATATTGTAACCGGTGCAGGTACTAGGTTATGTTTTATGTTTTGTTTTAAAGTATCGTTTAATACTTATTATGTTTCAAAGATGTCGTTTGATATGTTGAATATTTTATATTTTGTCTCCTAGGATCATTTGGTACATGTTATGTTTCTTGTAACTGGTACGGGTACTAGGTTATTTTATATTTGGTTTCACAGTATTGTTTGATACTTGTATTGTTTTGTGTGCTATCGGTTGATACACACATTGTTTTATGTTTGGTTTCACAGTATCGTTTGATCCTTGTATTGTTTCATGTGCTATCAGTTGATACATACAATGTTTTGGAATATCGCTCATACTGGAGATAAGCGATATGCTGTATTTAAAGACCGCTGATTCCCACAGTGGAAACGGCTGACTCCGACAGACAATATTCTGAATATACTTGGTTGAACGGTGACTTCTTTGTTCTCCTCTTACACTCTGTTCGCAGACTCCTTTAGTAAGCAATGCTCACTTCTTGTTGATCAAGAAGCCATCTGCTCCTATCATACCGCTACGTGACTAGGGCCTGGCCCGAACACGTTACATTTGTTTAACCTCAGCAAGTGCTTAAGAAGTCTGCCCGGACCTGGTCTGATCAACCTGCGAAAGTCCAACATAGAAGTAGCTAGCACTGGGGAGCGGCAAATCCGGAAGGTTCGGTTCCGCCAACACGACACCATTGAGTCACTAGGGACTTGAAGTGGGAAGCAGGTTCAATGAGAAGGCCTTACCAAAAGAAGGCAATCCAAGAAACCAAAAGGGCCAAAGAGTAATTTCCCAATTGACGAAGCAGAAAGACAACCAGCTCAAGGTTTAGCCAGGCAGACCTTTAGTGAATCAACTGACGAGTTAGCAAAGGCAGCAACCAGCCTTCCGGGGCTCTTTCCCCCCAGCCCCAGCAAAGGAAAGCCACCTGCGCAACAACTAAAGAAAGAAGGCCTACCTGTCGGCACACGTAAGAAGGAAGACAATGATGAAGAAATATCTGATCACTCGGTAGTAACAGAACTGGCAGACGAGCCCTCCAGCAACTCTTGAGAAAGCTCATCAGACGACAGCTCCAGCAACGAAGAGTCTGAACACAATATGTCTAAAGGAGAATCCATCGCCCCAGCCGGCCCAGGGGCCAGGCGAACAGGACCAAAAATCAAGCTCCCGCTGCCGCCATTGTTCTTGGGTGAAAAGGAAGATCTAAAACATGAAGCATTTGATTGATGGATAGCAACTACTTCTCAATACCTTGCCCGGCACAGAGGGGAAAAAGGTAAAGAAGGAAGTAAAGCGTACTTTGAAAGTTTCTGTACCAGAAAGGTAGAGGAAGCATACCACCAAGCAATAAACCACTATGAGAGTGGAGAAGAAATCCAAGGAACGACCCTGATAAAATACCCGAGAGATGAATTTTAATCCTCGCAAAACACGGAAGAACCTTATAAAAGGTTCAAGGATATCCAGTAAATACGAACCCGGAAAACAGAAAGAATAATCCAAGTCGTGGCAAATCTTCTACCATATCATGCACGACTGCCTGCCGGGACGGTATCTCAGTATACCCTACGACAAAGACTGTATGAAGCAATGCATCCCAGACTACGCCAGGAGGTAGAACCCATGGAAGAAGAGGGAGACTCCAGTGACAAGATATTCAAACTGGCTGAACGCAAGGAGGTTATCTTGTATGAAAGAGGGGTTTACCGAACCCACATACAGCAGCAGAAGAACAGTAAGGGATCATCACCGCAGGACAATGCAAGGAAGGATAAACCATACTGCAAAGGTTCAAAAGACAAGAAAGATAAGAAGCAGAAACAACGCGATAAAGGCACATGCTTTGAATGCGGGATAAAGGGGCACTATGCAAACGACTGCGATGCCAAAAGGAGAACAGGAAAAACAGCTAAGCGAGAGACTAGCACGAACCACCAGGAAGGAACTGAATATGATGAAGGGGAAAGTAATTTGGTGGAAATGGAAAGCCTCTGAACCCAACTGGCACTAACAACACAGGCCCGTGATGCACTAGAAGGAACGATCTATATGGAGGGCAATCCAGCAAAGGCACTGTTCGATACAGGAACAATCAGTTGTGTCATTACCAGCACTACCTTTATCTCGACCCACGGCGTGCCTACAGAACCCCTACTCTAACCTACAACGGTCAACATAGCAATGAAAGGTTCCCACTTTTCAAGCCACAAGAAATATGGGCTGACTATAGGAATTGGGAAAAAGAAATGGACAAATCAGGAGATGTGGGTAGGAAACTTAGCAAAGTATGACACCCTGATTGGAATGCCATTCCGGACAAGACATGATACCCTTATCAGATATGGGGACACAGCAGTGGAGTTTTCCGATGACAAACTGCAAGTACTATAGAAACCAACTAGAGGGAAAGTCCGAGCCATAGTTACAGATGCAACCTCAGCAACACTGTTGGAAAAATACAAGGTTGTATTCCTGGACAGGGTCCCTGAGACGCTATCTACTGTGCATACGATTAATCATCACATCCGGCTGAAAGACCCAACAGATTTAAACAACCAACCGACATACTCAGTTCCACTAGCATACAAGGAAAAACTTATGAACTAGATAAACGAGAAATTACGAGCTGGAGTAATTGTACGACAGGAGGTTCCTGAAGTGGCACCTATGTGTGTGCAACCTAAGTCAGATAGAAGGATCCGCCCCCTGGTGAACATGAAAGTAAGAAACCATAACCAGCTCATGGATAGTCCATTGATCCCCAACCAACAGAGGATCCTTAACTGCATTGGACATACGAAATTCAGGAGTAAGATTGACCTGAGTGATGTATACTTCCAAACACGGGTGAACAAGGACAGCATTAATTATGACTCATTCAAAACCCCATTCAGAGGATTTGTCAGCAAGGTAATGCTACAAGGAGACATGTATGTAGCAGCAACATTTATGCGAATAATGAAAGACCACCTAAGCGAATTCTTACATCACTTTGTATGGGTATATATTGATGGTATTCTCATATTCTCGGATACACCAGAAGAGCATGAAAGGCACATACGTCCAATATGGGACTGTCCCAGAAAGGCAAAATTCTATACAAGCAAAAGGAAGTCAGTACTATTCGCAGACAGGGAGAAGTGCTAGGACACATGGTAGATGGTGAAGGAATCCATACATCCCCCCAGAAAATACCATCTATCACAGGTTGGGAAACGCCCCAAAACAAAAAAGAATTGCAACACTTTCTGGGAATAGTGAACTCTATGGCCCAGTACCTCCCACATCATGCGACCATGACAGCAGCATTAAGGGACTTAATGGGGAATGCTGAATTGGTATAGACAACTACCTATCAGACAGTATTCAAAATGGTAAAAAAGCGGATTATCGATCACCAAGTCATGCGACCTATGGATATAAGAAGCAAGGAAGCAATTTGGCTCATAACAGATGCCTCTGATTTGGGGATAGGGGCATGGGTAGGACAAGGACCCACCTACGAGATGGCTTGCTCAGCCGCATTATACAGAAGGCAATTCACCAACGCAGAGATGAATTATGGAACTACCAATAAAAAGGCCTTGGCAATAGTGGAAGCACTTAATTGGTTCCACAATTTACTAATAGGAAATTACTTTACAATAGGTACAGACCACCAACCCGTGACACACCTACGAATGGCAAAAAGCCCTAGGAGTAAGCAAGTTGGATGGCTCAGTGCCTTAAAAAAGTACGACGTGAAGATAGTCTACCCACTAGGAAGTACGAAATATTTGGCTGATCCCCTTTCCTGTATATATGCGGAAGGATCAGACTTAAATCCACTCTATATCCACGATCATACAAAGGAAGCAAACAACATCCCGGATAACACAGTCTACGAGCAAGAATCAAACACGATGGAACCTTCAGGAGATATCTCCCCTACCTCACCTCCTTGCTCATACACTGAGTACCCTAACAAGGCCCCTGTACCCGCCTGAAAGCTCCTGCTCAATTACTCCAGGAAATGATTGGGGCAACCAGTGTACCATATGAAGCACACTACCAGAAGAACTCCAACATAGCAGGTTGCACTACTCACACTGTTACATGGATTATTGCCCATATGATCAAACCAAGATCAAATTCACAAACAACCATCCAAGACAGTGGAGAAACCCAACTCCTCACTCTCCTAGTGAAGAACCAAGCCCCCCAAGGACAGAATTTGACCCAAGCCCTCCGGAGTCCTCCAAAATCAATGACTAGGAATGGCAACAAATGATCTGCGGAAGACCAAATAGTGCTGGGGAAGGGCCGTCCACCCTTGCCCAGCCGATGCCTAGTTCTTATGCAATCCCGGCACTACTAAACCCAGAAGCTGGGGCTCTCCAAATGCCAGAACCAGATGGTCTGCCACCTGTTGGACAGGGGGAACAGATAGACGATATTACCTATGAGACAAGAGTGGGATTTCGAATGCCAGGACCTGATAGCCCACCACCTATTAGGCGAGCAGAATGTTTAGAAAGCCTCTACAATGAAACTATAGTTTCAGTGATACCCCCAACGATGAGTAAATATCAACAGGGACTTTACAATGTCTTGAAAGACAGTGAGGAGGAGGACCAACCTGAGACAACCAGAGGAAGCAAGATAGAAGACCAGTGCGATACCTTACAAACAATGAATGAAATAATAGGGACGTTCCAAGCACATATAGTTGCAGCATACCGGAGAAAACCAATATCGAAAGAATTCAATGCAAGTATGGACTCCACAGGAGATTTATCCTCCTGCAAGGTTGCAAAAGGAATGCTATACGCACAAACCAGATATGGGGAAGACTGCTGGTATATTCCAAAAGGCCCCGCATACGGAAATGCGACATTAAGGGAGTACGTCATTAGCGAAATCTACAACATAGGCCACCATCATTTTGAACGAGACTTACAGTACGCTACCCAGTACCTATTTTGACCTGAAATGCAGAAGGACTTCAGAGCGTATGTGGCCCAATGTCACACCTGCCAGATGAACTGAGAACTCGCAAAGTTGCCAGAAGGAAAGTCTCAGACAATTGTCCTACTATCAAAAGGTTTTGAATCAATAGCTATTGACTTTACGGGACCCTTCGATAACTCATGGGGATACGACACAATCCTAGTTGCAATTGATAGGTTTTCGGGGTTCATATGGCTGATACCTACAACTAAGCAAGTGATGGCAATAACAACGTGGGAACTTCTACGCAACAAAATGTTTACACCCCACGGCTACCCAACATCTCCAGTAAGGGATGCTGACCCATGATTTGAGTCACATGTATGAAGACGGCGGTGTCGATCGCTAGGTATTGAGCATACCAAGGCGGCATCAAGCCACCATGAAACGAATGAACAAAGCCAAAGGAAAATTCGGAAATTAGAAAACAGCTCTTTGAAATCTAGTCAATGCAAGACAAAACAATTGATTTGATGCCATACTGGAAAGGGCAGCATACCTAAAAGCAGCATGGTCAGAAACGCTCGGTATGTCACCATATAAAGCTGTTTTTGGGAAAAACTACCTGCTACACCCCCTAACGAATTTCAAGAACTCCGCAGTACCGGCCACCGACAAATTGTTGAACAGACACCAAGCAATCCAGAACACGGCATTCAATGCTATCAAATTGGCACGATTTAGGAGCACAAGAACGGCAGCAAAGTGGCACAAACACCATACTCCAATATGGAAAGATAACCGCTTATTGGTTTATGGAAGCCTTGTCGCAACGGAATCTGGACAAAGCAAGAAATTGCAACCGCCCTGGCGAGGACCGTTCAAGTTAATTGAATATGATAAACATACACAAAACTGCACAGTAGAAATGGATGGCAGAATGTACAGAAACCGACAAGCGACATTCCGCACGTCTGCTGTGAAACGATATCTCCCTAACAACAATCATGCCTTCCCTGGACGAAGCCATGCAAAGTCACCCGTGATCACGGTTAATGAAAAATCAGAATATGAGGTGGAGGTTATATGAGACCACAGGAAGCGCTATGACCATGACCGGTTTCTGGTAAAATGGATGAGATATCCAGAAAGAGAAAACAGCGGGGAACTCCTCCAAGGCTGAGAAAATGCAATGGAACTAGTAAACCAATGGTGGGAGGACAACAAACTAGAGGACGAGCTGCCCCCTACAATAAACGATGTAACAGTGGCATAGAGCCCAACCCTGCCGGAAATACAACACCTCCGCCCAGACACAGATGAAAAGATACAAGATGGATTTTGGTCAGCCCAGTTTGAAAGTGATTGCGAAAGAAGCAAAGATGAGAATCGGGTCATGGAAGATGAAGCTGCATACCTAACTCGGCTGGCTGAGGCCGAGTACTGGGAATAACAAGGAAAGAAACACACCATCCAACAGCCTTATGATATCAAACTATGAGCAAGTACCACGGAGACTGTTCCATCAGCTAATAGGACTGTTGGTAAACTCTGATATTATGCCTAGACAATATCTTACACACTGGCCATTCTTATATATTTGCAACAAATCACTAAAAATAACAACCGAATCAACCGGACAGATGTGTGGCGAAACAAGGTCTGATATATTCCGCTTTGGAAGTGGATGTTACCTGAGCACAGAAAAATGTGAGATGTGCATGGAGACAGAACAAACCGAAATTAAGTACCACCCACCTTCCACTAGACACTTAAGCGAGGTCACCACCGAGACATAAATACCACCCGTCATTCCTCCAACTCCTCCAAAAGAGAAAAAACCACACTACCAGACCTCCAAACCGAAAGAAAAACCTTTACCCTCTTGCAAACCTTTGTCCCTTTACAAAACTAAGAAATGTCGACCTGTGAGGAAATAAGCATCAAGAGACGACACATCATCATCGGAGAACTACTACGCAATGGAACCATCCCAATAGACACGTACCGGAAGATATTTTACATCAATTGCTGCCAAGATTGTGGATGGATCGACATTGAAATGAAGGATTGGGAGGACCGGATGGTCTGCAGTTACACTGATTTACCATACTACAAGGAATCAGATTGTTTCGTGTGCACAGCACCCTGCCATGAGTGTTTGGAGAGATGGCTGGAAGGGGTGGAATGGATGTTGCAGGACGACATGAGACTGTTGCAGGATAGTGATGACAATAAGAATGGGTCCTATAGGGACCTTTAGGAGAATAGCGGGTTTGCCAACTATTAGGATTTCATTAGGTTATTTTGTTTGTTGAAATTGTTATTTTATTTTGAGAGTGTAACCGGTATGGGTACTAGGTTATTTTATGTTTGGTTTCACAGTACCATTTGATACTGGTATTGTTTCGTATAGTATCGGTTGATACACACATTGTTTTATGTTTGGTTTCACAGTATCGTTTGATACTTGTATTGTTTTGTATGCTATCGGTTGATACACACATTGTTCTATGTTTAGTTTCACAGTATCGTTTGATACTTGTATTGTTTCGTGTCCTATCAATTGATACACACAATGTTTTGGAATATTGCTCACACTGGAGATAAGCGATATGCTGTACTTAAAGACCACTGATTTCCGTAGTGGAAACAGCAGAGTTTGACAAACAGTATTCTCAATATACTTGGTTGAATGGTTACTTCTTTGATCTCCTATTACACCCCGTTCGAAGACTTCTTTAGTAAGCAGCGCTTGCTTCTTGTTGATCCAGAAGCCATCTGCTCCTATTGTACCGCTACATGACTAGGGCCTGGCCCAAACACATTACATTTCAAATGTATCATTTGATGCTTTGAATGTTTTATGTTTTGTTTTGCAGTATCATTCGATACTTGTTATATTTCAAAGGTATCGTTTGATACTTTAAATGTTTGATGTTTCGTTTCATGGTATTATTTGATACTTGTTATATTTCAAAGGTATCGCTAGATACTTTGAATGGTTTATGTTACCGCTCATACTGGAGATGAGTGAGAACTTGTATTTAAACCCCACTGATTCCACAATCGAAACAGCAGACTTTAACTGACAGTATTCTTAATATACTTGGTTGAATGGTTACTTCTTGATCTTCTATTACACCCCTTCGAAGCCTTCTTTAGTCCATGCAGCTCTCACCTCTTGCCACGCAAGCAGGTCACATGTAACTATCATACTAGAAGTGTGATTAGCACCCTTGATGTGAACACATTACATATATGCTAATTTGATACCAGATTCCTCAGGTATTCTCTGGATGTGGCACTCTATACTTTACTGCATAGAGCAACTCAACATCAGCTTCTCAATAGTTCACAGAATGTCTACCCATAGCTATTGTTAGTAGAGATACAGCCTCTTGTAGATGTAGTATTTATAGTGAAAATGTGCCAAGTTCAATACCAGATGCCTCAGGCATCCTTTAGTTGCAGTACTCCATACTCCACAGCCTAGGCCCACTCAATACTAGCCTTCCAACGGTCTATCGATTGCCCTTCTGCCGTCAATATTGCTGGAGCTACAGGCTGTTGTGTATGAGATCTTTTCCAGCAAGGTTTTAGTAAGGTTCTGACTATGTGCTGACTTTGACACCAGATTGCTTAGGTACCCTCTAGATATAGTACTCGATACTCCATAGCATAGGTCTACCCGATGCCAGCCTTTCAATGGTCCACAGAAGACCTACCCCTGACTATTATTAGTAGAGATACAGCCTATTAGAGGAGTAGTATTTATATTAGCTATATGTTAACTTTGACACAGCATTCAGCAGACATTCTTTGGTTGCAGTACTCGATACTCCAATGTATAGATCTACTCAATGCTAGCTGTCCAACGGTTCTACAAAGGTTATCCTGCCAGTATTATTAGTGGAGTTACAGGCTATTATGAATAGGGTCTTTTCTGGTAAACTTTTAGCAAGAGTCTGACTATGTGCTTACTTTGACACCGGATTTTTTGGGCATCCTTTAGACATAGTACTCTATACTCTACATCATAGATCTACTCGATGCCAGCTTTTCAACAACGCAATGGATGTCTACCTACAAGTCCTATTGGTAAAGATACAACCTATTATAGAGATTGTATTACTTTAGTGATAAGCTGAGTTTGATGCCAGATACCTTAGATGTCCTTTAGATACAGTAGTCTATACTTGACAGAATAGATCTACTGGCTGCCAGCTTTCCAACAGTCTAAAGGACGTCTACCTGCAATCATTGTTGGTAGAGATACAGTCTATTATGAAGATAGTATTGACATTGCTAATGTGCTAACTTTGATGCCAGATTCCTTGAATGTCCTTTGGACACAGCAGTCTATACTCTGTAGTAGAGGTCTGCTCAATGCCTGCCTTGCAACCGTCTAAAGGATTTCTACCCACTGGCCTTATTGGGAGGGTTACAGGCTATTATGAATAGAATCCTTTCTGATAAACCTTTGGTAAGGTTCTGACTACGTACTGATCTTAACACCAGATTGCTTGCACAATCTTTGGATGTGGCATTTTATATTCCACTGCAGAGATCGATTCGACGCTGGCGTTCCAACGGTCTAAAGAATGACTACCCACGATCATTATTGGTAGAGATACAGCTGACTATAGAGATAGAGTTTCCCTTGACGATATGCTGATTTTGATGCCAGATACCTCAGGCATCCTTTGGACGTAGCACTCTTTACTCTACAGTACAGATCTAATTGATACCAGCTTTTCAATGGTTCAATGAAGGTCTACCCCCCATCATTATTGGCTATGTTACAGGCTGTTATGAATAGAGTCTTTTCTGGTGAGATTGTGACTTGGTAAGAGTTCAAGTTTGCTGGTGTCACAACTAGTAGAGGGGGTTTAATAAAGATGTTACTATGCATATTAGTGTTTTAATAAACTATACTATCTACTGCTTTATAAACTTTAACTCAATTGTGATCTACGTCATAAAGTGCAAAAGGGTGAACTCTTTAGAAACTTGTAATTTCAAAGGCTTTGGTAGAGCTTGTAGTTGAGACCAAACACTAGTCAGATTGGACGTCATATCATGGTTGTATTGTAACAATGTACTGTTGCATTTGGTTGCACTCTATGAATTCTATGTCAACTCTGTTGCGCCCTAATACAACCAAGATCTGACATACATCCTGAGTTGCAATTTGCATTATGCACACTCTATATGTCAGGCACTCTGGATGCTGCGGGTGCGAGCTCAGGGCTTTGCTGAGGCAGCTGTAGGAGTAGGCATAGGGGTAAGAGTGGATACTGGTATTGAACCTGGAAGAGGCATTGGCCTCAGAACAGCAATTGGAGGTGTAGGTGTCTGAACTGCAGGAGGATTTGCAGGATTGAGGCAGGTAGGTATAGGAGAGATAATTGAATCCAGTGTATTGGGTGCCATGGTTATGTGAAGTTTAGATACCTATTTCTTTACGCATCTACTACTAGTGGGAATGATCCCGTAACTACTCAAATAACTGTAGGCAATTGACAAAGAGACTATGAGAAAGCTGATGGAGGCTTTCATGCAGCAGGAGGTATAGGAATAGCCTTCTTTCTATAGACTTTGCAAGATTCTGATGCCAACAAGGCTTAGTTAGGCTCATTGTTCCTCAGCTCATGATCTTCAGGCTAGTTCTATTATGAAATTGTCCAGTTCTTGGGGGCTGATTCATGGTAATAGCACAGGTGCTATCAGTACATTGTCTTTAGCATCTATCTTATGCTCTCCTGCAAATACCCTTTTAAGAGTGGTCATCTGTTCCCTCAATACCTTTTAGTCCCGTAGTATCCTTAGATACACTTGCTACTATACCTTCATCCATTCCACCTCCTCTGTCATTACCTGCTTCTTACATACCATCCACTACTGGTCATTCCGACATCTCATTTCCTTCCCTTCCTCCACAATACAAGACAGAACTTCCCCGATGATATATGGTTCACCAAGTTCAGCAGAGAATTCTCTAAACTGTACTACTTCAAGAGACAGGAAAACCATATTATGAGTGGGTTTGGAACTATGGATCAAGGAATGAGCTACACCAAGTGGGTCTGTAAGCGTAAAATCAACACACTTATCAGCTATAATAATAGGGGCCACTTCACTCAATAGTACTGGCCTCTCCCATCCGATACTACAGGCATCCACAAAGACTAGGGCTCCAAGTGTAGTGGCCCCCACAGTATCTAAGTGTAGCTCTAAACTCATACCTGAGTCAATGTTGAGGTCCGCTTGAATTCAAAGTTCACTACTAGTAATTGAGCTTTCTGCCATATTCTACTTACTCCAAACAAGATAACCAGTATTCAGGCAAGCTCAGTGCCAAAGGTCAAAAACTTTCAATCCAGAGAAATGTTAATCAAGGAGGTTGCTTAATGATATACTGTAATAGGGGCACCCCAAGACTGCTAGATCTAAAGGTTGTGACTATACTAAACAACCTCAAACTTATTGTTAAAGGTTTATACAAATATAAGAGTAAAGTAAGTAGTAAAAACTAATATCATTAAGGCAAATACTTTACCCAATTGAGGTCTCAACAGGCTGTTGATTGTGTTTCAGTAGAAGAGTTCTTATATAGATTTCAGTAGTCAGAATCTATGGCAGAGACTCTCCTATGAGTTTACTTCAACTCCTGGAGCACACTCTTCTCTACTAAGAATTGTTTGACAGTACTTCCACATCCTCATAGATATGCATATATCGACAGACTCCAGTCAGCCACCTCCTTATACAGTTCAGTCTCTGGAGTATATCTCAACTGCGGCCATCAGGATAAAAACCTCTTTATATCTATGCCCTGCCTGTGGCTAACTGTCAATACACTGTAGTAAGCCCACTACTTTGCCAACATCTTCCTATATGCACTTTATCTTTACAAGTCCCTGTCGGCTTCTTTAGTCTCTGCGTTCAATCTACTTCTATTAAGCCAAGAACTTATAGAGCCTCCCATAGTAGTGTGTCTAATATGGAGATCCAATGGTAGCTATCCATGACCACTATGACCAAAACCACTTCAGTCATGATAAGAATCATACTTTTACTTTCCCCAAACTTCCCTCATAGATGGTATGACAGAGGGGCATATTTAGGCTTTATAGGTGTAAAACTCTCTCCATCATCGCCAGTGTAAGCTGTTCAGACTAGGTCCTATTTACATAGTAGTACAATAGAAGTGGATGGCTTCTTGGTCAACAAGAAGCAAGCACTACTTACTAAAGGAGAGTTCGAGAGGGTGTAGTAGGAAATTAAAGAAGTAACTATTCAACTAAGTATATTTCGAATACTGTTAGTCGAAGTCTGCTGTTTTCATTACAGAAATCAGTGGTCTTTAAATACAACTTATCGCTTATATCCAGTATAAGTAACATTATAAAACATTGTGTGTATCAAGCTATACCACATGAAACAATACAAGTATCAAATAATACTATAAAATCAAGCATAAAACATTCTGTATATCAACCAATACCACATGAAACTATATAAGTATTCTGCAATACTATGAAACCAAACATAAAATACAATCTAGTACCTGTACTGGGTACATCTGGGACTTCCCAATTCCACCCAATGGACCCCACTAGTTGGGTTCGTCTATCTCCATCAACTCTGGTCCATTTTACTCTGAACAACTTGAAGAATGTACTTTACCTTCTCTACTATACCCCCTTATGCATCCTGTGAACTGCCTGTGATTGGACCAATAGCCAGAGTATATACAATGTTATGTGAGTATCTTAAAACGTTACCTTTTACCAGTTTGCACACATTACACCACCACTTGCCTATAATGTCCAGGACTCACAGCTGGGCTAGAAGGATATGACAGAAATAAGGTCTCCAGGTTACAGCTTTTTCAAAGCTTGATAGCTCAACCAATAGTGTTTCAGGGAATCTCAGATTTGGGGACCATATATAGTTTCATATAACAAACATTCCAGTTATCTTTTCCAAGTCTCCAAGAGATCTTATGGTGCAAGGTCAGGTAACTGAGGGTCCTAGACCGGGTAACGAGAGTCCTATAGCAGGGTAACCAGCATCCTAAGGTAGGGTAATCCTACCACGATGTCCAGGTAACATTGTCTAGTTACTCAGGCTATGCAAGTAACTTGTCTTCTTGAGGTTCTACATACCTTGATATTGCCCATGTATGTGTACCTGGTATCTGAGTATGTAAGTACTTTGTCTACTTACAGCGGAATCTAGAACTTCAGGTATCTATATGGTAAGTAGTTACTTGCCTACCTGTTCATATCAGTCATAACTTGCTCTTCTGTATAGGTATAGATCCAGGTTGCTATAAGTTATGTATAATGGTTTATAATACAACCTCTGCCACAGAAAAGTGGAGTTATTATAGGGAGAGATCAATTTGCAATAAGTTGTATTGTAGGATAGAGAGAGTAGTATAAGGAGAATGTGGTACTAGAAAGCAGGAGAATAGTAAAAATGATAGCAATTACATAGTAGAAATGAGAGAACATGTAAATGTAGTATTATTAGTAGTATGATACTGGTATAAAAAACAGAAGACAGGTGAGAGTATATTGGATCAAAAGTGTTTTTATTTTTTAGTTTTTTATTTTTTTATTTGTTCTATGTCTGTAGAGCAAGTATGACTGGCAGAGTAGAAGAATTGGAAAATGCAAGATACTTCTTAGCATAATTTTGTAATAGTCAGTTTATTGTTTGAATTGTTTCTGAGAGTGAACTTTGACTTCAAACAGGTCTAGTCTATAGCTACATTCTAGTCTTCAGTAATCTTTGGCCTTTTAGATATACTTTAGTTTTTGGAAAAGCATGCAGAATGCAGGTATCTATAGATATATCACTAGCCAGCAAGTCTATAAAAAAGGCAGGAGAGAATGTGTAATAGGGACACCCCTAGGAAGATGGATCCCAAGGTTGCAACCGTACTGAACAACTTCAAACTTATCTCCACTGGTCCACACAATTGTAAGAGTAAAGTAAGTAGTAAAACTTAATATCGTTAAGCTTGACGCTTCACTCAATTAAGGTCGCGAGAGGATTGATTGTTAGAGTAGGAGAGATCTCGCATAGACTTTGAGGTGGTTTTATCTTATGCCAGAAACTCCCGCATCAGTTTACCCAAACCGTTCGAGCCCACCCTTCTCTGCTAAGGGTGGTCCGAAGTGTCTCTTGACACACCCTTCGGGCATGCATGTGTTGGCACACATTGGTTGGCGTTCACCTGATGTGGTTATCGTTCTGCGGCGCATTTCCATTTTGCCCACAGGAGTGAAAACTTCTGCGCATTGGTGTCTTACTAGTGGCTAACAGTCAAGACGCCGTATGAACTAGACTATCTATGATACCCTTCCCATGTGCATTGATTTCTATGTGGCTCCGGAAGCTTCCGTGAGCATTTTATCTATCTACTATTTATAGTTCATGGACTTCTGGTGTCTTCCGCAGGACAGAGTGGTCTGGGAGTGATCCAATGGGTGCTACCCATGACCACTATGTCGGATGCACATCACCTGTGGTAGGAATCATGCTTTTGGTGCCTCAGCACTTCCCTTGCAGAGCCTATGGCATTGGGGACACTTTCGGGTTTGGTAGGTGTAAAACTCTCGCGCTCGCCCCAGCACCACCCGGGACTACCTTCGGGACCCCCACGGTTAACACCCATTAACTCCGTTGGTTGTGGTCCGTTTTACTCCGAACAACTTGGAGAAGATACTTCACCTTCCACCCTATGCCCCCTTGTATATTCCGCGTACACACTGCGGTCGACCGGATGGCAGCGACGTATACAGTGTTACACGCAGGTCCGCAAAGCTTCCGCTTTGCCAGACTGCGGACAACTACACAACCGTCTGCTCATGACGTCCGGGCCTCAAGGCTGGGCCGCAGGGGTATAATAGGAATAATGTCTCCAATTTACAGCTTCCTCGAAGCTACATAGCTCGCCCAATAGCATCCCCCGGAACCCCAGATTCCAGTATCATGAATGGCTTCACGTGACAAACATTCTAGTCATTTTTTCTGAACTCCCCAATGGACTTCGTATTGGAAGGTAGGGTAACTCAGGACTTTGGGCAGGGTAACCTGATCCTTAGGGTAGGGTAACCATTCAGGTGGACAAGATAACTTTTCCCTATTACCCTGTCTCTCTCATCGCCGGAGATAGATGCTTCTTACCTTTCTCCAGTTACCCTACCTAGCTGAGTAACCGCCCCTTCAGAGGTCCCTAAGTACACTGACACCACTCCGAGGTGTATCCAGGTACCTAAGTCCCTGACTAGCCAATTCCGTTCACTCTCGGAGCCCGGGCCATCGGGTCTCCGTAGGTCAAGTACTTACTTGCCTGCCAGTTCCTACCAGTTCGCCTCCTGGCTACCTGTATGGGTATAGGTTCCATCTGCTATACCTCATGTATGCTGGGTCGTTACATCACTCCCCTGTTCTCTACAGTCCGTCCCGGGCCGTTGCCGTCATCTCTTATTTCCACAACTCGATTCCCCCAAGACCCTATGGTCCCTGGGCTGGGACGGATATCTTTGGTGGAAATTCAGAATCGCCTGTAAGCCGGTCTCTTCTAGCATCTCATAGGGCTCCCATGAATTCCCCTCAGCCCCATAGCCTTCCCATGAAACCAGGTACTGGATGAAGCATGAAGGAAACTTCGCCTTTGCTCCTCCGTACCATTGACTGTCCACAGCAGCTTCGATAACGTAACTGGGCTCATTGTCCACAAGGTCCTGGGTAGGGACTTCCTTAATCCTACCTACTGTCGGATCCTCACGATAGGGTTCACACAATGTGATATTGAAAACTGGGCAGATGCTCCATCTAGTAGGCAGTAGGAGTTCATAGGCTCAGATACCCACTTGACATTTGACCAGGAAAGGGCCAAACATCCGGTGGTCCAGCTTCTTTATCAGACGCTTTGTGCGGATGTTCTTGTAGTGTAACATCATGCGGTCCACTTTCTTCGCCCGCCTAGCGGTCACACCCTCTAAGGTAACATAGTTCGGTGATGGCAACCTTTTCTTGTCGTGCCATTTCGGTTGCCTTTCCTGTTCCCGCTGAATCGTTTCTCGAATCTCTTCCCAGGTTCTTTCCCATTCCTTAACCCAGAGCTCACTGCTAGGGTGTATTCCTTGATTATCAGACACGACACCTGACCAGTATGTCCGTGGGTTAAATCCATAATTGATCTCAAATGGTAACAACCTGGTGGATTCTGATGTGGAGGTGTTGTACGCATACTCCGCAAAAGGCAGTAGCGAAACACAATCATCCTGTTGGTAGAAACAGTAACTACGCAAGTAATGTTCCAGTATCTGATTAACCCTATCGGTTTGCCCACCAGTCTCAGGGTGGAATGCAGTCGCAACGTTTAGTTTCACTTGCAACAAGTGCATCAGACTCATCCAGAACTTGGATGTGAATCGGCTATCTCGGTCAGAGATGATTGACTTCAGCAGCCCATGAAGGCGCCAAACTTCCTTCAGAAATATCAAGACAAGGTCCTTGATCGGTACCTCACTGGTCAGGGGTATGAAATGTGCCATTTTCGAGAATCTGTCCACTATGACCCAGATCTTGGTATACGCTTCGGACTCAGGTAGTGCTACAATGAAATCCATAGAAATCGCTGGTCACGGTCGCATAGGAACATCAATAGGTTCCAGCAGACCGAACTTCTTGTGCCTGATGGACTTATTTCTTTGGCACGCATCACATGTCCGCATGTGGTCGGTGATGTGCTCATCCATCTTAGGCCAATAGAAGTTAGCCCTAACCCTGCCAGTGGTCTTGTAAGTCCCGCAGTATCCTGCGATTGGGGAGTCATGTTCTGCCTTCATGATTGTCTGCTTCAGATTCTGACCCTGGGGAACTTACCACCTGTCCTTGTACAGAAGTAAGCCCTTTTCCGTCATGAAATGTCGGTCAACCTCTTTGTCACCGGCAGCCGTTGCCTTCAGAATCCTTAAGTATTTCTGGTCTGCAGTTATTGCTACCTGCAGTTGACCCAAAAAGGAAGACTGGAGCCAAAATCCTTGGCACACCTGCAACACTTGTGGTCGCAAGGTGTTCCATTCCTGGCTCTCAACCCAAGGTCTGGCACATAAAAACAACTCTGGCGGAAAATCACTCCTCCCTTCAGGGCGGTAGTCCCTACGCCGCGACAAAGCATTGGTCTTCTCATTCAACCGTCCTTCTTGGTAAACCGCCTTGAAGTTAAATGGTTGCAGGAACTCAGCCCAGTGGTGCTGCCTACGGTTACGAACCTTGGTACTGTTAAAGTACCCCAAATTCTTATGATCTGTATAGATCACCAATTGGTCCATTCCTGAGCATAGCAGATGATCCCATTCCTTGAATGCCGCCACGATGGCAGTCATTTCCTTATCATGGACAACATAATTAATCTCCGCTGGGTGACACTTCTGACTATGGTAGGCCACTGGATGCCATCTCCCATCTTCACAGAACTGGGAGAGGAGCGCTCCTAATGTGCAGTCACTAGCGTCGGTTTCTAGCTGGGTTGGCCGTTCAGGATCAAAATGTGCTAGGATGGGTTTGGACGTAAACACCAGATTTATCTGGTTGAAGGCCTATGCACAAGCGGGTGTCCATTCCCTTCAGATATCCTTCTCTGTCAAGTCTATTAGAGATTTCACTATCTTGCGGAAACCCTCTATGAATCTACGATAGAAGTTGGCAAAGCCCATAAAGCTTTGAACGTCCACGACACATGTCAGAGGTGCTCAATCTCTGATTGTCTGCACCTTCTCCGACAACATAGAGATCCCCATAACGGAGATCTTGTATCCCTGGAATTCAATCTCCTGTTGGTGGAAACTGGACTTCTTCATGCTTACACATAGTCTAGCCTTCCGCAATTTCTCCATCACACGTCTCACCATTGCGATATGTTCTTCCATAGTTTCGGAGTAGATCAGATTGTCATCCATGTATGCAATGACTCCTTCATCCATGAGATCCCGAAAGACCTCACTTATCATGCTTTGAAAAGTTGCCAGGGCATTACATAACCCAAATGGGATGACTGTGTATTCATACAGTCCATATCTGCACTGGAAGGCCGTTTTCCATTTCTCACCTTCTGCTATCCTCAGAAGGTAGTAGCCATTCTTCAAGTCCAATTTAGTGAACACAACGGCTTTTCCTAACCTCTCTCGCAGTTCATTCATCAACGGTAGAGAGTACTTACTGTTAACCGTGATTTTGGTCAGCCCTCAGTAATCTATTTCCAGTCCTAACGTACCACCTGGCTTCGGCACGAAGAGGATAAAGGCTCCTGCCAAGGAACTGGATCGCCTTAGCTTTCCCGTTCGGAGCACGTCATTGAGATATTGCCGTAGTGCCTTAAGCTCCTTTCCCGATAACGGATAGATAGGCCCAAACGGAGGTTGAGTCCATGGTTACAACTCAATCGTCTGGTCATACTTCGAGTACTCCAGAAGTACCTCAATCCATTCTGGACTGAAGATATCCCCATAGTCCTTATACTCAGAGAATAGCTTAACCGTAATGTCTGCACCTTCCCCATTGGAAAATTGCACAATTCCCAATGGGTATACATTACTAGGGTCTTCAGCTAGTAACTCTTCATCGGTCATGAACACTAACCGCCTCTGCTCTGCCAGGAAGTTAGCCTTGCAGAAATCTGAGCATCGGGTTCGTAATCCTGTCTTCCAATCTAGGTCGTGGTTATGGTCCTTCAACCAAGACATGGGTAGGTACCCATCCACCTTAGTGTTGGGCATATCCGTGACTTCAAAGTGCTTATCATTATGGTGGTCACCTATCCTCGTCTCCAATGACTTGGTATAGTGTAGCCCTGACCCAGGAATGTGATTACAGCTCGCGTCACTTACCGGCACATGTACCTTTTGTCGTACACAAGGTGCCTGAGTCTCCTTAACCCATTAGCTACTAAGCACTGGCCCAGTCGCTCCACTATCGAGTAGCAAGAGGGCTTCCGCACTTACCTGTCCAGCTTCTATCGTCCAGTCTAACTTGACCCTCAGGTGGATGGACTTGGTATAACGAGGCAAGTTGTCACATTTCTGCCTCTTCGCTTGTTTTGGGGACTTAGTCATCTTGGCTTAGTGAATCCCTTTAGTCTCTTGCCTTTCGATACAAGAGCAGCCACAATGGGTCGGTAAACGTTAAGAGATTGGAATTCGTCTTTTATCAATTACTAGGATGTTTACTACCACGCCAGCATGATTGCAGGTACTAAACACTCCTCAGGTAAAGTTGAAAATGGCACTATTTATTTGATGAAGTCGAGGGTGAACCAATTCCGCCTGTACTAAGCATAATAACTTTCCCCGGGATGGGTAGAAGTTCGCTGTTGGACGCGGTCCAAGCGAAGCAGCCTTACTTCCCCAATGTCGAGCCTCTCCTCTAGCAAGACCTCACCCAGCCTCAACCAAAATAATGTCCTATGACTTGACCATCCAGCTAACGAAATCCTGAAGGAAATACATATAACTAGAACCCAGGAAATAACCTGAAACCGAGCAAAGGAGAGATAGCCCAGCTAACCGCGCACGGCCCGCAACATCTACCTGCCCACACCACCTGGGGGTAGTCAGTATCAGGGTGGTTTATGCGGTAGAAGGCCACTTACCCATCCCCGAGCCTCCTCCGCAGCTTATGTCGATTTATCCCTCAGGGGTCTATGGCTGCGGGTTAATAAGGTTAGACCTTAAACAGAACGGGTTCTTACCTATTCCAAGCCAACAGTATCAACCTCCATGATCCAAGGTGATACCTGGCGGACTTCAAGTATCTTTGACGAGAAAGCTGGAGGGGGTGCTTCAATGCGCTTTAGTCGCTTGTCCGTCCCTGTGGGCACACTTACCGGGGCTGACCGTTTCAACCCATGGGCCTGTTTGGATGAACTAACGACTGCGGCCATCATGGTACACTTTCTCCAAAAGTGACCTGTTTGACCGGACTTGGTGCACTGGTTGTGCTTCCTCCGGCGTTCGGTCAAAGTCGACAGGATTTCCTTATACGCTATTGCATACTCAGAAGTCGCCGGTTTTGCCTGTTTCCCTGCGTTGAAATTAGTAGGTTTGGCAAACCTCTGGTTCTGTCTGCGCTAACCTTTTTCCTTCTTCTTGAACCTGCCCGATGTCGCGGATCTATCCTCCTTCTTATCAGCGGGTTGAGACCAGAGGGCTGGGTGGATCGTGCGGTTACTGAACTGGTTGTTGTCCTCTAGTGTCTACCTGACCTTCAGGAGAAGATCAAGGTACGCGTTCGGGTCGGTTGGATGGGCCTCCTTAAGTGCCCACGCATTCCGTATCTCTTGTGTGATGCCGCATCGAACCTTGACTCGTACCTGTACTGGATCTGTATAGCTAAGCTTATACATATAATCAATTATCTTATCCAGGTACTCATCGATGTGATGGGGCATCATCGCAAGGTCTCGCCACTAGAGAAGGGATCGATCTCACTCAACCTGGTCTCCGCCGAAACTTCGTTCCAGCCGTTCTCAGAACCCGTTCCATGTTCATAAGGGGTGGCTGTCTTTGACAGGGATGCCCATGCGCTTGGCCGCTTCCTTGTTGATGTGCCCATGCAACCCCTGACGCCATGCCCGGGCGGAGTCTTCAAGAAGGGGGATCAGCAAGTTTACCTTATCCATGTCGGTTAACTTTCAATCTGCAAAGTATTCAAATTTGACATCTACCAAGGTCAAGAAGCTTACGAGTTCTGTAACTTTGCACTTCAATGAAGGGATACCACTCAGCTTCTCCGCCTTCTTCTGCCAGTGCTTTGGTGTAGGCCTAGAAGCCGAACCAGTACCCCGCAGGGCTCTCGCCAGCCTCATGGCCCCACGATCCCACCGCCGTTTCTTCTCCTTTCTCCAGTCATACTTGCGAGCACCAAGGAAGGGGGTCGAGTCCAGGAGAGACTCTCTATCACCATCACTATCCGAGCTGTCATGGTCTGAGTCTCCTGGATCTCCACCTGCTCCCGCCATACCACCTCTGGGTGGTGCATTTCCATCCCCACCACCTCTGGTATTCCTGCCTTGGGATTCCCTGGGTCTATCGTACCTGTCCAACCATTTCTCCTTGCCATCCTGGATGCCATCGTCCAGGGGGTTAGCCCCTGATGGTCCTGACGTCGGTGGTGGAACGGGGCGTCGCCCACTCTCAGGAGTTGGGTTAGGTGCCGCCTGTGTTATCCGCAGAAATGACTGCAATTCTGGACAACTCAGGGGTTGCATCGGGGGGCCAGTGTGCCTCCATAACCCACAATACCCATATATTGGTCGTCTATCTCCTTCCTTTTGCCTGCTCCTGTGCTTCACCGGGGTCCGTGGTCCCTTCCTACACCCATAGAAGTGGTAATGAATCCACCCAATTCGGGTGTCTTCCGACTTACAGCCCAACAGACAGAACTCGTCTTGGCTGTCCGAATCGCCACTTGTAATGGTGGGGAGAGCGGAGGGAAGACTTGGTTTTCGAGGGTGCCGAGGGAACGACCGGGGCCCAAGGAATGGAGCAGGCAGGCGTCCCAGGTCCAGGGAGTGGAGTCCCTCGTGAGAGAGCCATGGGTGTTCGCTCCTCCTAGTGTCTCACCTGTTCCAAGAACCCGGGTGATGCTGCGTGCAGTGGCCGGAACCCTGGGGTAGCCAATACTGCAAGTGGAAATGCTGTAGCAGGAAAGGCAGCAGGTGCGAGCAACAAAACTGCCGGAGGTGTAGGTCTTGGGGCGGCGATGGGGTATAGAGGTTGCAATTGACGGTCTTGCAGGCGGAATAATAGGAGCTGGGGTCGGCCGAGGAGTAGGGTCAGGTGTGTCCGGGGCCGTAATACTCTGCAACTTGGATGTCCTTTTTCTTACTCAACGTCCGTCAGTTGGCCTGAGCTAGGGCTGCCCGACCGACTGCGGGCAATTGAGCGGGGGACCGACAGGGAGCCTGTAGACGCTCTTGAGAAGGAGTCGGTATGGCTGTAGCAGTCATCTTTCAGGCTTTCCAACATTCGTATACCGATTGGGCTCAGGTATGCCCTCCATTGGTAATGTCTAGTTCTCATGGACAACTCCATGCCGCAGTTCTCGGGCTTGGTATGGATGAGCAGGAGTGGGGACGTGGCCTCTGACATCAGTTCAACATTCTCAGCATCAATACTATACCCTCCTTCAAAAGCCTTTTCCAAGGCTACTATCCGAGTCTTCAATGCCTGCTGATCCCTTATCATCCGCAGGTATGCCTCTTACTGCACCTTCATCCATTCTACCGCTGCCATAGTGGTCTGTGTTCGGAACACCTGCTGCTACTGGTTGTTCCAGTTCTTCAGTTACTGCTTTGCTTCCTCAATCGACTGGGATACCTCCCAGATGGTGTAAGGTTGGACGAATTCTGGGGAGAACTCACTAAAGGAAACCCTGTGCAGCGGGGGAGGGGGCATGTTGTGAATAAGGGTAGGGTCTTGGAAAAATGAGAGCGCCGCGATGCGAGGGTCTGTAATCAGAAGATCAAGACATACAAGAGGTAACTGAATAGGGGCGGCCTCCAAGAGCAGCTAGTGGCCGTCCCAGTCGATACTGCGAACATCTGCAAAAACTGATGCACGAAGCGTGTTGGGGGTGTTCTCGTCAAGGTCAAGGTCTGAATCTGAGTTGGATTCCATTCTGGTTCGAAGTTCGGTACTAGCCATTGTGCTTTCCACCCTGGGCTACTTGTTCTAGACAAGAATAACAGTATTCAAGCAAGGTCAGTGCAAAAGGTCAGAAACAATTAATCAGGAGAGGAGTTAAGCGAGGAGCTCGCTTAACAATATACTTTAACGAGGGCACCCCTAGGAAGATTGATCCCCAGGTTGCGACCGCACCGAACAACTTCAAACTTATCTTAACAGGTCCACACAATTGTAATAGTAAAGTAAACAGTAAAACTTAATATCGTTAAGCCTGACACTTCACTCAATTAAGGTCTCGAGAGAATTGAATGTTGGAGTAGGGGAGTTCTCGCATAGACTTTCGGGTGGTTTTATCTTATGCCAGAAACTTCCCCATCACTTTACTCCAACCGTTCGAGCCCACCCTTCTCCGCTAAGGGCGGTCCGACACATCTCCTGACACACCCTTCAGGTATGCATGTGTCGACACACTCTAGTCGGCGTTCACCTTATGTGGTTATCGTTCTACAGCGCATTTCCATTTTGCCCGCCGACGTGAAAACCTCTGCGCATTGGCGTCTTACCAGTAGCTAATGGTCAAGACGCCGTATGAACTAGACTATCTATGACACCCTTCCCATGTGCATTGATTTCTACATGGCTCCGAAAGCTTCCGTGAGCGTTTTATCTATCTACTATTTACGGTTCATGGACTTCTGATGTCTTCCACAGGACACAGTAGTCTGGGAGTGATCCAATGGTCGCTACCCATGACCACTACCTCGGATGCACCTCACCTGTGGTAGGAATCATGCTTTTGGTGTCTCTGCACTTCCCTTTCAGAGCCTATGGCGTTGGGGACACCTTCGGGCTTGGCAGGTGTAAAACACTCCCAGTTGCCCCGGCACCACCCGTGACTACCTTCAGGACCCCCATGGTTAACACCCGTTAACTCCATCACTTCTGGTCCGTTTTACTCCGAACAAGTTGGAGGAGGTACTTCAGCTTCCACCCTATGCCCCCCTCTATAACCTGCGAACAGCTTACCGTCGACCAGACGGCAGCGACGTATACAGTGTTGTAAGCAGGTCCGCAAAGATTCCTCTTTGCTAGACCGTGCACAACTACTCAACCGTCCGCTCATGAGGTCTGGGCCACAAGGCGGGGCCAGAGGGGTATGATAGGAATAATTTCCCCAATTTGCAGCTTCCTCGCAGCTACGCAGCTCGCCCAATACCATCCCCCAGAACCCCAGATTCCAGTATTATGCATGGCTTTGCGTGACAAATATTCTAGTCAATTTTTCCCGAACTCCCCGAGGGACTTCGTATTGGAAGGTAGGGTAACTCAGGACTTTGGGCAGGGTAACCTGATCCTGAGGGTAGGGTGACCTGTCCGGTAGACAGGATAACCTTTTCTCTGTTACCCTGTCTATCCCGTCACCGGAGATAGACACTTCTGACTTTCCTCCAGTTACCCTGCCTAGCTCAGTAACCGGCCCTTAAGAGGTCCCTAAGTACACTAACACCACTCCCGGGTGTATCCAGGTACCTAAGTCCCTGACCAGCCAATTCTGTTCATTCTCGGAGCCCGGGCCATCGCGTCTCCATAGGTTAAGTACTTACTTGCCTGCTGGCTCCTACCAGTTCGCCTCCTGGCTACCTGTATGGGTATAGGTTCCGTCTGCCTTAGCTCTTGTATGCTGGATCATTACGGAATATATCTAAATGTCTAGCATTTTGACAAAAGTCTTCACGAAAGTTGTCTGATATTGGTCAGTTGTCCATCTGATTAAAGGTGCAATAGGTTATTCACTGGCACAGCTGTTCTCTCCACCACTATGATACCATCCTGTGTCTTACAATCACAATTGTTTGTCCTTTTTTACCATTTACCCAAGAGCTCTATTCGGTACTTATATTTCGAGTATACAATTGCCTACTATACCAGAAAACTCAAATATGCAACCACAAAAAGAAAACCAAAAACGGAATGCAAGGAAATAACCAATACTAAAAAAGCAATGATCATTGCATTCCTCCACTGCCTGGAAAGCATAATTCAGATTGTACAGCTGGTTGGTCAATCCTAGTCTACTGTTAAAAGTTTTCTCATTTCCTCAACTAAATAGTTATCTCTAGATAATTTGCCAAGATCTGATCACTCTCCTGTGTTGTATTACCAATAGTACCATACTATAGTCAACTCGGTCAAGCTTGATCGAAAGATAAACTGAAAGAATTTCACTGACTAATATACATCTGTGATCTCCTTAGATACTAGTAAATCTAAGAAAACAAAATTGAAGACAGATTAAGATTTATAATTCCCTTTACTAATTAAATTTATGGTTGACAGAGTACTTAGAAAAGCCAATATAAAAAAATTGATAACTAAGTCTAGACTAAAGCTAAAGCCAGAGCATATTGCCAAGAGACTTATGTGGGCAACAGCTCCTAATGATTGGACAGCTAAAGATTTTAAGAGTATTATCTAAAGTAATAAATATAGTATGGAAAAATCTAGCAACCCTAGACAGCAGTAGGTTCTTAGAGAATTTGAAGAGAAATAGCTTGCAGATAATGTTCATCTAAAAGAAATGAATAAGGGGATATCATTCTTGGTGTAGGGATGTTTTGGTAGTAAGATCAGAGGTTTACTGGTTACTATTATCAAAAATATTACTAAAACCAAATATGTTAGACTTCTTAGAAGGTATCTTGTTCCTGTTATTCATTAAATACTTCCTTATAGTGTTCTGGATTTCCTTTCTCAATAAGATAATACTCCTGTTTATACGGTCTATAGTATTATGAAATGGTTGAAGGCTCCTGGTATTGATCTTATAGAGTATTCCCCATATTTCCCAGATATGAGTTCTATTGAGCAGACTTGAGCAGAGCTTAAAAAGTACATATACTAGTAGTATCTCAGGATATCTGATACCCTATGAGGAAAGAAGGCTATAAGGAAGAAGTCACCTCATGTTTTACCTTTAGTTTAGGAAACAATTCCTTCTGAACCTTTTGAAAAATTATAGAATTCAATACCACATAGAGTAGCAGCTGTGCTGGAAGCAAAAGAGATATATACAAGGTATTAATTTTTCTGAAGGAAGGTCTCTATTATTTCTCTTAATCACAATTTTTCTACAGTTGATGGTTATAGTTGTGATTATGGTGGTGGATGTGATTATAGTTGTACAAAACACCACAATAGATACAACTCCACTACTCTTCTACTCTGACAGTAGCTATAATGCTATCAACATAATTAACCTTATCTTCCATCATGAACACTTTTGTCAAGTAGGTAGAGAAAGGCCATAAAAGAGACTAGCAAGTTGAATGTCTAAAGACTATAGGTAGTGGAAGTTTGTTTTTCCTTAATTGGCTTTAAAGTTTGCAAAAGACTGTGAGATCTACCTGTATATAAGAATAGTAGAAGTTATTGTTATATTATTTCTGTCTTTGCTATTAGTTGACAATATAGTAGGAGCCAAGAAGTGAGTAAAGCACAGTGTTTTCATACTACTAAGCTGTGTAACTGCTTTAGGTAGAAAGTACTTGGTATTTTATTTTACTATTTCACTAAAGATTATTGCTAGAGATTTGTATTCAAAAGATTACATAATGGATAGCTTGTACCCTGAGGGCTTTCTTCTCTTATACCATTTTCACTAATTTCTCTTATTCTAGAAGTAGCAGGAACTATATAACTAAATCCTACTCTATTGTTGCTTTGTATTATTGTATTGACTGGAGAGTTGTGATTCTCCATACACTGTAGTGGTTATTATTTCTGCTGATAACTTCTCTATTAATCTCTAGTGGAGAAGCCCTATGCTTCTATCTAACCAAGCCCAATATCTGTTGCTGGAGTTTGCTGGTAAAAGGTTACTTATATCAGCTTAAATATTTCATATTCTTGGAATTAGGTTTCTAAAACAAGAGAAATAACAATTTTCTTGGCTGAAATCTTTTCACCTGGTCTTCTTTCTTTCTTTTTTTTTTTTCTTTTTCCTTTTCCATCTATTCCACACTCTATATTACTTCTACCATGCGATCACCTTATTATCTATTTTACTATTGTGTTTCTCGTTCCCTTGGTTGCAATATACTGCTTTTGTTCATCTTATCACACGTGACTAATATATTTATCGGCCGCTCTCGTACCCGCAGACTGCCGAATCCGCCAAGTCTTGCCATCGGGGATCGCGGCGTGCGAGTAGAAAGTACATATCATACACGCACCGTACAGTACCAAAATGACTCCCGACTCGATTAACCAATTGCCCGGAAAGGCATTCTTCCACAAACTTCCGATACCTTCCGAACCGTGATGTTTTACGGATTCCCCCGCGACAAAGTTTCACTTTTCCATCCATTCCGTCGGTTTTGCAGGGCTTTCAACCTCGCCGGGGGAGCGTGCCATGCGCCACGAGATTGGGGGGGGGGAGAAAATCTCCAGGGCTGAGTGGAACCGGGTTCCAGGTTGGAGTGTGGTACAGTACCGTAAGCTGTCTATCTTATCAAGCTACCGGTAATGTACTGTACCCGAGTACCGTACCAGTGGAGAATCAGAAAGAGAACTCCCGGCTCCAGTTGGTAGGGTACAGTACGGCACTCAAGCGCTTTCGAGAGTGTTAGAATACCGGTACCCGTAAATTACAATAGCCGTGCTCCAACATATGATATTCCCAATGAAATACCGGTACCGGTACCGGTACTTGAACCCAGCGATACATGATCTCCGACAAGGGATAAGGCACCATATCCGGGGAGTGGGCCATCATTAGTGACACAATCAAGCATGCGTGGCGGAGGAGGGGCCGGGAGGAGGAGAGGGAGAAGGAAAAAGGAAAAAGAAAAAGCAGTAGAGATGAAGTTACCCTACACAATTACTCTTCGCTCCTGTATTCCTGCTATACGAGCACTATACTCGTACTATGCTGTACCGCTGACAGACGAATCTCCGTATAGCTCATATCGGATCACACCCATACACAATATCTCCAGCGCAGTGACGTGCTAGGGTCACTCGTGCCCTCTCAGTCAGTATCGGGCAGGTGGAGGAGATGAAAGAGTGGAAGGAAGGGAGGAAGGAAGGGAGGAAGGGAGGAAGGAAGGGAGGAAGGAAGGAAGGAAGGAAGGAAACTTCCAAATGGAGTACTCGAGCACTTCCC
>PYWC01000045.1:557075-573662 GCA_003182015.1 Tuber magnatum
ATGTATGACATGTGCGTTGTTGTGTGGTGATGGTGATGTGGTGATGGTGGACCGGCCGTGGCAAGTGTGGAATTGTAACGGGGGCAATTGTTGGGTTGTGCGGTATCGGCTGGGCGAGAGGAGACGAGCAGATCCACCTCTTGTGTGACACTGGACGAGGATAATGAATGAATGAATGAATGAATGGAAAAAATAAAAAGTAAGAGATAAAGAAAGCTCGTCAATGTGTGCTATCACCTTGACCGGGAGGGAGGGGGGAAAGTGATGGATGCAATAGGCGTCGAGATTCGAATCTCGACATCTCCAATCTTTGCCTCGTATAGGAGAGGACGGTATCAACGGAATCGCTCCATATCATTGCCGTGCTCGTATTTCCATCCTATCCTACCTATCCCTCCGATACTTACCCACTCGGTATGATATTACACGAATGAGTGCACTCAATTGGGTTCACGGACATGCCACCCATTCCCGAAGATTATCCAATCCCTACGTATAGCATCACCGACACCCGTCCTCGCCGCTTTTTTTCCCCCATTGATATCGTGTTCCGCATCATCGTCATCATCATCATCACCGTCGTCATTCATCATACCGGTGTATATATATATATATACATGCAAGCCAGCAGAGATTGAAGAGGAAAAAAGGAAATCCTATCATGGTAGGAGAGAGAGGAAGGATGGAAAGGGCAATGGGATGCCTTTGGCCGGAGGGGCCCTACGGCTTCCCGGATTCGGGCATTGCACCGGCGGAATAACGTTTGCGAGAGGCGTCGAAAACCTCATCATCACCATCACCATCACCATCATCATCACCATCATCATCGTCTGGCCCTCTCCTCCATACGGCACCGGTATCATACTCCTCCTAGGATATCGGGAGGTTGCTCCTGCTTGCTTGATCTGGCTTACAATACACATCCCCCCACCAAAGAAGGTTCGCGGAACAGGAAGGGTGAAAAGAAAAAAGAAATTGCCCGCCACGCCTACACCCTTACCTACGCCTCACGGTGTGTGAATTGATCCCAAGAAAGAAGGAAAAAAAGAAAGAAAGAAAGCAAGGCTGAAAAGATGGAACAAGTAATAAAAATACCAAGATGGGTGGTAATTATCATCGGAACGGAGAACGGACCTCACCCCCCGTCAGGAGTAAAAGAGGATGTCGTAAGAGGATGAAAGAATGAGATAAAGAATGGATGAATGAAAGGGTGAAAGGAGAGGAGCGAGACAATGAATGTGAATGGATACCGTACCCGACTGTCTCAGCACCGCCGCCTCCCCGAGGCAGACCCGAGAAGGAGGCAGCAATGATGGAAAGGAAGGAAGGAACGAAGGCGAATTGTGATTCAATGTGGATTACTTTGTGTGACTTACTAGAGCACAGTATGTACGAATGTTACTCACCACTGCCAACGGTCGAATAGGATGGAGGACACGATCGAGTGCGTACAGGTACTGACTGTATCATAAGGTCTGCTCGCCTCGTGGCTCGGGTGGACAATACGTGCTCGTAAGGACTGCACCGATTGATGGTCCATGTTTGACGATATCCACACGGCGCTTCCCCTTCCTCGCTCGCACGGCAACGGTAACAATGCCGTATGATGGGTGTTCCTTTTTTATTTTTATTATTATTTCTTTTTTACTTCTTTTTTATTTCTTTTTCCTCTCTTTTCCTCGTCTCGTCGCCCCATGCTCCGCGCCCCGTGCTTCTTCCTTCCCTTCTTTCTTTCTTTATATCTTCAGGTGATGTAGCACAGTAACGTAAGGCCTTCCGGGTACCAACCACCGCGATATCACCGAAGCCGTGCGACGTGCGTGGCTGAAAAGGAGGAGAAAAAGAAAAGAAAAGAAAAAAAAGAAAGAGAGCGAGGAGGGGAAAAAAAGAAAGGGGATGTATCAGAACGTGTGCGGAAAGTGGTTGTGCAGATGAATGCCGTATGCCTATGACTGGTATCGTATCGTACAGTACGGTAGTACTATTACATGCTCTCTTGGAAAAACCTACAATCATTCATTCATTCATTCACTACGGTGCCGTGCTGTCCGGCAATCTGCACTGCGGTAATGTGCGGACGGGGGTGCCCTCTGTCTGTTCCGTCCATCTGTATGCATGTATGTACTTGTATGTATGTATGTCTCTCTATGATACCGGTACTTGTGCATTGGGACACGGTTTGAACTTGTACGAGTACTCGTGTCGGAGTGGTGCATATTTCGGTAACCCCCCTCCTCCATCTCTCTCTATCTTTCCCACTCGCTCTCAATTCCTCGCTCCGTGTGTTCATCTCGCGGGTGTCCCTTTTTTTCTTTTCTTTTTCTCTTTCCCATGCAGAGTCGACTTGTCGTGCAATCGTATGATACCCGAACTCTCTCCCTCTCTCCCTCTCCCCCTCTCGCCGTCTTCCCGGCGATCCAGAGCATATGTGTGCGTATGAACTGCAAGCCGCACATTGCTGTAACAGTATGATACTGTGCCTTACGGTACTAGCACGGTACGGTTGGCGCTCCCCTCCCACCCGGTATGTTGGTTGGACCCCTCGTACGATGCCGTAGATATATTGTGGCATATGTGTATGTCGCCGTCTGGTGTCCCGATTTTTCCGTCCTTTTTGAACGCGTCCTGTGCCTTCCGTGGAGGTGCTTGTAATTTGCAATGTACAGTACGGGCTCTTCAATACTGTAGAGTACAGTATCGAAACCTGCGGTATCATGTGTCGACCGACTATATAGAGTTGATGATTACAAGTTACTATACATCTATTTCATTGGCCCTCTCTCTCTCTCTCTCTCCCCTCATACAAGCACAGCACAGACCATCACCTTTCCCTCGAGATCAATCAAAAGACTACCGTACCAGCCACCCCTATCCAATTCTTTACATTTCCCATCCGTCTAGCCAATCGATACAAGTACAATTGTACTCGTACACTACGGCAGACCCACTCTTGTGCGAACTGGCTCGCTCCTTCTTGGCGGCTCCATCTTGGTTATTCCGGTTCCTTCCTGCTGCTCCGAAACAACCCTCTGCTTGGCTTACTGTAATTTTTGGTTCCTGCTCGGAGAATCCCGAGTTGCGGGTACCGGTATGGGGAAGGCGAGGACGAGAAGGGGAATAGAAAAAAAATTGCGTGAGGAAAGGTCGGTCAAATCCATTTTCACAACCCCCGATTGCCGAAACGTGAAAATCCTACATATCGGGTACGCCTCGCTCATTCCGCCCTGTATCTGGAAGGCCTGCTGCTAATCATTCCCGAACCATCATTTTTCGAAACTCGAGCCCTAGAATACCGGCAAGACCCCTCCCCTCTCCACTTGGCGAGCACCGGTATCCCATTAACTTTAAAATAGCAGTGCCCGTGCTATGAGGCCACTCTACACCGCGGTTAAAGTCCTCATGTTACACCATCAATTCAATTTCCCGCGAGTATCAAGAAGATAGCCATCACTCAGGGAGAAAAGAAAAAAGAAAAAAAACCTGGGAAGAAATCCGTCCAAATTTATTACTATGTAACGTAAGACTGCCAAACTGCTTAAAATTGAATCTCTCACAATCCCACAACCCCCCATAAAAATCAATTCGACTGCGAGTGATAACCTTGTTTGTTACTCACCGCGGGCGACCCAGTCCTTGGTTTCAGAAAATTTCGGAAAAAGTAGCGATAAGGAAAGACGATAGAAAGTAACGGATAATACTGCATGAGAAGCATGAAAAAAGAAAAAAAAAGCGAACTATACCAGACTGAAGCGTGACCCCTGATTTTATGTGAGCAAAGTAAGCCAATCTATGAAACCCCAAGTATTCTGTGTAAGAAATCTAGGCCTATCGGTAATTATTTATGTCGAGTAAAAGCACTAGAACCGGCTGCGTCCAAGAGGTGCACTGTTAGAAGAGGTAAAGCCTGCAGACAAAATCATTGTTAGGAATTTAGCCACCTGGGGTTTCAGCGTAAAAGCTTACCTCCACCTCCACCGCCACGGCCGCCGCGGCCGCGGGATGACCCATAACGCCCCCCACCACCACCACCAAAACCAGATCTGGACATGTCAGCCAATTCTGGCGGAATCTGTTGTTTAGCTTCTCTCAAGACGGTGAGCAGGTCTCTGGCTTGCTTTGCATCGTTGGTGGTGAAAAAGGTGATGGCGGTTCCACGGGCACTAAAAAAGATCAGCTTCCTTGGCAAATAGGTGGAAATGATATCAAAACTCACCCTCCACGGCCGGTTCTGCCAATGCGGTGAACGTAATCTTCAGAGTTATTTGGGTAACTGTGGGGTCGCAATTCGTAAATTTTCAATCTTGACAGGCAAGGGAATATTAATACTTACTCAAAGTTAATAACGTGCGTGATGTTACGAACATCTTGCGACATACCAAGTTAGCATCACACCACTAGCGAAAAACACTTGGCCAAAAACTAAAATTTCCTGTGCAAGGCGGCATTATGCGTCTCACTCTCACAGCCTTCAATAACTTCATCATTGCATAAATCCAGGATCCTGTGCTGTTTGAACCTCGGGATGTGCAGCGCAGTAGCGAATAACCAGGCAACATTACCTCAAATTACGAAAATGAGGCAATAGAAGGCCAATGGAAAAGGCCTGGAAACTTAGATCGCTGCACCCCGAGATAAAGTTCTCATGGGAGAAAACCAACAGACACCGGAATAGAAGCAAGATATGGCAGCAAGTCCGGCGGAGTCTCGAGAGAAGAGCATCTGTACGCTAACACACGGGGGGAAATGGGGTTAAAGAAAAGGCGTGCAAATATCATACCAATGCCACGACTGGCCACGTCGGTAGCAACCATTATTGGGCTCTTGCCCGTTTTGAATTCGTTAAGAACCCAATCGCGTTCGGTCTGTTGTTTGTCACCGTGGATGGCAAGGCAGGGCCAGCCATCTTGACGAAGGAACTATACAGTGGTTAGAATCACTGAGGGCAACTAAACGGCAACTTCGTAGAGCATACTCTCGTAATGTCATCAGCGGTACGTTTGGTACCTGTAAAGATCAGACATTTGCTATTCTTGTCATCCATCACTTTCTCTAGGTGCTTAATGAGCCTATAGAAGATAAGATGTCAGCGAGGGGACAACTAGTGATAACGCAAAAATAATTTACCTATCACGCTTGTCATGGTCGTTTATGACTTCCACTATCTGTTGAATGTTATGATTGGCAGAGAGTTCTAGAGAGCCAATGTTGACCTGAATAAAATCATTCAAGAAATCGGATGCAAGCTGTCTAACTTCCTTAGGCCAGGTAGCGGACCACATGCAAGTTTGGCGATCAGGGCGAATCTGACCGAGAATCTTTCTGATTTGGGGCTAAAATTGAGTCAGTATTTTCATTCTTTGAATCACTACATCAATCAGTATATATCCCACCTCGAAGCCCATATCAAGCATGCGGTCAGCCTCGTCAAGAACAAGGTAGGTAACACGACGAAGGTTAGTTTTGTTAGTCTCCAACATGTCGATCAAACGACCAGGAGTTGCAATCAACACTTCGACACCGCGGGACAAATCTCTAACTTGAGGCCCTTTAGGGACTCCACCGTAAACACACGTGTTACGTATTCTAGAGGACTTCCCAAACTTGGCAACCTCTTGTTGAATCTGAACAGCCAATTCGCGAGTTGGCGCCAGGACAAGAACAATGGGGCCGTCTCCTGGCGCAAGAAGTGGTTGAGCATTTATATGAACGATAGCAGGCAGACAGTAGGTTAACGTCTTTCCGGAGCCAGTTTCGGCAATACCAACTACATCACGCCCAGAAAGTGCCATCGGCCAACCCTGAGATTGAATGGCTGTTGGTGCGGCAAATCCCTGAGCCTTAACTTCATTCATAACATAGCCTGTCGAGCCAGACACATTAGTATCATTTCAGGTGAACGCGTATCCAAGGAATGTATAAGAAAACGTAAACTTACTAGGGAATCCAGCCTCATCAAAATCAACAACGGGCTTAGGAACATCGCGGCCCTGTACACGCATTTGTTTTTCGAGACGGAACGCCTCGATTTCCGTAGATGTACGACTTGCAACAGTCGGTGCTTCCTTATCTGTGAAGTGTAAGTAGGTGGAACATTCTCGCAATAAAGGGATCAAAAACTTACAGAAAGACTTCTCAAATTTGGGAAGGGAATTCATATCTATGCAGCGTTAATTTTCACGAATCTTGCGATATCGAGATTCAATGGAATATTACCCCACGACTGAGCCTTGAGACCTGCACCGAGGTTGCTCATGCGATCACCACCAGCACCACCGGCACCACCACCCCCATAGCCACCGCCGCCGTAAGAGTTACCCCCGTAGCCACCGCGAGGTCCGCTGTGATAAGGTTAGCGATAGTGTTTGGAAAAAATACACGTACCCGAAATGTTCATCCCGTATCTAAACAGTGGCAAACATGTTCTTAACGATAGAGATAGAGACGAACCCATTAGAATATCCATTAGATCCACCGCCGTATCCACCACCGCCGTAGCCGCCACCTCCACCATAGCTATTTCCACTGCCACGGTATGCGTCGTAGGCCATGATCAAATTTGGAAGTGAAAATACGAGGAAGCGAAAGCGTGATTTGAGAAGAAAGGAGGGCCTAAGAGAGTGAGGGGCACCTTATTCAGTTGTCAAGATGGAGATCTTGAGAGGTGGATAAGGGAAGAAGAGTGTTTAGAGAGGTTGCCTCTAAGGGAGAAAGGGGTGGAGAGAAAGGTTGAGAAAGGGATGAGAGGAGGTCAGTGTGAGGTTGGGTTAGTAGCCGAAATTTTCTTGTTGCCAAGAGAATAGAAGGCGGCAAGCCCTAGTGTCTTAGCAAATGTATGACTAAGCGAACCGGCTTATCTTGATTCACTTGGTGGCGAAAGAGGAAGAAGGCCCACAGGCAGAAATTTGTCCTTTGCTTATTTGTACCATACGGTAGACTACTCGTATATGCCGTTCTTATTGGGTTTCGCCCAATTACCTTGCGCAAAAGTTTACTAACTGCGCGTGGGCTATTTCGATAAGGTCGAGATACAGTACAGCCTTACGGTAACTTATAGCACAACTTCGTAAACCATTCCCTGAGGCTCTGGGCTCTAGTCGAGGAGCTGCTACTCGAGTACTTTTATGATTGGGAGACTTTCCAAGGCTATGAGGAGATGGCGGGATCTCCCATGAGCTGCGCGCGACGAGTACGGTAACAGTATGGCAATAGTATGGATGGGTCCTCGTCCATTTGATGAGATGTCATCAATGCGAAGATCTAATCAGGTGTTCTGTGGGATAGGCGAGGATTGACCGATGTCCCATAAGTTTGGCCTATGGCTTAGTGGGCTTCGTGATTGTGTTTTCTGAGCCCCCGTGAATTTGTGCGGCTACAAGAAGGTGGCTGGCTGTATTTATGCTCTATTGTAATGGTATATGACGCTCTCCCGTTTCTATACTATTGTCTTTCCTCTCTCCTCATATTATTTTCGGGAGGTACTCAATGCTCGCTGGGTGATTTCTTCAAGTGATTTGGAAGTCTGAGCAGGCTCCAAGCTCCGATTGGAATTTGTAACGGTACAGAACCCGAGACAAATATTGACTTACATCTCCGGAAACAGAGTAGATGGTGTTAGGTGGGAGTAAGTTCTAATCTTTAATTTTTTGAGGGGCAAGAAGAGCTTCGATTTATGGTATCCGGTGGGGCTGGGGGCGGAATCACTACTAGCGGTACTGGAGGGACTATTGTAGAATCGTTGGAACATGAGGGAAAAGTTAAAGTAAGTTTCTATTTCTTATCTTATTGAATTTTGAGCTAATATATGTAACCTTTCTACTAAGCAACTCGAGCAATAGAGAATGCACTCGATGAGGAAGTATTATAAGGCTTCTCCGCTAGAGATTAATGACAAACCCCTAGGGCGATAAGAACAACAGCTGCTATATAGGCAATCGCAATTCTCCCAACAATGCAATAACATAGCGGAGGGGAATATTGGGTATCATATAGACTGATTCAGGTTCTCCAGGCCTGGGGGGTTTTCTAAAAGACCATAGGAAAGCCTTTGGTCTATGGGCTCTCCTTGTGTCTTCATGAACTTGAGTGACAGTATTGTTAGTGTTGCCAACCCATGTGGTATAAGGAATAAGCAGCCAGATGACCTAAAGCCTCTAATATAGTGTGACAGATATCTTTCAAAGAATCATTGACTAGGTCAGGGCCAGGATCTATAGCCCTTCTCACCTTTGCTATGTTTTGGTAATGAAATCTCTGATTGTACTAGATATATGTCAAATCCGGAAACGGCTGAAATGCCTGAGAAGAATCTAGTATAAAGGCCGGATGGATGGCCCAGGGTAACTTAACTGTGAGCACTGTGGCTCACTGGGTTATGACTAGTTCTTTGTCCCCTGCACCACCAAGATCGATATAGGAACTATGTGGCCATGGATCCAATGATCAGAGAGCTGCTAGGGCACAGAAGTTGGAGCAGGAGGCCTGGATAGTAATAAAATTTCCCTCTGTACCAAGTCTCCTCAAGACATACCTACTCTTGGGTCGTCAGATAGTAGCTTGTATGTCGAGTACTGTGTTCGCACTCAATGATCTTCTGTAGTAGGGAGTATTATGTATTGGTAAGTGAGGCTAGGACGTTGCTCACCCTGCATGCACCTCTTCCTCATAGCAAGATATTCAGAAAGAGAGAATAAAGGGTATGGAAAATAGTATTCATGTATGTGGTAGTAGTGGTAGTCAATGAGAGTAGTTGTTGATAGGAAGACATAGAGAGGTAGAAGGAGCCACTCTTATATAAGTAGGTATCACAGCTATCTGGCAGGGGTCCAATGGCATTGGGGTATTGGTTACATCTATGGAGATCTGAGTTGGGATGGTTGCATTGTGGTAGAAAGGGGTGTTTAGCTGAGATTTCGTATAATGGAATCTCATGGAAACTGATAGAAGATTGTGGCTGTGCAGGAGGAAGGGGTTAATAGTATTGGAATTTGTCAGCAGATGATTTTCCTTTGTTATATAAAGGGGTGTACTCCTCTGAGATTTACTTTTCTTATGCAATCTGGTAATTTGCTGTCTACACCTGTACTTAGGAATTACAATTTTGTTTCTTCTTCGCATCACCGGAATCTGTAAACCCTGAACCTGATTACTGAGACCCTGTTCTTGAACCTCTCGAGCCTTGATACAAGCAAATCTTGTTTATATACTTGCTCCTCTCTCATATACTACCTGCTATGATATGTCTTGAACTATTTGCCCTTGACCCTGCACGGACCCTGCTCGTTATAGTAGGCTGGAATGACAAAAAAGTTATAATAATATAGAGAGCATTAAAATTTTTTATTCTATAGTATTATAAACTAACTTACAGTGCAAATTTTTATTTTGCATCACATCTGCTTTTGTACTATAATGTAATCCAATATATACTGAGTAGTTATTAATAATCATCCCTGATCAGTATAATCTTATCTCTAGGTGGGCGCTACAAGGAGGGTACACAGAAGCTGCAGAAAATACATAGCTGTGCTTTCTATTTTGAGAACTATGTGGATGACATATCTCAGCACACTGGACCATAGAGCCTCAATAGTATCAGGAAGTCAAATTTTCAGGTACCATTCTTCTCCCGTATCAGATCCTTTCCTCCCCCTCTTCTATTCTCCCCTACAATCCACTGCACAAAAGGTTCCACTGAAAACTTTTTCTCTACTTTATCACACCAGTAAGCAATACCTACTAGCATCAACTTTATCTTCTTGCACTTACTCTTTTTTTCAGGAGCCATACCAACTAAGAGATTCTTTTGATTTCGGACAATACTTAGATGCAGTAGTATATCAGGTGTTGTAAGGAGAAGTTCAGTATAGACTTTGATGCGAATGGTAGAGGGAACTTGTGCAAGTCATGCCATGCCTGCTTGGTAGGTTTTACAGATAGTCAGATTTTGAGATAATGAAAATAAAACTCTAACAGACTATTATATAAGAATAGCCAAGGAGACGAGTAGTAGGCAAACTGGCAAGACAGTCAGAGACAGTAGCGGCAGAAAAGGGGCAGTGGCATCTAGTAGCTCAGAAAGGTTAGCATGCTCAGTGAAGGCATAGAAGTTGATAACTAATATTAGAATCCAGGTCTAGCAAATGCTTGCTATTGGTGTTGCTTGTATTGTGAATGTGATCAGGTCCTAGATGAGTTTGATTGGGATCAGCGAGGTTACTATAAGTCAAATTGCAGAAAATGTATTGTGAGTTAAGATCTTTTTCCACTCTTCTCAATAGACATTACAGGCAAATTCTAATGGTATAATATTACTGAATAGAGAGGACTGGAGCTGTTGAATATGGAAGGAAGAACAGTAGGAGCTAGCAAACTACCAGTACTAGAGGGTGTTATACAATAGGAGCAGAGGTACCCTATAGGTGTAGGAGTAGATGAGCCTGAGGGAAGGCTACGGGAGGAGTCTGGATCGTTAAATATGGGAGGTCTTGGCAGGAATGAGCATGAGTGGTGAGCCTAATTTGAAGATATATTTATTTATAATTTATGGTAAGGGATAAAATCTAATGGTATGAGATTCTACAAGCAAGACAACAGAGAGGAGGATATGCAGATATTGCAGGCTGGAGAAGGATGCAGAGGAGTTTGATCAGAATAGGAGGAGCAGACTGCGTGCTATGTGTTGGACATGCTAGGTAAGTCAATATCTTGAAAATTTGATTCTAAATGACTGAGTAAGAGTGAACTAACAGGTGACCGATATATATAGAGAGCTACAGAAGTGGCTAGAAGATGAGCTACTACTGCAAGACCTCTATCAGTCAACCCAGTAGTTTCTATTACTGAAGGAGTAGGAGATAGAAGTAGAGATAGGGGACTGCCAGTACATCTCAGGGAGAGATCAGTAGTTCCTGATATGGAAGGAGCAGGATGGAGAGTTAGGGAAGTAGTACTGGCAGTCCCTCCTGTAGAAGAACTGGTGGTTCCTGTTACAGAAGGACCAGAACAGGAGTTGGAAGAAGTAGCAACAGCAGTTCAAGCTGAAGAACCTCTGGTAGTTTCATTTATTGAAGGACTAGAGCAACAGGCTGGAGGTGTAAGAAGTATAGCACAGGCGAAGAGAGATATAGTAGACCGTCCACAATGGGGATGGCCACCAGTGGGATTGCTGCTTCAACCAAATCTGGGGTTTATCGACTAGCAAATACAATAGACTACCCATGATCTGGGATGAATGAACTGAAGGTGTATTGCCTGCAATGCTCTGCACTGGATCTCAGAGTTGTCAACCAACCAACTGCAAGGAAGGGAGATAAACTTTGAGTTCTGCTGCAAGCATGGCAATGTGCAGGTAGAGGCGATACAACCACTGCCCAGGCCTCTTAGTGGCCTGATGACTGGAGTTGATCCACAGTCAACCTCATTCTACCAGGAGCAGTGCAGATGGAACTCACTCTTTGCCTTTACCAGTATCAAGTTCAATGGTGACAACTGGATGGATGAGATTTGTGGTAGCTTCCAACTCTTTCAGGTACACGGTATGATATATCATAGGCAGGGGCTCCTGGTACCTGGCAGGGATCTGGAAGCCAACCTTTCCCAGGTGTATCTTTATGATCCTGCATTCGTATTGCAGTTGAGATACGGCTGTGCACTGGAATTGAACCCTGATCTCATCCATTTTCTGACCTTGATACTGCAAGGGTCTAACAGCTTGATTCAGCATTACCTTATAGCTAGTGAGTAATTTGCAGTACTTGTGCACTCGGAAGACAACTTTCAAATCTTCCTTAGTTCACAACTATATCTGGTTACAGAGACAGGAGCAGATCCAAGCTGTGAGAACCTACTGATAGCAGATGAAGTCACCATGATTCTGCCAGAGGAGTATGAAAGTGGAGTCTTGCAAGATATTGTTCTAGCAAGGAGGGTGAATAGAAAGGATGGGCCCAACTCATAGTCACTCATCAACCCCAATCATTCTTCCTACCTTCCTCTCTACTATGTTCTCCTCTTTGCATATAGAGAACCTGGATGGCATTCAGGAAGGGCACTCAGGAATGTATGAAGTAGCTATCAGGACAAGAGCCTCCACTTGCAGGCTTTCTACAGGTACCAGCTCCATACTAGCCTCAATGAGCTGGCTACTCTCTTCCAGGTGCAGAGACCCTTCCAGGTGTTTGTCATAGATGCCTAGACCATCTGCGATAAGAACAAACTTGTTCGGCTCTGTTCCCACCAGAAGAAACTTGGTATAGATCGCTACAATGGTTTTGCAAAAGTTCCAGAAGCTGGGGATGTTGATCTCGCGCAGGTAGAAAGAAGGGTGATTCTACTATCATGTTATATAAGAGCAGATAGATTTATGTAACAGCTGTATCAGGACAGCATAGTGATTGTGTACTGATTTGGTAGGCCATCACTATTTATAACCTTCACGGCTAACCCCAAGTGGGTTGCGATTGAGTGTGAGCTGCTATGACTTCAAACGACAGCTCATTGACCTGATCTTGTAGCTCACGTATTCAATCTCAAGGTATGAGATATCTTGAACCAAATCTGATAAAAGGACATCTTTGGTCCTAGGGAGGATTGGGTCTGAATGATTGAGTAGTAGAAGAGTGGACTTCCATATTTGCAGCTTCCTGTATTCTTTAAGACACACTACCAGTTCCTGATGCCAGCTAACATTTATTGTTTCATCAGTGCAGAACTTTGCGATGCTGATGATCTCACAAGTCAGGAATTGAGAGGTATCATCCAGTCAACGATGGTGTACTCTCACTGTGCTGGAGGAAATGGGCAGGCACCCTACATGCAGGGACTTGATCCTTTTTCCAATGAGCCCTGCCATAAGGGCTATTCATGTCCCTTTCAGGAGGAGACTATTATTACAGCAGATAGCTATCCCATGTACTGGAGGAGAGATACAGAACAGTTCTTGGTAGGTGCAGTCTGAAGCACAGGCAGTGATGTTACAGCGGTTATAGACAATTGGAGAGTGGTACTAGACAGTTTGTAACTCTCACTCTACTACAAGGCACATATTAATGTGTAACTATGCAGATCAGTCAAGGCTGTCAAGCACATTGATAAGTATATGTACAAAGGGGAAGATCGTGCTACTGCTTTTCTGGAAATCAGAAATAAGGAGATCAAGATGGTTCTCCACGGATGCTATATTGGTCCAACTGAGGTAGTGTGGTGGATGTTCGAATTCAAAACTCATGAGAAGCAGCCAGCTGTGTAGCAACTTGCTCTATATCTTCCAGGCCAACAGGTAGTGTACTTCTCTGAAGGAGCAGATTCAGCTATCCTATGCTAGTACATGGATAGCAAACTTACAATGCTTTAGATATACTTCAAATACAGTGCCAAGAATGAAGATTGAAGGTAGTACTTATAGCATGAATTCCCTGAGTACTACTTCTACAAAGCAGGAGAAGGATGGAAGCACAAGAGTTAGCTGTTCGTGATCGGTCACATGTATTCTGCCAATCCCCTCATAGGCGAATGCTACTACCTGCACCTTCTTCTGACCATAGTATGTGAGGCCAGAAGCTTTGACGACCAGCAGACGGTAGATAGGGTAATCTATCAGACCTTTAACGGTGCCTGTAGGGCACTGCGACTCTTGGAAGATGATGGTGAGTGGGTGTTACCATTTCGTGATGGCCGGAAATTCATAACGGGTAGGGCATTGTGGAACCTCTTTGTACCTGCCCTGCCGCATACCACTATTGTAACGTGTTCGGACCAGGCCCTAGTCACGTAGCGGTACGATAGAAGCAGATGGCTTCTTGATCAACAAGAAGTGAGCGCTGCTAACTAAAGGAGGCTTCGAAGGGGTGTAATAGGAGATCAAAGAAGTAACCGCTCAACCAAGTATATTTAGAATACTGTCTGTCGAAGTCTGCTATTTCCACTGTGGGAATCAGTGGTCTTTAAATACAGTAAATCACTTATCTCTAGTATGAGTGATATTCCAAACGTTGTGTGTATCAACTGATAGCACACGAAACAATACAAGTATCAAACGATACTATGAAACCAAACATAAAACGATGTCTGTATCAACCGATAGCATATGAAACAATACAAGGATCAAACGATACTATGAAACCAAACATAAAAGGTTGTGTGTATCAACTGATAGCACACGAAACAATACGAGTATCAAACAATACTGTGAAACCAAATATAAAACGTTGTGTGTGTATCAACTGATAGCACGCGAAACAATATGAGCATCAAACAATACAGTGAAACCAAACATAAAACCTTGTGTGTGTATCAACTGATAGCACATGAAACAATACGAGTATCAAACGATACTGTGAAACCAAACGTAAAACAACCTAGTACCCGTACTGGTTACACTTCCAAAATAAAATAACAATTACGTGAAATAAAATAACCTAATGAAATTCTAATAGTTGGTAAACCCGCTATTCTCCTGAAAGTCCCCATAGGACCCATCCTCGTAGTCATCACTATCTTGCAACAATCTTACGTTGTCCTGCAACATCCATTGCGCCCCGTCCAACCATCTTTCCAAGCACTTCAGGCAGGGTGCTTCGTGCACAAAGCAATCTGACTCCTTGTAGGGCGGTAGCTTAATGTAGTTTCGGACTGTCTGGTCTTGCCATTGCTCTGTTTCGATATCGATCCCGCTGTAATCATCGCAGTAGTCGACGCAAAATATTTTCCAGTATGCCTGCAGTGGAATGGTTCCACTGTGCAGTAGTTCGTCCACAATAATGTGTCGTCCCTTGATCCTTATTTCTTCGTAGGTCGAGATTTGTCTGATAGGGCATGGTTTGTAGGAGAGTAAAGGTTTGTAAGTGTAACGACCCAGGATACATGAGCTATGGTAGCCGGAACCTACACCCATACAGGTAGCCCGGAGGCGAACTGGTAGGAACCGGCAGGCAAGTGAGTACTTGACTTGCGGAGACCCGATGGCCCGGGCTCCGAGATGAGCAGACTTAGTGGGCACAAGCAATTAGGTACATGGCTACACCCGAGATTGGTGTCAGCGTACTTAGGGACCTATGACGGGGCAATACACAGCTAGGCTGGGTAACTGGGGAAAGGCCCAGTGTGTCTATCTCCGGAAGTGGGATAGATAGGGTAACAGGAGAAAGTCCACTTGTCCACCGGACAAGATTACCCTACCCTCAGGACTGGGTTACCCTGCCTTGAGGCTTGGGTTATTCTGTTCAAGGACCTGAGTTACCCTACCTTTCAATACGAAGTCCCTTGGGGAGTTTGGGAAAAATGACTGGAATGTTTGTCATATGAAGCCATGCGTATAACTGGAATCTGGAGTTCCGGGAGATGCTATTGGGCGAGCTACGCTGCTACGAAGAAGCTGTGAATTGGAGACATTATTCCTATCATGCCCCTCCGGTCACGCCTTGAGGCCCGGACGTCATGGGCAAACGGTTGCATAGTTGTGTGCAGTCTAGCAAAGGAGGATCTTTGGAGACCTGCTTGCAACACCAGCTACGTTGCTGCCGTCGGGTCGACCGTAAGCTGTTCGCAGGAGATATAAGGGGGCATAGGGTGGAAGGTGGAGTACCTCCTCCAAGTTGTTTGGAGTAAAACAGACCAAAACCGAGGGAGTTAACGGGAGTTAACCATAGGGGTCCCGAAGGTGGTCCCGGGTGGTACCGGCGTGACTGGGGGAGTTTTACGCCTACTAAACCCAAAGGTGTCCCCAACGCCATAGGCTCGAAAAGGGAAGTGCAGAGACACTAGAAGCATGATTCCTACCACAGGTGAGGTGGATCCGAGGTGGTGGTAATGGGTAGCGCCCATTGGACCACTCCCGAACCACCATATCCTGCGGAAGACATCGGAAGCCCGAGACTCGTAAATAGTAGATAGATAAACCGCTCACGGGAGCTTCTGGGGTCAAGTAGAAATCAATGCGCATGGGAAGGGTGTCATAGTTAGTCTAGTTCAGCAAGGTGTCTTGACGGGTAGCCACTGGCAAGTCACCGACGCGCAGAAGTTTTCACTCCGGCGGGTAGAATGGAAATGTGCCGCAGAAACGATATGCCCATATGGTGAACGCCGACTAGAGAGTGTCGATACACGCATGCCTGAAAGGGGTGCCAGGAGACGTGTCGGACCACCCTTAGCGGAGAAGGGTGTGCTCAAATAGTTGGAGTAAAGTGATGGGGGAGTTTCTGGCATAAGATAAAACTACCTAAACATCTATGCGAGAACTCTCCTACTCCAACAGTCAATCCTCTCAAGAGCTTAATTGAGTGAAGTGTCAGGCTTAACGATATTAAGTTTTACTGCCTACTTTACTCTTACATCTGTGTGAACTTTTAGCGATAAGTTTGAAGTTGTTTGGTGCGGTCGCAACCTTGGGATCCATCTTCCTAGGGGTGCCCCCATTTCAGTATATCGTTAAGCGAGCTCCTCGCTTAACTCCTCTCCTGATTAATTGTTTCCGACCTTAAGAACTGACCTTGCGTGAATACTGGTACCCTTGTCTAGAACAAGTAGCCCAGGGTGGAAAGCGCAATGGCTAGTACTGAACTTCGAACCAGAATGGAATCCAACGCGGATTCA
>PYWC01000045.1:582172-630354 GCA_003182015.1 Tuber magnatum
CACGGTAGCTTCCGGGGTCAAGTAGAAATCAATGCGCATGGGAAGGGTGTCATAGATAGTCTAGTTCAGCAAGGTGTCTTGACAGTTAGCCACTGGAAAGTCACCGATACGCAGAAGTTTTCACTCCGGCGGGCAGAATGGAAATGCACAACAAAAACAATATGCAAATATGGTGAACGCCGACTAGAGAGTGTCGACACACGCATGCCTGAAAGGGGTGCTAGTAGATGTGTTGGACCACCCTTAGCGGAGAAGGGTGTGCTCGTATAGTTGGAGTAAAGTGATGGAGGAGTTTCTGGCATAAGATAAAACTCTCTGAACATCTATGCGAGAACTCTCCTACTCCAACAATCAATCCTCTCGAGACCTTAATTGAGTGAAGTGTCAGGCTTAACGATATTAAGTTTTACCGTCTACTTTACTCTTACATCTGTGTGAACCTTTGGCGATAAGTTTGAAGTTGTTTGGTACGGTCGCAGCCTTGGGATCCATCTTCCTAGGGATGCCCCCGTTCCTTTAAGAGGGTACAGATTTTCTTCGGTTTTGGAGGTTCTGAAGTCTGGTTTTTCCTCTTCGCGTGGGTTTGAGGCATGGCGGGTGGTATTTATGTCTCAGTGTTGGCCTTGCTTAGGTATCGGCCTTGCCTAGGTGTTCAGGGGAAGGTGGGTGGTACTTAATCTCGGTTTCTTCCATCTCCATTCACGTCTCACACCTTTCTGTGCTCAGGTAACATCCGCTTCTAAAACGGAATATGTCAGGCATTGTTTCACCCCACACCTGTCCTGTTGACTCAGTTGTTCTGTCTAGGCATTTGTTGCAAATATGTATGAATAATTGGTGTGTAAGGTATCGTTTAGGGATAATATCACAGTTCACCAACAGTCCCATTAGCTGCTGACGTAGTCTTCATGGTACTTGCTCATAGTTTGATATTGTAAGGCTCTTGGATGGTGTGTTTCTTTTTCTTGTTATTCCCAGTACTCAGCCTTGGCCAGCCAAGCTAGGTATGCTGCTTCGTCTTCTATAACCTGATTCTCGTCTTCGCTGCTTTCGAAATCACTCCCAAAAGAGGCTGACCAAAATCTATCTTGTATCTTTTCATCTGTATCTGGGCAGAGGTGTTGTATTTCCGGCAGGGTTGGGCTCCATACCACAGTTACATGGTTTATTATAGGGGGTAGCTGGTCTTCTGATTTATTGTCCTCCCACCATTGGTTTACTAGTTCTATTGCAGTTTCTAATCCTTCGCAGGGTTCCCCGCTGTTTTCAGTTTCCGGATATCCCGTCCATTTGACCAGAAACTGGTCGTGGTCATAGTGCTCCCTGTTGTCTCGTATAATCTCCACTTCCCATTCTGGTTTTTCATTTACCGTGATTGGAGGCGGCTTTGCGTGGCTTCTTCCGGGGAAGGTGGTATTGTCGTTAGGGCGGTATTGTTTCACAGTAGATGTATGGAATGTCACTAGCAGTTTCTGTACATTTTGACATCCATTTCTACTGTGTAATTTTGCGTGTGGTTATCATATTCAATTATCTTGAACGGTCCTCACCAGTGCGGTTGCAGTTTCTTCCTTCATCGCAATTCCGTTGCAAAAAGTCTTCCATTAATCAATCACAGGTTACCTTTCCCTATCGGTGTATGGTGTCTGCGCCGTTTTGCTGGCGTTCTTGTGCTCCTAAATCGCGCTAATTTGATAGCATCAAATGCTGTGTTCCGGATTGCTTGGTGTCTGTTCAGCAATTCGTCGGCGGCCGGTACTGCTGAGTTCTTGAAATTCGTTAGGGGGAGTAGCGGCTAGTTTTTTGCAAAAATAGCTTTATATGATAACATGCTGACAGTTTCTGACCATCCTGCATTTAGGTATTCTGCCATTTCCGGTATGGCATCAAACCAATTGTTTCGTCTTGCATTGACTAGGTTTTGAAGACCTGTCTTTAATTCTCGAATTTTGCTATCGACTTGTCCATTTGTTTCATGATGGCCTGGTGCCGCCTTGATATGCTCAATACCCAGTGATCGACACTGCTGTCTCCACACATGTGACTTGAATTGTGGGTCAGCATCGCTTACTAGAGATGTTGGGTAGCCATGGGGTGTAAATATTTTGTTGCCTAGAGGTTCCCAGATTGCTATTGCTGTTACTAGCTTAGTCGTAGGTATCAGCCACGTGAATCACGAAAACCTATCCATCGCAACCAGGATTGTGTCGCATCCCCATGAATTGTGGAAGGGTCCTGCAAAACTAATCGCTATTGATTCGAAGATTTCTGATGGCAGGGTAATTGTCGGAGCCTTTTCTTCTGGTAGTTTTGTAGGCTCCTTATTTATCTGGCATGTGTGGCATTGGGCCACATACGCTCTGAAGTCCTTGCGCATTGCAGGCTAAAATAGGTACTCGGTAGCGTAGCGTAAGTTTTGTTCAACACTGTGGTGGCCTTTGTTGTAGATTTCGCTAATGACATACTCCCTTAAAGTCGTATTTCCGTATACGGGGCCTTTTGGGATATACAGGCAGTCTTCCCCATATCCGGTTCTTGTATACAGCATTCCATTTGCAACCTTGTAGGAGGACAAATCTCTTGTGGAGTTCATATCTTCATTGACCTCTTTCCAAATTGGTTCTCTCTGGTATGCTGCAACCATGTGTGCTCGGAACGTTCCGATCATTTCATTGACTGTTAGTAAGGTGTCACGTCTGACTTCTATCTGACTTCCTCTTGTTGTCTCAGGTAGGTCTCCCTCCACACTGTTTTCCAAGATATCGCAAAGTCCTCGTCGATATTTACACATTGTTGGGGGTACAACTGAAACTATCATTTCATTGGTTAGATGTTCTAGTCATTCTGCTCGCCTAATAGGTGGTGCGCTATCAGGTCCTAGGATCCTGAATCCCACTATTGTCTCATAGGTAATTTCCTCTATTGGTTCCCTTCGTTCAACCGGTGGCGGACTATCTGGTTGTTGTATATGGAAAGCCGGGGCTTCTGGGTTCAGCAGTGCCGGGATTGCATAAGACCTGGGCGTTGGCTGGGCAAGACTGGACGGCCCTTCCCCAGCACTATTTGGGCTTCCGCCCATCGTTTGTTGCCATTCCCAGTCATTGATTTCAGGGGACTCCGGAGGGCTCAGGTTGATGTCTGTACTTGGGAGACTTGGTCCCTCACTACGGGAGTGAGGGGTTGGGTTCCTCTTTCTTCTAGGGCGGTTGTTTGTGAATTTGATCTTAGTCTGATGATATGGGCAATGATCCACATAACAGTGCGAGTAGTGTAATGTGCTGTGTTGGAGTTCTTCAGGTGGCGTTTTTCGCAGGGTAGACTTGTCGCCCCAATTATTTCCTGCAGTCATTGAGCAAAGGCTGTCAGAGGGTACAGCAGCCTCGTCAGGGTACTCAGTGTATGAGTAAGGAGGGGAGGTAGGGGAGATATCCCCTTCAGGTTCCATCATGTTTGATACTTACTCGTAGACTGTATTATCCGAGATGTCGTTTGCTTCCTTGGTATAATCATGGACATAGAGTGCATTGAAGTCTGATCCTCCCTCATATATCCGGGAAAGGGCATCCAGTAAATAGTTCATGCTTCCTGGTGTGTAGACTATCTTCACATCCTATTTTCCCCAGGTACTTAGCCATCTAACTTGCTTTCTGCGCGGGTTCTTTGCCATTCATAGGTGTGTTAAGGGTTGGTGGTCTCTAACTATGGTAAAGGAATTTCCCATTAGGACATTGTGGAACCAATTAAGCGCTTCTACCATCGCTAAGGCCTCTTTATCGGTAGTTCCATAATTCATCTGTGCATTGGTGAACTTCCTGCTGTGTAACGTGGTTGGTCAAGCCGTCTCGTATGTGGGTCCCTGTCCCACCCAGGCTCCAATTCCTAAATCTGAGGCATCCATAATTAGCCAAATTTGGTCCTTGCTTCGTATGTCTATTGGTCGCATGACTTTGTGATCCATGATTTGCTTTTTGACCATCTTGAATGCGGTCTGACGAGTGGTTGTCCACACAAATTCTGTATTTCCCGCCAGATCTGTTAGCGGTGCCGTCAAGGTAGCATGGTGTGGGAGGAATTGAGCCCCATAGTTCCCTATTCCTAGAAAGCGTTGCAATTCCCTCTTGTTACGAGGAGTTTCCCAGCCTGCAATGCTTGATATTTTCCAGGGAGAGGCATGGCTCTCCTTGTTATCCACTATGTGTCCTAGTACTTCCAGCTTATCTGCGAATAGTACTGATTTCTTCTTGCTTGCATAGAATTTTGCCTTTCTGAGTCAATCATATACCTGGCGTATGTGTTTCTCGTGTTCTTCTGATGTATCTGAGAATATGAGAATATCATCAATGTATACCCATACAAAATGATGTAGAAATTCACTAAGGAGGTATTCAATTATCCACATAAAGGTTGCAGGTGCATTCATGTCTCCTTGTAGCATTACTCTGCTGACAAATCCTCCACAGGGGGTATTAAATAAATGGAGCTTAACGCTGTCTTTGTCCACTTGTCTTTGGAAGTATGTCTCACTTAGATCAATCTTACTACTGAATTTCACTTGCCCTATTCGGTTAAGATTCTGCGGTTAGTTTGGAATCGATGGACTATTCATGATCGTGTTGTCGTTTCAGATTTTCAGGTCTACCAGGGGGCGGATCCTTCCATCTGACTTGGGTTGTACAAACATAGGTGCCACTCCGGGAACTTCCTGTCGTACGATAACTCCACTTCACAATTTCTCATTTATCCAGTTCATGAGTTTCTCCTGGTAGGCTTCTGGGATCGAGTACGTTGGTTGGTTTCGTAGGTCGCTTGGACCTTTTAGCGGAATGTGGTGGCTAATCTCATGCACAGGGGGTAGTGTTTCAGGGACCTTGTCCGGGAATGCATCTTTGTATTCTTGCAACAATGTTGTTGTGGTGGTGTCTGACACAGCGGCTCCGAATTCCCCGCTTGTTGGTTTGCATAGCTGACGCAGTTTGTCATCGGGAAACTCCACTGCTATATCCCAACACCTGATAAGAGCATTATGTCTTTTTAGGAATGGCACTCCTATGAGGGCGTCGTTTCTCGTGAGGTTTCCTACCAATATCTCCTGATTTGTCTATTTGTTTTGCAGATTCCCACGGTCAGACCATACTTTTTATGGCTTGAGGAGCGGGAGCCTTGCATGGCCATATTGACTGTTGTTAGTTAGGGTAGAGGCTTCGTGGAAATGTCATCGGTAGAGATAAAGGTAGCACTAAACATGTTACAGCCGCTTGTTCCTGTGTCAAATAGTACCTTTGCTGGGTGGCCTTCTATGTCAATCGTTCCTTCAAGAGCGTCATGGGCCTGATTGCTAGTGTTGGTTGCGTTCGGAGGCTTTCCATTTCCACCGAGTTAATTTCCACTACATCATATTTGGTTGCTTTCATGTGGTTCGTACTTGTTTCTCACTTAGTTGATGTTCCTGTTCCCTTTTTGGCATAGTAGTCCTTTGCATAATGCCCCTTTTTCCCACATTCGCAACCTGTGCTTGTTTCGCGTTGTTTCTGCTTCTGGTCTTTCTTGTCTTTCGAATCCTTGCGGTATGGTTTATCCTTCTTTGTATTGTCCCGCGATGATGATCCTTTGCTATTCTTCAGCTGTGGTATGTGGGTTCGGTAAACTCCTGTCTCATACATGATAGCGTACTTCTGTTCGGCCTGTTCGGCTATCTTGTCAAAGGAATCTCCCTCTTCTTCCATGGGCTCTACATCCTGGTATAGTCTGGGATGCATTGCTTCATACAATCTTTATCACGGCGTGTATAACGACCCAGCATGCATGAGCTATGGCAGACGGAACCTATACCCATACAGGTAGCCAGGGGCCAAACTGGTAGGAACCGGCAGGCGAGTAAGTACTTGACCTGTGAAGACCCGATGGCCTGGGCTCCGAGAAGGAACGGAATTGGCTGGTCAGGGACTTAGGTACCTGGATATACTTAGGAGCGGTGTCCGCATACTTAGGGACTTCTGAAAGAGGCAGTTGCTCAGGTAGGCCAGGTAACTAGAGACAGGTCAGAAATGTCTATCGCCGGCGATGGGATAGACAGGGTAACAGGGTAAACTTACCTTGTCCGCGGGACAAGGTTACTCTACCCTCAGGATCAGGTTACCCTGCCTGGAGTCCTGAGTTACCCTACCTTTCAATACGAAGTCCCTCACGGAGTTCGGGAAAATTGACTGGAATGTTTGTCATGCAAAGCCATGCATGATGTGGTAATCTAGGGTTCCGGGGGATGCTATTGGGCGAGCTACATAGCCTTGATGAAGCTGTAAATTGGAGACATTATTCCTATCATACCCCTCCGGCCCCGCCTTGAGGCCGGGACGTCATGGGCCAACGGTTGTGTAGTTGTGTGCAGTCTAGCAAAGAGGAATCTTGGGAGACATGCTTGCAAGGCCATATACGTCAGTGCCATCCGGTCAACTGTAGGCTATTCGCAGGATATATAAGGGGGTATAGGGTGGAAGGTGAAGTACCTCCTCCAACTTGTTCGGAGTAAAACGGACCAAAACTGACGGAGCTAGTGGGTGTTAACCGTGGGGGTCCCGAAGATAGTCCTGGGTGGTGCTGGGGCTACTGGGAGAGTTTTACACCTACCAAGCCCGAAAGTGTCCCCAATGCTATAGGCTCTGAAAGGGAAGTGCAGAGACACTAAAAGCATGATTCCTACTACAGGTAAGGTAGATCTGAGATAGTGGTCATGGGAAGCGCCTATTGGATCACTCGCGGACTACCGTGTCCTGCGGAAGACACCGTAAACCCGACACCCGTAAACAGTAAATAGATAAACCACTCCCGGTAGCTTCCGGAGTCAAGTAGAGATCAATGCATATAGGAAGGGTGTCATAGAGAGTTCAGTTCATGAGGTGTCTTGACTGTTCGCCACTAGCAAGACACCGAGACGCAGAAGTTTTCACTCTGGCAGGCAAAATGGAGATGCACTGCAGAAACGATAACCACATAAGGTGAACGCCGACTAGAGTGTGTCAACACATGCATGCCAGAAGGGGGTTCCAGGAGAGGTGTCGGACCACCCTTAGCGGAGAAGGGTGTACTCAAATGGTTGCAGTAAACTGATGGGGGAGTTTCTGGTATAAGATAAAACTACCTGAAAGTCTATGCGAGAACTCTCCTACTCCAATAGTCAATCCTCTTGGGACCTTAATTGAGTGAAGTATCAGGCTTAACGATATTAAGTTTTACCATCTACTTTACTCTTACATTGGTGTGAACTTTTGGCGATAAGTTTGAAGTTGTTTGCTGCGGTCACAACCTTGGGATCCATCTTCCTAGGGGTGCCCCCATTACAGCATGTACTGAGATACCGTCCCGGTAGGCAATCATCCATGATACATTAAGAGATCCACCGCGACCAAAGTTATTCTTTCTGCCTTGCCATTTGGTACTTGCTTGGTATCCTCGAACCTTTTCCATAGTTCTTCCCTATTCTGTGAGGATTGGAATCTTCCTCTCCGGTATTTTATCGGAGGTGTTCCTCAGATTTTTTCCCTACTCTCATTGTGGTTCATTGCCTGGTGGTACGCTTCCTCTGCCTTTCCGGTACAGAAGCTTCCCAAGTACGCTCCACTTCCTTCCTTGGTCTTATCCACTCCGTGCAGAGCAAGGTATTGAGAAGTGGTGGTTACCCATCGGTCATATACTTCAGGTTTTAGATCGTACTTTACACCGGAGAACGTGGGTAGCAGCGCGAGTTTGATCTTTGGTCTTTTTTGCCTGGCCCCCCGGATTCACGTGTGGACATATTGTGTTCAGACTCTGCATTACTAGAGCTGTTGTGTGACTAGCTTTCTGGAGGGTCGTGGGGGAATTTGTCTGATGGCTGCTTTACTACTGAGTGATCTGATGCTTCTTCGTCGTTGTCTTCCTTCTTAGGAGTCCCGACACGTATGCCGTCTTTCCTTGGTGGTTGCACCTGTTCCTTTCCTTTACTGGGGCTGGGGGGAAATAGCTCAGGAAGGCTGGTTGCTGCCTTTACTAATTCGTCAGTTGATTCGCTAAATGTCTGCCTGGCCAAGTCTCGTGCTAGTTGTCTTTCTGTTTTGTCAATTGAGAAGTTGCTCTTTGGACCTTTTGGTTTCTTTGATTCCATTTTCCCGGTAAGGGCTTGTCATGGGACCTGCTTCCCACTTCGAGTCGCCAGTGACTCAATTGTGTCGTATTGGCGGAGCCGAACCTCCCTTGGTTCTGCCACTCCCCACCGCTAGCTTGCTTGTTGGATGCTTTGTAGGTTGATCAGATCAGGTCCCGGCAGGTTTCTAACCGCTTGCTGAGGTTAAAAAAATGTAACATGTTCGAGCTAGGCCCTAGTCACGTAGTGGTACGATAGGAGCAGATGGCTTCTTGATCAACAACAAGCGAGCGCTGCCAACTAAAGGAGGCTTCGATCAGGGTGTAATAGGAGATCAAAGAAGTAACCGTTCAACCAAGTATATTTAGAATACTGTTTGTCGAAGTCTGCTGTTTCCACTGTGGGAATCAGGGTTCTTTAAATACAGCATATCGCTTATTTCCAGTATAGGTGATATTCCAAATGTTGCGTGTATCAACTGATAGCACACGAAACAATACAAGTATCAAACGATACTATGAAACCAAAGATAAAACAATGTGTGTATTAACCGACAGCACATCAAACAATACAAGTATCAAACGATACTGTGAAACCAAATATAAAATGCTGTGTGTATCAACTGATGGCACACAAAACAATACGAGTATCAAATGATACTGTGAAACCAAACATAAAACAACCAACTACCCATACCGGTTACAGGAGCAGATGGCTCCTTGAGCAACCAGAAGGGAGCGCTGCTTACTAAAGGAGTCTTCGAGCAGGGTATAATAGGAGATCAAAGAAGTAACCGTTCAACCAAGTATATTTAGAATACTGTCTGTCAAAGTCTGCTCTTTCCATAGTAGAACTCAGCGGTCCTTAAATACAGCAAATCGCTTATCTCCCATATGAGCGATATTTTAAAACTTTTTGTGCATCAACCGATAGCACATGAAACAATACAAGTATCAAGCGGTACTGTGAAACCAAACATAAAACATTGTGTTTATCAACCGATAGTATATGAAATGATACAAGTATCAAACGATACTGTGGAACCCAACATGAAACATAACCTAGTACCTGTACCAGTTACAACCATCATGGACCCACTCAGAATCTGGAAGGAGTTTGGGGAAAGTTTTTGCGATCACTTGCGGAACCTGCTTGTAACAGTTAGTGTTGTTGGACCGGTTGATGGGGTGGGTATAGGGGCAGGCTTGGAACTTAACTATGGACTCTACCACATTCAGTGACTTCTTGCTGAATATGGTAAGTACCTGGTTGATTTTGGCCTACCACAGATGGTATTGGCCTAGAGCGAGATGAGAAGGAGAGAATGGGGGAATGCAATTATAGGGGAGCAGATGGATTATGGCATAGAGCATGAGAGGGAGGTGTTTAGCACTATGCACCAGCAGTTTAACCAGGATCAGGTTGACATCTTTGATGCCTTGATTGCTGTGGTAGAGAGCTATGAGCAGGATATCCAGCAAGAGCAGTATCACCAACCTAGTGCTTTCTTCCTATGAGGACCCACTGGGACTAGCAAGATCTTCTTTTACAACTATTGGTATAGCTACTTCTAATCCTAGAGTAAGATAGTCTTGTGTATCGCAACCTCTGGAATAGTGGCACAGCTACTATCAGGGGGTTGGACAGCTCATTCAGGATTCCAGATTTCCTTGTCCAATGACTTCAGTACTGTATGCAACATTATACATGAATCATATCTTGTGGGGTTGCTTTGTCAGACCTTACTTATCATCTGGGATGAGGTTACAATATAGCATAAGGCATACTACGAGGTGGTCAATTGGACCTTGAATGATTTATGCAATACTAGTGACCTGGAAGTGTTTGGTGGGATTCTTATGGTGCTTGGAGGTGACTTTGCCCAGATCTTGCCGGTTATCTGCTGTGGTATAAGGCATGCCCCAGTACAAGCCTCTATACAGTATGGCTCGACCTGGTGCCACTTGTGGGTCCTAAAACTCAGGACCAGTATGAGAGTTCCCAACAGTGATACCAAGCATAGTTTTCTCACCTCTCTCAATGACCTGGTCAATAATCCCTCTCTGTATAGACAGCTTCAACTTTCTGCGTGGATCCGCCGCGTCTCAATGGTTGATTATCCCTGTGATCAATTGTATCCACAGCACCTGTGGGACGAGGTGGGCAATATACATCATGCTCTTATTGGTGGTGTTATCTTAGCCTTCCGCTATGAGATAGTGTCTAATTTCCAACAGGCACTGTTGCAGAGAATACTGGGTGTGGAGAAGCACTATAGTGCTGCCAACCATGTTGATGTTGCTACAGATTAAGTTGCTACTGAGCCCTTCATAGTGGAATATTTGCAAAATATCAACCTGCTATCTATTCCACTATCCTGCCTGCGACTCAAGGTTGGTACTCCAGTTATTCTGCTGTCCAATCGAAGTCCCCAAGAGGGCTTGTGCAATGGTCCCAGGATGCGGATGGTTGGATGTACCGGCAACTGCCTGCAGGTTGTGATTCTGGATGGAAAGTACAAGGGCAAGACTTGCCTTCTCCCGCAGATCAAGCTTCCTAGCACAGATAAGGACCCGCCATTTATCTTGCAGCACACCCAGTTTCCAGTCCATATATGCTTTGCCATGACTGCCAACATGTTGCAGGACCAGTCCTTCCAGCAGGTTGGAGTCCATCTTGGCACCCCTGCATTGAGTTATGGGCAGCTCTAGGTGGCTTTATCAAGAGTCATATTGCTGTATGGACTCACTCTCCTATCCCCAGAGCTAGCTCCTACCCATATGCACAATATAGTTTATGCAGAGATGCTTCTGTAATCTCTCTTTGATAAGTTACTCATAGTTCTCTCATTATTTTTGCTTGACTTCAACTATTAAAACTAACATCAATATCTGGTACTTAGTCTAATACAGATATAACTCTCTCGGAAACTCCTTCCACCACTGCTGATCTGAGGTCTGCTCTTCTTTCTCCCCTGACATGGTAAGTTTCAATTGATAATTCTTTTACATTGGAATAAATCTAATATTATGTTATTTATTTTCATCAGCCTGCTTGTGATAAGTAAGAAAGATCACTGTAAGTCTCTATTCAACATTCAAAGCTCTGTAACCACCCAGGACACATGGCTTAGGGCAGTCGGAACCTGCGCCCATACAGGTAGCATGGAGGCGAACTGGTAGGGACGGGCAGGCAGGTGAGTACTGGACCTACAGAGACCCGATAGCCCGGGCTCCGAGAATGAACAGAATTGGCTAGCCTGGTACTTAGATACCTGGGTACACCCAGGAGAGGTGTCAGCGTACTTAGGGACTTCTGAAGGGGCAGTTGCTCAGCTAGGCTGTGTAACTGGAGACAGGTCTGAAATATCTATCGCTGGCGACGGGATAGAGAGTGTAATAGGGAAAAGGAATCTTGTCCGCTGGACAAGGTTACCCTACCCTCTGGATCAGGTTACCCTGCGCAAAGTCCTGAGTTACCCTACCTTGCAATACTAAGTCTCGCGGGGAGTGCGGAAAAGAATGACCGGAATGTTTGTCACGTGAAGCCACGCATGACACTGGAATCTGGGGTTCCGGGAGATGCTATTGGGCGAGCTAGGCAGCACTGAAGAAGCTGTGAATTGGAGATGTTATTGCTATCATACCCCTCCGGCCCCGCCTTAAGGCCCGGACGTCATGGGCGGACAGTTGCATAGTTGTGTGCAGTCTAGCAAAGTGGACTGTTTGGAGAGCTACATGCAACACTGTATACGTTGCTGCCATCGGGTCGACCGTAAGCTGTTCGCAAGACATGCAAGGGGGCACAGGGTGGAAGGTGGAGTACCTCCTCCAAGCTGTGCAGAGTAAAACGGACCAAAACCTGCCGAGTTAATGGGAGTTACCCATAGGGGTCCTTAAGCTAGTCTTGGGTGGTGCCGGGGCCTCTGGGAGGGTTTCATATCTACCAAGCCCGAAAGTGTCCCCAACATCATAGGCTCTGAAAGGGACATGCAGAGACACTACAAGCATGATTCATACCACAGGTAAGATGGGTCCAAGGTAGTGGTCATGGGTAGCGCCTATTGGACCCCTTCCAGATCACCGTTCTCTGTGAAAGACACCGGAAGCCCAAGAACCGTAAATAGTAGATAGGTAAAACGCTCACTGTAGCTTCCGGGGCCAAGAAGGGATCAATGCACATGGGAAAGGTGTCATAGATAGTCTAGTTCATGCGGTGTCTTGCCTGTTAGCCACTGGCAAGATGCCGGTGCGCAGAGGCTTTTACTCCGGTGGGCAAAATTGAAATGAGCCGCAGAAACGGTAAACATATAAGGTGAACGCCGACTAGAGTGTGTTGACACATACATGCCTGAAGGGTGTGCCAGGAGCCGTGTCTGACCGCCCTTAGCGGAGAACGGTGTGCGCGAATGGTTGGAGTAAACCAATGAGGGAGTTTCTGGCGTAAGATAAAACTACTTGAAAGTCTATGCAAGTACTCTCCTACTCTAACAATCAATCCTCTCTAGACCTTAATTGAGTGAAGCGTCAAGCTTAACAAGCTTAAGGTTTACTGTTTACTTTACTCTTACATTTGTGTGAACTTTTGGCGATAAGTTTGGAGTTGCTTGGTGCAGTCGCAACCTTGGGGTCCATCTTCCTAGGGGTGTCCCCATTACAGCATATCGTCAAGCGAGCTGCTCGCTTAACTCCTCTCCTGATTAATTGTTTTTGACCTTCGGCACTAACCTTGCGTGAATACGGGTAACCTGGGTGAGAACAAGTAGCCTAGGGTGGAAAGTGCAATGGCTAGTACCGAACTTCAAATCGGAATGAAATCCAACTTGGATTCAGATCTTGATCTTGACGAACATGCCGTCAACACATCACGCGGGTTGGTTTTCGTGGATGTTCGAGGTATTGACTGAGATGCTCATCGGTTCCTTCTGGAGGCTGCCCCTATTCAGTTATCTAGAGAATGCCTTGTCGTCATGATTACAGACCCTCGCACTGTGGTGCTCTCAATTTTCTAAGACCCTACTCTTGTCCATAATATGACCTCTCCTCTACCCTAATCAGTCCTATTTAGTGGGTTCGTCGAACCTTACATTGTCTCTGAGGTATCTAAGTTGATCAAGGAATAGAAGCGGGAACCAAGGAACTGGAACACCCTGCAGCAGGGGGTGTTCCGGAAACAGATCACTACGGCAGCGCTGGAATGGATGAAAGTGAAGCAGGGGGCATACCTGCGGATGATACGGGATCAGCAAGTATTGGCGACTCGGATGACAGCGTTGGAACAGGCTTTCAAAGGAGGGTATAGTATTGATACTGAGAATGATTTACTGATGTTAGAGACCGTGCCCCCACTCCTACTCGTCCATACCAAGTCCGAGAACTTCAGCATGGAATTGGCCATGAGAGCCAGAGATGACCAAGGGAGGGGGTACCTGAGCCCAATCAGTATACGCATGTTGGAAAGCCTGAAAGGTGGCGGTTACAGTTATACTCCCTCCTTCTCAAGGGCATCTACAGGCTCCCTGTCTGTCCCTGCCTCAATCGCACATAGTCGTTCAGGCAGCCCGACCATCGGGCCAACTGATAGATGTCACGTAAGGAAAAGGACATCCAAACCGAAGGGTATCATGGCCCAAGATACGCCTGACCAAACTCCTCGTCTGACCCCTAGCACTATCATTCCGCCTGCAACACCATTAGTTGCAACTCCTACACCTCCCATAGCCGCCCCAGGACCCACTCCTCCACCAGTTCCCCTGCCAGTCCCTAGTTCTGACCCATCTCCTACCGCCCCTTTCCTACCCCCGGCTTTGGCACTTGCGGGATTCCGGTCGGCGCGTGCCGCGTCACCTGGGTTCTTTGAACAGGTATGGTGCTACCAAGAGCGAGCACCTGAGCTCCCATCACAAGGGACCCCTATCCCCAGGCCAGGAACACCTGCTCGTGGGGTTCCTGGGGCACCAGTCATCACCATGGCGCACTCAAAGCCTAGTCTTCCTGCCGGTCTTTCCACCATTACAAGTGGCGGTTCGGACAGGCAAGATGTGGTCAGTCTATCAGGCTGTAATTCGGAAGAGACCCGGATAGGGTGGATTCATTACCACTCCTATGGGTGTAGGAAGGGACCACGGACCCTGGTAAGGCATAGAAGAAGGCAGAAAGAAGGAGATGGATAACCAACATGTGGGTACTGTGGGTCATGGAGGCATGCTGGACCCCCGATGCAACCCTTGAGTTGTCCAGAGTTGTAGTCTTTTCTGCGGATAACACAGATGGCACCCAACCCAACTCCTGAGAGTGGGTGACGCCATGTTCCACCACTGCCATTAGAACCATCAGGGGCTAACCTCCCGGAGGATAGTAATCAGGATGGCCAGGGGCACGGTTTGATGGGTACCATCGACTGCGGGAATCCCAGGGTGGGAATACTGCAGGTAGTGGGAACGGAAATGCACCACCCGGAGGTGGTATGGCGGGAGCAGGCAGAGATCCAGAGGACTCTGACCAGGACACCTCGGATCATGATGATGATGGAGGTTCTCTCCCGGATTTGACCCCCTTCCTCGGTGCTCGCAAGCCTGACTAGAGCAACGTGAAGAAACGACGGTGGGATCGCCGGGTCAAGAGGCGGGTGAGAGCCCTGAGGGGTGCTGGTTCGGCTTCTAGGCCTACACCAAGATATCAGCAGAGGAAGCAAGAGAAGCTGCGCGGTATCCCTCCATTCAAGGGCAAAGTTCCAGAACCGGCAAGCTTCGTGACCTTGGTAGAGGTCAAATTTGAATACTTTATGGATTGTAAGTTAACCGACTTGGATAAGGTAAACCTGGTGATCCCCCTTCTTGAAGACTCTGCCCAGGCATGGTATTTGAAGTTGCATGGGCCCATTAACCAGGGAGTTGCCAAGCGTACTGGCATCCCTGTAAAAGACAGCAACCCCTTATGGACATGGAAAGGGTGTGGAGAATGGCTGGAATGAAGTTTCGGCGGAGACCAGGCTGAGCGAGATCGATCCCTTCTTGAGTGGCAAGACCTTGCGATGAAGCCCCATCATATCGATAAGTACCGGGATAAGATAATTGATTATATGTATAAGCTTAGCTATACAGATCCAGTGCAGGTACGAGACAAGATTTGAAAAGGCATCACACAAGAGGTTCGGAATGCATGGGCACTTAAGGAGTCACGTCTGACTGACCTGAACGAGTACCTTGATCTTCTCGGGAGGGTCGGGCATATGCGGCAGGAGAACAACCGGTTCAGTAACCGTGTCATCCACCCAGCCCCCCGCTCTCAGCCCGCAGATAAGAAGGAGGATAGATCCTCGACATCTGGCAGGTTCAAGAAGAAGGAAAAGTGTTCGGGCAGACAGAACCAGAGGTTTGCCAAACCTACTAATTTCAACGCGGGGAAACAGGCAAGGCCGGCGACTTCTGAGTATGCAATAGCGTATAAGGAAATCCCGTCGACTTTGACCAAATACCGGAGGAAGTACAACCAGTGCACCAAGTGAGGGCAAGCAGGTCACGTTTAAGAAAGTGTACCGCGACAGCTCCGGTCGTTAGATCACCCAAACAGGATCGTGGGTTGAAATAGCCAGCCCCGGTAAGCGTGCCCACAGGAATGGACAAGTGACTAAAGAGCACTGAAGCACCCCCTCCAGCTTCCTCGTCAAAGATACTTGAAGTCTGTCAGACATCACCTCAGATCATGGAGGTTGATACTGACGCCTCGGAATAGGTAAGAACCCATTCTGCTTACGCTGTAACCTCATTAACCCGCAGCCATACACCCCTGAGGGATAGATGGACAGGAGCCATGTAGGTGGCTTCGGAGATGGGTAAGCACCCCTCTACTGCATAAATGACCCTGATACTGACTATACCCAGGTGGTGTGGGCAGGCAGATGTTGTGGGCCGTGCGCCATGGGCTGGGCTATCTCTGCTTGGTTGGGTTTCTGGTTATTTCCTTTGTTCTAGTTATACGTATTTCTTTCACGATTTCCTTAGCTGGATGGGCAAGTCATAGGAGATTATTTCGGTTGAGGCTGTGTGAGGTCTTGCTAGGGTAGATGCACGTGATTAGGGAAGTAAGGTTGCTTTGCTTGAAACCGGTCCGACAGCTGACTTCTACCTACCTTGGGGAAAATTGTCATATTGAGTACAAGCGCAATTTGTTTAGGCAGGATGTGATCAAATAAACAGTGCTATTTTCAAGTTTACCGGTGGAGGGTTTAGTACCTGAAATCATGCTGGCGTGATAGTAAACACCCTAGTTATTGATAAAAGATGAATCCTAATCCCTTAAAGTTTACCGACCCACTGTGGCCGCTCCTGGGTCGAAAGGCAAGAAACCAAAAGGATTCACTAAGCCAAGATGACTAAATCCCCAAGACAAGTGAAGAGGCAGAAGCGTGACAACTTGCCTTGTCACACCAAGTTTATCCACGTGCAGGTCAAGATAGACTAGAAGATAAGAGCTAGACAGGTAAGCGCGGAAGAGCTGCTGCTACTCGATAATGGAGGTACAGGGCCAGTGCTTAGTAGCCGATGGGTTACGAAGACTCAGGCACCTTGTGTATGACGAAAGATACACGTGCCGACAAGCGACGCCAGTGGTAGTCACATTCCTGGGTCAGGTCTACACTATACCAAGTCATTGGGGATGAGGATAGGCGACCACCATAATGAGATGCACTTTGAAGTCGCGGATATGCCTGACACCAAGGTGAATGGGTACCTACCCATGTCTTGGTTGAAGGACCATAACTCTGATATAGGTTGGAAGACAGGATCACTAACCTGGCGCTCAGATTTCTGCAAGGCTAACTGCCGGGCAGGGCAGGGGCAGTTAGTGTTCATCACCGATGAAGAGTTACTAGCTGAAGACCCTGGTAATGTGTACCAATTGGGAATTGTACAATTCTCCGATGAGGAAGGTGCCGACATTACAGTTAAGCTACTCCGCAAGCATAAAGACTATGGGGATATCTTCAGTCAAGAATGGATTGAGGCGCTACTGGAGCACTCGAAGTATGAGCATACTATTGAGGTGCAACCCCGCACTCTACCTCCATTAGGGCCTATCGATCCGTTATTGGAAAAGGAGCTTCAGGCACTCCGGGAATATCTTAATGACATGCTACAAATGGGAAAGCTACGGCGATCCAGTTCCCGGGCAGCAGCAACTATCCTCTTCATGCCAAAACCAGATGGTATATTAAGACTGGTAATGGATTACTGAGGGCTGAATGAAATCACGGTGAAGAGTAAGCATCCTCTACCATTGATGAATGAACTGCGAGATAGGTTAGGGAAACCCGCTGTGTTCACCAAGGTGGACTTGAAGATCGGCTAGTACCTTCTGAGCATGGCAGGAGGTGAGCAAGGGAAGACGGCCTTCTGGTGTAGATATGGACTGTATGAATACAGGGTTATGCTGTTTGGGTTGTGTAAGGCGCTGGCAACTTTCTAAAGCATGATAAAGGAGGTCTTTCGGGATCTCATGGATGAAGGAGTCATTGCATACATAGATGACATCCTGATCTACTCCGAAACTAGGGAAGACCACGTCGCGGTGATGAGATGTGTGATGGAGAAATTGCGGAAAGCGAGACTATGTGTAAGCATGAAAAAGTCTAGTTTCTACCAGCAGGAGGTTGAGTTCCTAGGATACAAGTTCTCCAATATGGGGATCTCTATGTTGTCGGAAAAGGTGTGAACAATCAGGCACTGGGCACCTTGGACATGCGTCGTTGACATTCAAACCTTTCTGGGCTTTGCCAACTTCTATCCGGGGTTCATAGAAGGTGTCAGCCAGATAGCAAAACCTGTGACAGACTTGGCAAAGCAGGATGTCCGATAGGAATAGACACCTGCATGTGAACAGGCCTTCAACAGGTTGAAGGGGGCGTTCACGTCTAAACCTGTCCTTGCACATTTTGACCCTGAACGGCCAACCCGGCTGGAAACCAATGCTAGTGACTTCGTATTAGCGGCCGTCCTCTCCCAGTTCTGTGAAGATGAGAGATGGCATCCAGTGGCCTATGATAGGCGGAGGTTTCACCCAGCGGAGATTAATTACCATGTCCATGACAAGAAAATGACTGCCATCATGGCGGCGTTCAAGAAATGGGATCATTTACTATGCTCTGTAACGGACCAGTTAGTGATCTACATGGATCAAAAGAATTTGGACTACTTTAGTAGTACCAAAGTCCTTAACCGAAGGCACCACCGCTGGGCTGAGTTCCTGCAACAATTTAACTACAAGGTAGTTTACCACGAAGAGCGGTTGAATGGAAAGGCCCATGCTTTGTCCCGGCGTAGGGACAACCGCCCTGAAGGGGGGAGTGACTTTCCACCAAACCCGCTTTTATCGTCCTGGACAGTGGGTTGGGAGCCAGGAACCGGACATCTTGTGACCACAAGTGTTGCAGGTGTGTCAGGGATTTCGGCTCCAGTCTTCATTTCTGGATCAGCTGCGGGTAACGACAAAGAAAGTCCAGGAATATTTAAGAATCCTGAAGGCAATGGCTGCTGGTGACAAAGATGTCGACCGACATTTCAGGGCGGAAAAGGGCTTCCTCCTGTACAAGAACAGGTGGTACGTTCCCAAGGGCCAGAATCTGGAGTGGACAATCAGGGAGGCGGAACATGACTCCCGAGCTGCCGGACACTCCGGGACTTACAACACCATTGCCTGGGTTAGAGCTAACTTCTATTGGCCAAAGATGGATGAGCACATCACCGACTATATGCAAACAGGTGATGCATGCCAAAGAAATGAGTCTATCAGGCACAAGAAGTTCGGTCTGCTGGAACCTATTGATGTTCCTATGTGGCCATGGACAGCAATTTCAACAGACTTCATGATAGCACTGCCAGAGTCCCAAGAGTATACTAAGATCTGGGTCATAGTGGACAGATTCTCGAAAATGGCCCATTTCATACCCCTGACCATGCAGGTACCTATCAAGGAGCTTGCCTTGATGTTCCTGAAGGAAGTTTGGTGCCTTCATGGACTCCCAGAGTCAATCATCTCCGATTGAGATAGCCGATTCACATCCAAGTTCTGGATAAGTCTAATGCACTGGTTGCAAGTGAAACTAAACCTTTCGACTGCATTCCACTCTGAGACTTATGGGCAAACCGAGAGGGTTAAGCAGATACTGGAGCAGTACTTGTGAAGTTACTGTTCCTACCAACAGGATGATTGGGTTTCGCTGTTACCCCTTGCGGAGCATGCGTACAACAACTCGACATCAGAATCCACTAAGTTGTCACCATTTGGGATCAACTATGGGTTTAACCCCTGGACAAACTGGTCAGGTGTCGTGCCTGATAATCAAGGGATACACCCTAGCAGTGAGCTCTTGGTTAAGGATGGGAAGGAACCTGTCAGGAGATTCGAGAAGCGATTCAAGGGGCAAAGGAAACGCAACGGAAATGGCATGACCGGGGAAGGTTGCTATCATTAGACTATGTTACCTTGCGGGATGTGGCTGCTGGGCAGGCAAAGAAAGTGGACCCTGTGATGTTGAACTGAAAAAAGATCCGCACAAAGCGTCCAATGGAGAAGCTGGACCACCAAATGTTTGGACCTTTCCTGGTCAAACGCCCGGTGGGTAACCGAGCCTACACACTCCAACTGCCCACAAGATAGAGCATCCAGCTGGTTTTCAATGTCACATTCCTCGAACAGTACCGTGAGGATCCAGGATCAGATAGGGTCAAGGATGTCCCTACCCCGGAGCTTGTGGACATTGAGCCAAGTTACGCTATCGAACCTGTTGTGGACACGCGATGGTACGGTGGAGGAAAGGCGAAGCTTCTGGTACACTTCATCCAGTACCCGGTTTCATGGGAAGGCTACGGGGCTGAGGAGAATTCATCGGAGCCCTATGAGATGCTAGAAGGAACAGGCTTGTAGGCGATACTGGATTTCCATGAAAGATATCCGTCCAAGCCTAAGAACTATAGGGTCGCGGGGGAATCGAGCCGAGGAAACCAGATATGATGCTAGCTGTGCGGCACGGACCATAGAGAAGAGGGGAGTGATGTAACGACCCAGCACACATGAGCTATGGCAGTTGTAACCTACACCCATACAGGTAGCCTGGAGGCTAACAGGTAGGGACAGGCAGGCAAGGGAGTACTTGAACTATGGAGACCCGATGGCTCGTGCTCCGAGAATGAACAGAATTAGCTGGCCAGGTACTTTGGTACCTGGGTCCACCTGGGAGAGGTGTCAGCATACTTACAGCCCTCTGAAGGGGCAGTTGCTCAGCTAGGCTGGGTAACGGGAGAGAGGTCAGAAGTGTCTATCGCAGGCGGTGGGATAGACAGGATAACAGGGAAAAGTTATCTTGTCCACTGGACAAGGTCACCCTATGCTCGGGATCAGGTTACCCTGCTATGGAGCTTGGGTTACCCTGCGCAAACTCCTGAGTTACCCTACCTTTCAATACTCAGTCTCGCGAGGAGTTCGGGAAAAATGAGCGGAATGTTCGTCGCCTGAAGCCACTCATAATACTGGAATCTAAGGGTCACGGAGATGCTATTGGGCGAGCTAGGCAGCTCTGAAGAAGCTGTGAATCGGAGATGTCATTCCGATCATACCCCTCCGGCCCAGCCTTAAGGCCCGAATGTCATGGGTGGACCGTTGTGTAGTTATGTGCAGTCTAGCAAAGTGGAATGTTTGGAGACCTGCTTGCAACACCGTATACGTCACTGCTGTCCGATTGACGGTAGGCTGTTCGCAGGATATACAGTAGGGCATAGGGTGGAAGATGGAGTACCTCCTTCAAGTTGTTCGGAGTAAAACGGACCAAAACTGGCAGAGTTAACAGGAGTTAACTGTAGGGGTCCCAAAGGTAGTCCCGGGTGGTGCCGGGGCGTCTGCCAGGTTTTTACACCTACCATGCCTGAAAGTGTCCCCAATGTCATAGGCTCTGAAAGGGACATGCAGAGACACTACAAGCATGATTCCTACCACAGGTAAGGTGGGTCCAAGGTAGTGGTCAGGGGTAGCGCCCATTGGATTCCTTCCACATCACTGTTCCCTCTGGAAGATACCGGTGTAACGACCCAGCATACGTGAGCTATGGCAGCCGGAACCTACACCCATACAGGTAGCACAGAGGCGAACTGATAGGAACCGGCAGGCAAGTGAGTACTTGACCTACGGAGACCCGATGGCCCGGGCTCCGAGATGAGCAGACTTAGTGGACACAAGTATTTAGGTACATGGCTACGCCCAAGGTTGGTGTCAGCGTACTTAGGGACCTATGAAGGGCCAATACACAGCTAGGCTGGGTAACTAGAGAAAGGCCGAGTGTGTCTATCCCCGGAAGTGGGATAGACAGGGTAACAGGAGAAAATCCACTTGTCCACCGGACAAGATTACCCTACCCTCAGAACAGGGTTACCCTGCCTTGAGGCTTGGATTACCCTGTTCAAGGACCTGAGTTACCCTACCTGCCAATACGAAGTCCCTCGGGGAGTTTGGGAAAAATGACTGGAATGTTTGTCACACGAAGCCATGCATAATACTGGAATCTGGGGTTCCGGGAGATGCTATTGGGCGAGCTACGCAGCTACGAAGAAGCTGTAAATTGAAGACATTATTCCTATCATGCCCCTCCGGCCCCGCCTTGAGGCCCGGACGTCATGGGCAAACGGTTGCGTAGTTGTGTGCAGTCTAGCAAAGGAGGATCTTTGGAGACCTGCTTGCAACACCGTATACGTTGCTGCCGTCCGGTCGACCGTAAGCTGTTCGCAGGATATATAAGGGGGCATAGGGTGGAAGGTGGAGTACCTCCTCCAAGTTGTTCGGAGTAAAACGGACCAAAACTGACGGAGTTAACGGGAGTTAACCGTGGGGGTCCCGAAGGTAGTCCCGGGTGGTGCCGGGACGACTGGGAACGTTTTGCACCTACCACGCCCAAGGATGTCCCCAACGCCATAGGCTCTGAGAGGGAAGTGCAGAGACACTAAAAGCATGATTCCTACCGCAGGTAAGGTGTATCCGAGGTAGTGGTCATGGGTAGCGCCCATTGGATCACTCCTGGACCACCGTACCCTGCGGAAGACACCGGAAGCCCGAGACTCGTAAATAGTAGATAGATAAACCGCTCACGGTAGCTTCCGGCGTCAAGAAGAAATCAACGCGCATGGGAAGGGTGTCATAGATAGTCTAGTTCAGCAAGGGGTCTTGACAGTTAGCCACTGGCAAGTCCCCGATGCGCAGAGGTTTTCACTCCGGCGGGCAGAATGGAAATGCGCCGCAGAAACGATATGCACATATGGTGAACGCCGACTAGAGCGGGTCGACACATACATGCCCGAAGGGGGTGTCAGGAGACGTGTCGGACCGCCCTTAGCGGAGAAGGGTGTGCTCGAATAGTTGGAGTAAACTGATGGGGGAGTTTCTGGCATAAGATAAAACTACCTGAAAGTCTATGCGAGAACTCTCCTACTCCAACAATCAATCCTCTCAAGACCTTAATTGAGTAAAGCGTCAGGCTTAACGATATTAAGTTTTACCGACTACTTTACTCTTACATTTGTGTGAACTTTTGGCGATAAGTTTGAAGTTGTTTGGTGCGGTCGCAACCTTGGGATCCATCTTCCTAGGGGTGCCCCCGTTACAACCGGATGCCCACAAAGCGGACATAGTAGATAGATAAAACGCTCACGGTCGCTTCTGGGGCCAAGTAGAGATCAATGCACATGGGAAAGGTGTCATAGATAGTCTAGTTCATGCGGCGTCTTGACTGTCAGCTACTGGCAAGACACTGATGCGTAGAAGTTTTTACTCTGGCGGGCAAAATGGAAATACACCACAGAAACGATAACCACATAAGGTGAACGCCGTCTACAGTGTGCCGACACATGCATGCCCAACGGGTGTGCCAGGAGACATGTCAGACTGCTCTTAGTGGAGAAGTGTTTGCTCGAATAGTTCGAGCAAACTGAGGGGGGAGTTTCTGGCATAAGATAAAACTACATGAAAGTCTACGCGAGAACTCTCCTACTCCAACAATCAATCCTCTCGAGACCTTAATTCAGTGCAGCGTCAGGCTTAATGATATTAAGTTTTACTGTTTACTTTACTCTTACATTTGTGTGAACCTTTGGCAATAAGTTTGAAGTTGTTCCGTGCCCTCGCAACCTTGGGATCCATCTTCCTAGGGGTGCCCCCATTACAAGCTCCTCTAATATTCTGTTACTGCTAACAATTTATTGGTCATAACAATCCACTATAAATAGGCAGTATGTAGTTCCCTTTCTCCTTGTTTCTTATCTCTCTTCTGCCTCTCATCATTAAAATATAATTCTATATCTATTCTCAATTCCGATAAGCTACAATTATTTCTGTCTCTGCCAACTACTATGACCCACTCTAATATGGTTTGATAAACATAATTCTCTATTTGAAAGATAAATAAACCATTTGTAGATACTATAACCTGTAATATATTAACCTTATGCTATATAAGACTCCAAACCCTGTTGCCAATTCTTCTCTTTAAAATAATATCTACATTAATCAGCTTTAACATCTTCTACAAACTCCACAGTCAAGTGTAGGTTGAGGGGCCTGCTAGTAAAGTGATATACATACTCGTTAAAAGTCTTTACTAGGTGCTGACTAAGCAATATCCTGAAAAAGAAAGGCGACAATCATGGTCGTGTAGATTGTATTGTATCAATCATCAAGTTACAGCCATGCCTTCCAAATCAGCAACCCAGTGAAAGGAAATGTCCAAACATCTTAAAGACATAATAATTGCCTTCTTTTGGTGCTTTCATAGTTATTCCATTGTTGCAAGACTAGTAGAGCAAGCAGGGAGTTGAGTCCACTCATTTCTGAAGTGGGCAGCAGAATATGGACATATTTACAATCTATCTTGCTCTCGATGGTCTTAATAACTTAGTAGATGAAACAAAAGCTGTATCAAATGTGCTGGGAAGAGGGATTACTTTCAATTAAAAGAAGAGGTATGTGCTATACATAGAATAAACAAGTACTACAATTTCTACTCTATTAATTTGGGGGCTTTACTGCAGTATCAGTCTACATGTTAGCATCTCAACCTTTGATTACTACTTATATAGTTAGAACTTTGAGAAATATATTTTCAAGGACTGAGTCAACATTACTGAGAAGCAGGCTGCTATATGACTATAATGGGCAAAAGAGTACAGAAACTGGACTCTTACTGACTAGTATTGTATAATCTGGAATGACGAATGTATAGTGGAAAAGGCAGTGATAGTATGCCAGTATTGGGTATTCTATTACCAATAGGAGAAGTGGCTTAGTGAGTATTGTAACCCTAAACTAATGCATAAAAATACCTTACTGATGGTTTCGACTTCCTTTTGTAAAATGGAGTGTTGAAACCTTCTTTGTCTAAATGACAAAAAGACCATAAATATGAAATACTATATTGTAATACTATCTAAATGGCTTCTTCCCTTCTGGCAATACCTATTGGATATTGGGTTGCGGCGACCTTTTATATATTATGAGGTGGTAGCCGACTCTAAGGATAAGTGAGTTCTGACGAGGACCTCATACTCGATGCAGTGAATGCTAGGAAGGTTTACAATACTCTTGACGAGATAAAAGTGTAGAGGTTGGATCCTATAATGAATGTATTGATAAGATCTTTTTTGTATTGCGAATCATGTCTGTAAAGGCATGGGAGACAACTCGATATTCATATTCTGTATTTGGGTGTTACGGGACTGTCTAATCTCCTGCCTTTTTCCTTGTCTCTGCAGTGTGAAGTTTGTAGACCCTGCAAATCTTGATCCCACTTGACTGTGAATTCTGCAAGTGGAGGGGAGGGTGTTCCAATTCCTCTGTATACAGTACTCACTCTACCTATAGTCTCTTGAACCTTTTCACGGTGGAAGGCAGTCACTTATTTGTTCTCTGCATATGGAGCAATCAGCTCCGGTAATAGACTTAATAAGGTATCTGGATTTCTTATCTATCTGTAGCAACCCACAAGAAGTAGTCTTCTCCCTTATCCAACCAATGGTGTTTAGAGCACTTGATGCTCATAGTCAACCTCTCACATGGCAGCCCCTCTACTGGCACTATCTGGTCATACCTTTGGGTATGGATAAATGATAATCTCTGGTGCATTATTCTCTCTGCAGGATTTCTTCCTTATTGCTCTACCAACTGACTTACTGTTCTCTCATACTACTGGTATGGCAGCTGGAAACTTCTATTGGAATTGCCGAACAGCTTCTAGTGTAACGACTGAGCATACATGAGCTATGGTAGATGCAATCTACACCCATGCAGGCAGCCAGGAGGCAGACTGGTAGGAACCTGCGGACAAGTAAGTACGTAACCTGGGGTGACCTGATGGCCTGGGCTCCAACATGAACAGAAATGGCTGGCAAGGGACATAGGTACTTGGCTATATTTGGGAGCAATGTCAGAATACTTAGGAACCTCTGAAGGGGCAGTTACTCCGCTAAGCTGGGTAACTAGAGAAAGGTTACAAGTGTCTATCTCCAGCAATAGAATGGATAGAGTAACAGGATAAAGTCATCTTGTCCACCGAACAAGGTTACCATACCCATAGGATCAGGTTACCCTGTTATGGGGCTCGGTTTGCCCTGTCTCAAGTCCTGAGTTACCCTACCTTTCAATACGAAGTCCATTGGGGAGTTCTGGAAAAATGACTGAAATGTTTGTCATACAAAACTGTGCACAATACTGGAATCTGGAGTTCTGGGAGATACTATTGGGCGAGCTACACAGCTTGGAAGAAGCTGTAAATTGGAGATATTATTCCTATCATGCCCCTCTGGCCCCGCCTTGTAGCACAGACATCATGGACAAACAGTTGCATAGTTGTGTGCAGTCTAGCAAAGAGGAATCTTTGGAGACCTACTTGCAATACTGTATGCATTGCTACTGTCTGGTCGACCATAAGCTGTTCACAGGATATATAAGTGGGCATAGGATGGAAGGTGAAGTACCTCCTCCATGATGTTCAGAGTAAAACAGACTAAAACCGGCGGAGTTAATGGGAGTTAATGGTGTGGGTCCCGAAGGGAGTTCTATGTTATGCTGGGGCGATCAGGGAAGTTTTGCAACTACCAAACCCAAACATGTCCGCCATGCTATAGGCTCTATAAGGGAAGTGCAGAGACACCAAAAGCATGATTTCTACTCCAGGTAAGGTGGATCTAAAGTAGTGGTTATGGGTAGTGCCTATTGGATCACTCTTGGACCACTGTATTGTGTGGAAGACACCGGAAGCTTGAGAATCGTAAATAATAGATAGATAAACTACTTACAGTAGCTTCTAGGGTCAAGTAGAGATTAATGCATATGGGAAGAGTGTCATAGATAGTCCAATTCATCAGGTGTCTTGATGGGTAGCCACTGGCAAGGCACCCATGTGAAGAAGTTTTCACACTGGCGGGCAAAATAGAAATGCACTGCAGAAACGATAACTGCATAAGGTGAACGCTGACTAGAGTGTCTCAACACATGCATGCCTGAATGGTGTACTAGGCAACGTGTTGAACAACCCTTAGTGGAGAAGGGTGTGCTCGAATGGTTGGAGTAAAGTGATGTGGAAGTTTCTGGCATAAGATAAAACTACTTGAATATCTATGCGAGAACTCTCCTACCCTATCAATCAATCCTGTCGAGGCCTTAATTGAGTGCAGCGTTAGGCTTAATGATATTAAGTTTTACCGTTTACTCACTCTTAGATCTGTGTGAACTTTTGGTGACAAGTTTGAAGTTGGGTGGTGCGGTCGCAATCTTGGGATCTATCTTCCTAGGTGTGACCCTATTACATCTAGTTGGTGTCCATCAGTTGGTGCAGTGTAGTGATTTTTGTATGTCTTTATTTCCACAATTAACTGACTGAATCATGTTATTTGATCTTGTTAGTATGGGTGAGAATCTGCCCTTGAGGATTCAGTAAAAATTGCTGAATTGGTAGCCTTTGGTAGTGGCATAATTGAGTATTTTGTACTGGCATTGTATTGGCAGAAATTATCTCATTTTTCAAATACCCTGGTGGACCCTGGGATTGAATACATGACCTTTTGATAATAATTATATGACATGCCCATTATGCTTTACCAGTTCGTCTTATGTGTCATACATGCTCACAGTTCCAAGAGTTTGGCTTAAACCTCTATAATCGATATCTCTTGTTGTGTATAAATTAAAATCCTTCAAGGACTTGGCAAGATAGGGTGAAAAGCCTTTGCACATTTACTTGGCTATACTCAGGAAAACCTTTTCTTGTTATCCTTCTTCTGTATGCCTAGCATTCCAGGGTTCTTCCTACAAAATTCCTCTACCAACTCCATTGTATACCCCAAGTGTATCAGTGGCTCCCAGGTGTTTTCATCCTCTGAATACCCCTGCCACTTCACAAAATACCTTAGTCTACAGACCCTCCTATTGTGCCTGTGAACCTTGTAAGTACATGAAATAACCTTGCTTTTCACTATTTTTCCAACCTCCCATTACAGGTCACGATCTATCTCTTTCGGCGCTCTAAGAGGGGGTTTCCAAGCTGGTTGAATGGACACTCAGTAAGGTTCCAACAATAATATATCGAAGTCAGGATATATGTTCCAGCATTCCGAGATTTCTAGCTGAAATGCTTGCTTGACATGTAGCTCTAGGATCTTGAATGGCGAACAACTTTGGGCTAAGCTTTTTGGAGAGTCATTTGGTGTGAATATTCTTGTCATTTAGTTGGACCAAGTGACCTGCTTGAAGGTTGGATTAAGGCCTCCCTTTCTTGTCATGTTACCACCCCATTGCTTCCCTGGTTGCTGTTAGTGTGACTATTGCCTGTCCATGTATTTTCTTTATCCAGTATGCACAAGTAGTGGCCTCCGAGTTTCAAGCTTCTCACTACTTCACCTATGCTGTCTGCCGGTGGTGTCTACTGTTTGCATAGAACAGGGTTAGCCCATACAAACTCTCAATAGAATTATTGTAGGCATGTTCTACTAGTAGAAGCAACTTATGCCAATCATTCTGATCATAGTTTATGGAACTTTAAGGATTGTTACGGTTTTCCACTACTCATTGTACTCATGACAGGTAACAACCTTCTTCTTCTTCTGTACTGCGCTGTGCTGTATCCAAGAGCACCTCAAGGCTTATGGCCCTATCTTAGTATTCCCTCATAAGAATTGGTTTCTGACCACTGCCGAGAGTTTTGGTCTTTATATTATTAAGTGGATCTCCATAGCAGATAGGTTCTTGACTGTATGTCCTGTCCACATAGTGGCATGGTTTGGAGTGTAAAGTTTTTTGTATTGTAAAGAGCGTAAAGTAGTAGATAGGAAATAACAGTAGCTCGTTGGGTGAAGAGCTAACCCATCTGTAAAAACCTAGCTTTTTTATAGACCTCTTCCCGCAATCCTAACCCAGCCCTGATCCTCAAGTGAGGTCAGATAGGAAATGATCCTAATATCATATGACCCAACCGAGTCATGTGTCCAAAACATAAAACATCCCGTGACCTCTAAACGAGGTCATGTTCGAAAATATAGATCAAATGCAATATAAACCAAATGCATCAACAAGCTACATGACCTACTAATGAGGTCACACATGAAACATAAACCAGTCTGCCTTGCTAGTAAGGCTTACCGGCAAGCCTAGACTCTCCCCATAACATCAATCGTATATCATGTATGAAATGCAATGAAGCATAAATAGGCCCCATAACCTGCTAATCAGGTCATGAGCATGAAAACATAACTTAACCCCCTGAACTCTAAATGAGGTTATGCATGAAACCTGTTTCTCGCTTTGGTCACCTTGCTAGTGCTCCTCTAGCCAGATCATGACATTAGCTCCCGTCTTCTATATTCTAAGTCCCTGAGCATACGTTTATCTTCTCCTTCTAATTCTTTCCTGAATGATAGCTGCGTACTTGCAAGTTTGCATCTCGTGGTTCCTGGCATTGTTGTACCTTTGCAGCAACCATTCCTTAATCTCCTACCAGGCCCTCTTCTCCTGGCTCATTCTCTCCTCTTACTATTTCACCATTCGGTCCACTTTCTCCAATCCTGATACCGCCTGTCTTAGTTGTTTGGTCATTTCTTGGAGGTTATTGATCATTTCTTTCTGTCTGGTGACGGTTTCGTCCTATGCAATCATCGTTTTGCACAGGACATCCTTGGGCTTAAAAGAAACTTCGTGCCTCCTATTCTCCCTGAGCTCCATTGTTGGAGCTTATCTTTTGGCTTTCTTTTCTTATTATTAGTGGTATGGACAGAACCTGCGCATGCAGTTCTGCCAATCGATTTTGTGGGATCTTGGGCTGGTTGGGGCTGCCGCAGTTTCTCCTTGCCAGATCTGTTGTTGCCAGAAGTTCACCCACTTTTAGTTGCTGTCTGAATCTCTTGGCTTAGTAGCCTCTGTTGGCCACCACCAATGTTGTTCCTTTGCATCATGATGTATGGTGCAGTCATCATTGGTGCACACCATCCAGGTCTTCTTTGCATGTTCTTTCTTTTGTGCCTCTCCTTCTCCTGCTATCTTATATGCCTGTAGCAAGTTTTAGTTCAAATTCCTTGTGGTCCTCAACCGCCACCCAACCGCTTTCTTCTGCCTCAGTACAGGGGGTTGGTTGCGAGTTTACATAGGTAGCCCTCCTGGAAGATGAGGTTGATATCTTTGGCATTCATGAAGTTAGTGGCTGGATACTAGTCTTGATCACATTTGGAGAAATAACCAGTTCACCTCGCACAGTACAGAAGTTTCCCATAGTGTCAGGGAGAGTCGATTATTTCTTCCAGTTTGTATTCATCTTCCTCATCTGTATGACAAGGCGGAGGGGGCAGCCATTTCTGTGAGGGAAAAGAGTTTTCTTGGTAGGGTTCGAGAAGGCTGGTGTGGAATGTTAGACACTTCTGTTTCATCGAGGCAGGGAGGTTGAGTTTATAGACTTGTAATCCGACGTGTTTGCTTATCTTGAATGGTCTAAGTTTCTTGTAGTCTAGCTTCTTTGATGATCTTGTGGTCCTGACATTGTATGGTATCAACCATATCCTGTCACTAACCGTAAGGTTCGGGTCAGGCTTCTAGTATTTATCACTCTTTTCCTGCTGACTCATTTGTACTACAGTCATTTAGTCTCGTAAGATGTCGTGTATTTCTGTCATATTGTCAGCTTGCATTATCTTTCTCTGTACTTGGTATTGAGCCAAATCAAGTAACAGGTTATATTCATAATCTGCAAAGAAGGGTGTCGTCTTTATCATTTCTGGTTGACCATTGTTGTATACGAATTCTTCTGTGAATAGGAATTCCATCCAGTTATTCTGTTGGTAGTTAATATAGCCTCACAGATATTGTTATGATATTGCTTTTCTTTATTTCGTCTATCTGTCCGTTTGAGGATGGAAGGCTGTGCTCAAGTGTTGGTGGACACTCAATTGTCATGTGATTTCTTTCCATAGTTCTGACGTGAATGATGATCCTCTATCAGAAGCAGTATCTTCTGATAGGCTGTGGAATCTAAAGACCTGGTGTGCAAATAAACTGAAGAATTGTGATACTGTTAAATCCACTCTACCTAGTATAAAGTGTGTGATTTTCGCAGGTTGGTTGATCACGACCCATATAGTGTCACAACTGTTCAATTGTGGGTAGTCCTGTGATGAAATCTATAGCAATAGATTGCCATGGCCTTCCATGAGTTTCCAGTGGTTTGAGGAACCTATCGAGTATGTGTTTACCCATTTTCGTCTGATGACATGTGTGGCAATTCTTCATACATCTTTTGATATTGTCGCACAGCCATAGCCCGTAGTATAATTCCGGAATCAATCCTGTCGATTTTGATGTTCTACCACGTCCCACTTGTGGGATGTCATGATTTCTTCCTATCATTTCTTTTTGTAAGGTTTCCTCATTGGGGAGCCTTACCTTGTTATCATACTATCGGTATCAGTCCTCTTTCCAGCATAGCCTCAGGACTACATTTTTTCTCTCTTTTAGGCCTCCCTGCAAGGCCTTCCCTATTGAGTTGATTTCTCAGTCACTGGTCATACTTCTCCTTGTCTATTCTTTATATTCTTTGTCCTTGATTGTTTCTGTAGTTGTTTTGTTCAGGGATTGGTACCCGCGGTGTACATCTTCTTCTGTTGAAAAGCACTTTTCCTTTAGAAGAACTATTCTTTGCCATTGTGACCGTTTGTCTTCTCTGTTGGGGAAGTCCTCCATTCTTCGGGTCGATGCATCTGGCTTTCCTCCTTCTTTGCCCAGCCAGTATTCAATTTGGAGATGGTATTGGCTTAATGTCTTGTCCTATCTGATTTGTCATCTATTGAGTTTCTTGATGGTAGTAAATGATAGTGGGTTCTTGTAGTCCCTGATAATGTGGATCACTTATTGACTTACTGGGATGCACTTCCACCAGTCTCTAATCGCTAAAACAATGGCTAACAGTTCGCAGTCATGAATATCATAGTATTGCTCTGCCTTTGACCTTGTTTTTGATCGAAATGTAGCCAGTCTCTAAAATCCGTCTTCACCTATGTAACGACCCAGCATACATGAGCTATGGCCGATGGAACCTACACCCATACAGGTAGCCAGGAGGCGAACTGGTAGGAACCGGCAGGCAAGTAAGTAATTGACCTATGGAGACCCGATGGCCCAGGCTGCGAGAAGGAACGGAATTGGCTCGTCAGGGACTTAGGTACCTGGATACACCCGGGAGCGGTGTCAGTGTACTGAGGGACTTCTGACGGGGCAGTTCCTCAGCTAGGCCGGGTAACTGGAGACAGGACAGAAATGTCTATCGCCGGCGATGGGATAGACCGGGTAACAGGGAAAAGTTATCTTGTCCACTGGACAAGGTTACCCTACCCGCGGGATCAGGTTACCCTACCCGGGGGCTTGGGTTACCCTGCCCAAAGTCTCCAGTTACCCTACCTTTCAATATGAAGTCTCTCAGGGAGTTCGGGAAAATTGACTGGAATGTTTGTCAAGCAAAGCCATGCATGATACTGGAATCTGGGGTTCCGGGAGATGCTATTGGGTTAGCTACGTAGCTTCGATGAAGCTGTAAATTGGAGGCATTATTGCTATTATACCCTTCTGGCCCCGCCTTGAGGCCTGGACGTCATTGGGAAACGGTTCGGGAGTTGTGTGCAGCCTATCAAAGAGGAATCTTTGGAGACATGCTTGTAAGACCGTATACGTCACTGCTATCCGGTCGACCATAAGCTGTTCACAGGATATCGAAGGGGGCAAAGGGTGGAAGGTAGAGTACCTCTTCCAAGTTATTCAGAGTAAAACGGACCAAAACTGACGGGGTTAATGGGAGGCAACCGTGGGGGGATACCGAAGGTAGTTCCAGGTGGTGCCGGGGCAACTGGGAGAGCTTTACACCTACCAAGCCTAAAAGTGCTCCCAACGCTACAGGCTCTGAAAGGGAAGTGCAGAGACACTAAAAGCATGATTCCTACCACAGGTAAGACAGATCCGAGGTAGTGGTCATGGGTAGCGCCCATTGGATCACTCCGGACTACCGTATCCTGCGGAAGACACCGGAAGCCCGAGACCCGCAAATAGTAAGTAGATAAACCGCGCACGGTAGCCTCTGGAGTCAAGTAGAGATCAATGCATATTGGAAGGCTCTCATAGATAGTTTAGTTCATGAGGGGTCCTGACTGTTAGCCACTGGCAAGACACCAATACGCAGAAGTTTTCACCCCGGCGGGCAAAATGGAGATGCACCGCAGAAACAACAAGCGCATAAGGTGAACGCTGACTGCAGTGTGTCGACACATGCATGCCCGAAGGGTGTGCCAGGAGGCGTGTTGGACCACCCTTAGCGGAAAAGGGTGTGCTCAACTGGTTGGAGTAAACTGATGGAGGAGTTTCTGGCATAAGATAAAACTACCTGAAAGTCTATGCGAGAACTCTCCTTCTCCAACAATCAATCCTCTCGAGACCTTAATTGAGTGAAGTGTCTGGCTTAACGATATTAAGTTTTACCGTTGACTTTACTCCTACATTTATATGAACTTTTGGCGATAAGTTTGAAGTTGTTCGGTGCGGTCGCAACCTTGCCATCAATCTTCCTAGGGGTACCCCCGTTGTAGTATATTATTAAGCGAGCTCCTCAGTTAACTCCTCTCCTGATTAACTGTTTCCGACCTTCGGCACTTATCTTGCATAAATACTGGTAACCTCGTCTAGAACAAGCAGTCCAGGGTGGAAAGCGCAGTGGCTAGTACCGAACTTCGAACCAGAATGGAATCCAACTCGGATTCAGACCTTGACCTTGACGAGAACACCACCAACACGCTTTGTGCATCGGTTTTTGTTGATGTTTGCGGTATCTACTGGGACGGCCACCAGCTGCTCTGGGAGGCCGCTCCTATTCAGTTACCCGTTGAATGTCCCCACCTCCTGATTACAGACCTTACCCTAGTCCACAACATGCTCCCTCCCCCGCCACATGGGGTGCCCTTTAGCGAGGTCTCCCACGAATTCCTCGAACCTTACATTGTCCGGGAAGTATCCAAGTTGATTGTGGAAGCGAAGCAGGAATTGAAGAACTGGAACACCAAGCAGCAGTAGGTGTTCTGAACACAGATCACTACAGCAGCGGTGGAATAGATGAAGGTGCAGCAGCAGGCATACCTGCAGATGATAAGGGATCAGCAGGCATTGAAGACTCGGATGGCAGCCTTGGAAAAGGCTTTTGAAGGAGGGTATAGTATTGAAGCTGAGAATGATGTACTGATGTTAGAGGCCGCGCCCCCACTCCCGCTCGGCGATACCAAGCCCGAGAAATTCGGCATGGAGTTGGCCATGAGAGCCGGAGACAACCAGTGCAGGGCATACCTGAGCCCAATCGGTATACAGATGTTGGAAAGCCTAAAAGGTAAGGGCTACAGCTATACCTCCTCCTTCTCCTGAGCATCTACAGGCTCCCTGTTGGTCCTCCCCTCAATTGCCCGCAGTAGGTCGGGCAGCCTAACGGTCATGCCAACTGATGGAGGTTGAGTATGGAAAAGGACGTCCAAACCGTAGGGTATCACAGCACCAGATACACCTGACTCTACTCCTCGTCCGACCCTGGCTCCAAACATTTCCCCCGCAACACCTTCAGTTGCAACTCCCATACCTCCCATCGCCGCCCCAAGAGCCACACTTCTGCCAGTTTTGTTGCCTGCTCCAGATACCTTCCCTGCCACATCATTCCCACCAGCAGTATCGGCTACCCCAGGGTTCCAGCCACTGCGCGCAGCGTCACCAGGATTCTTCGAACAGGTAAGACGCCGGGAGGAGCGAATACCCATGGCTCCGTCACGAGGGACTCCAATCCCTGGACCTGGGACACCTGCTCGCTCCATTCCTTGGGCACCGGTCGTCCCCACGGCACCCTCGAAGCCAAGTCTTCCTGCCGGTCTCCCCACCATCACAAGTGGTGAGTGGGACAGCCAAGACGAGTTCTGTCTATCAGGCTGTAAGTCAGAAGAGACCCAGATGGGGTGGATTCATTACCACTCCTATGGGTGTAGGAAGGGACCACGGACCCCGGTGAGCCAGAGAACGAGGCAGAAAGAAGGAGACGGACGACCATCATGTGGGTACTGTGGGTCATGGAGTCACGCTGGCCCCCCGATGCAACCCTTGAGTTGTCCAGAGTTGCAGTCTTTTCTGCGGATAACACAGATGGCGCCCAACCCAACTCCTGAGAGTGGGCGACGCCCTGTTCTACCACCGGCAGCAGGACCATCAGGGGCTAACCCCTCGCAGGATAGTAACCAGGATGGCCAGGAGGAACGGTTTGATGGGTACGATCGACCCCGGGAATCCCAGGGCGGGAATACTTGAGCTGGTTGGAACGGGAATTCACCACCCGGAGGTGGTATGGCAGGAGTAGGCAGAGATTCAGAGGACTCCGACCATGATAGCTCGGATGATGATGGCGATGGAGATTCTCTCCCGGATTTGACCCTCTTTCTCGGTGCTCGCAAGGATGACTGGAGCAATGAGAAGAAATGACAGTGGGATCGCCGGGCCACGAGGCTGGCGAGAGCCCTGAGGGGTACTGGTTCAGCTTCTAGGCCAACAACAAGGTACCGGGAGAAGAAGCCAGGGAAGCTGAGTAGTATACCTCCATTCAAGGGCAAAGTTACATAACTCACGAGCTTCTTCACCTTGATAGAGGACAAATTTGAATACTTTACAAATTCCAAGTTAACCGACATGGATAAGGTAAACCTGGTGATCCCCATTCTGGAAGACTCCACCTGGGCATGGTATCTGGAGTTGCATGGGCACATTAACAAGGAAGCCGCCAAGGGCACTGGCATCCCTGTCAAAGACAGCAACCCCTTGCGGACATTGAAAGGGTTCCCAGGATGGCGGGAACAACGTTTCAGCAGAGACCAGGCCGCGCGAGATCGATCCCTACCCGAGTGGCGAGACCTTGTGATGTAGCCCCATCACATCGCTGAGTACCTGGATAAGATAATTGATTATATGTATAAGCTTAGGTATACAGATCTAGTACAGGTACGAGACAAGGTTCGATCAGGCATCACACAAGAGGTTTGGAATGCGTGGGGACTTAGGGAGCCCCATCCGACCGACCTGAATAAGCACCTTGATCTTGTCCGGAAGGTCAGGCACATGCTGGAGGACAACAACCGGTTTAGTAACCGCGTCATCCACCCAGCCCCCCGATCTGAACCCGCTGAGAAGAAGGAGGATAGATCCTCGAAATAGGGCAGGTTCAAGAAGAAGGAAAAAGGTTCAGGGAGAACAAACCAGAGGTCTGCCAAACCTAGTAATTTCAACGCGGGGAAACAGGCAAAGCCGGTGACTTCTGAGTATGCCATAGTGCATAAGTAAATCCCGTCGACTTTGACCGAACGCCGGAGGAAGCACAATCAGTGCACCAAGTGCGGTCACACAGGTCACTTTTGGAGAAAGTGTACTGCGACAGCCCCAGTCGTTAGTTCATCCAAACAGGCCCATGGGTTGAAACGCTCAGCCCCGGTAACCACGCCCACAGGAACGAAAGAGCGCCTAAAGCGCATTGAAGCGCCCCCTCCAGCTTCCTCGTCAAAGATACTTGAACTCTGACAGGCATCACCTCAGATCATGGAGGTTGATACTGACGGCTCGGAATAGCTCAGAACCCATTCTGTTTAAGGTGTAACCCTATTGACCCGCAGCCCTAGACCCCTGAGGGATAGATGGACATGAGCCACAGAGGTGGCTTCGGAGATGGGTAAGCACCTTTCTACCGCATAAATGACCCTGATACTGACTTCACCCAGGTGGTGTGGTCAGGTAGATGTTGCGGGCCGTGCGCGGTGGGCTAGGCTATCTCTCCTTTGTTGGGTTTCTAGTTATTTACTTTGTTCTAGTTAGATGTATTTCTCTCAGGATTTCCTGAGCTGGATGGGCAAGTTAGCGGACATTATTTCGGGTGAGGCTGGGTGCGGTCCTGCTTGAGGAGACACTCGACATTGCGGAAGCAAGGCTGCTTTGCTTGGAACCGGTCTGACAGGGGACTTCCACCCACGTCGGAGAAAAACTGTAATGTTTAGTACAAGCGGAATTGGTTCAGGCTACACATGATCAAATAAATGATGCCATTTTGAAGTCTACCTGAGGAGGGTTCAGTACCCGAAATCATGCTGGCATGATAGTAAATACCCTGGTTGTTGACAAAAGACGAATCCCAATGCCTTAATGTTTACCGACCCGTTATGGCCGCTCTTGTGTCGAAAGGCAAGAGACTAAAGAGAATTACTAAGCCAAGATGACTAAGTCACCAAGACAAGCGAAGAGGCAGAAGGGTGACAACTTGTCTTGTCATACCAAATCTATCCACCTGCGGGTCAGGTTAGACTGGAAGTTAGGAGCTAGACAAGTAAGCACGGAAGAGCTCTTGCTACTCAATAGGGGAGCTACTGGGCCAGTGCTTAGTAGCCGAGGGGTTAAGGAGACTCAGGCACCTGGTGTACGACGAAAGGTACCTGTACCGATAAGCGATGCCAGTGGCAATCACATCCCTGGGTCAGGTATACACTATACCAAGTCACTAGAGATGAGGATAGGTGACTACAACAATGAGATACGCTTTAAAGTCGCAGATATGCCCGACACCAAGGTGGGCGGGTACCTACCTATGTCTTGGTTGAGAGACCATAACGCCGACATAGATTGGAAGACTGGATCACTAACCTGGTACTCAGATATCTGCAAGGCTAACTGACTAGGACACCAGGGGCGGTTAGTGTTCATGAGTGATGAAGAGTTACTAGCCGAAGACCCTAGCAATGTGTACCTATTGGGAATTGTGCAATTCTCCGATAAGGAAGGTGCCGACATTGCGGTTAGGCTACTCCCCGAGTATAAGGACTATGGGGATATCTTCACTCAAGAACGGATTCCGGCGTTGCTGGAGTACTTAAAGTATGACCATACGATCGAGTTGCAACCTGGAACGCAACCTCCATTGGGGCCTATCTATCCGTTATCGGAAAAGGAGCTTAAGGCAGTCCGGGAATATCTCCATGACATGCTGTAAACGGGAAAGCTACGGCAATCCAGTTCCTCAGCAGCAGCCCCTATCCTCTTCGTGCCAAAACCAGATAGCATATTAAAACTGGTAATAGATTACCAAGGGCTCAACAAAATCGCGGTGAAAAGCAAGCATCCTCTACCGTGGATGAATGAACTGCGAGATAGGTTAGGAAAAGATGTTGCGTTTACCATGTTGGACTTGAAGAACGGCTACTACCTTCGGAGGATGGCAGAAGGTGTAATGGGGACACCCCTAGCAAGATAGATCCCAAGGTTGCGCCCACACCGAACAACTTCAAACTTATCGCTAAAAGTTCACACAGATGCAAGAGTAAAGTAAACGGTAAAACTTAATATCATTAAGCCTACGGCTTCACTTAATTAAGGTCTCGAGAGGATTGATTGTTGGAGTAGGAGAGTTCTCGGATAGACTTTCAGGTACTTTTATCTTATGCCAGAAACTCCCCATCAGTTTACTCTAACCATTCGAGTACGCCCTTCTCCGCTAAGGGTGGTCCAACACGCGTCCTGGCACACCCTTCGGGCATGCATCTCTCGACACACTCTCGTCGGTGTTCACCTTATGCGGTTATCGTTTCTGCGGTGCATTTCCATTTTGCCAGCCGGAGTGAAAACTTCTGCACATCGGTGTCTTGCCAGTGGCTAACAGTCAAGGCACCTCATGAACTAGACTATCTATGACAGCCTTCCCATATGCATTGATCTCTCCTTGACCCCTGAGGGTACCGTAAGTGGTTTATCTATTTACTATTTACGGGTCACGGGCTTCAAGGGTCTTCTGCAGGGCACGGTAATTCGGCAGTGATCCAATGGCTGCTACCCATGACCACTACCTCGGATCTACCTTAGCTGTGGTAGGAATCATGCTTTTAGTGTCTCTGCGCTGCCCTTTCAGAGCCTATAGTGCTGGGAGCACGTTCAGACTTCGTAGGTGTAAAACTCTCCCCGTTGCCCCGGCACCACCCAGGACTACCTTCGGGACACACACGGTTTACACCCCTTAACTCTGTCAGTTTTGGTCCGTTTTACTCTGCACAACTTGGAAGAGGTATTCCACCTTCCAACCTATGTCCCCTTGGATATCCTGCGAACAGCTTGCGGTCAACCGGACAGCAGCGACATGTACAGTGTAGTAAGCATGTCAGCAAAGATTCCGCTATGCTAGCCTGCACATAACTACACAACCGTTTGCCCATGACGTCTGGGCCTCAAGGCGGGGCCGGAGGGGTATGACAGGAATAATGTCTTCAATTTACAGCTCTCTCGAAGCTACATAGCTCACCCAATAGCATCCCCCGAAACTCCAGATTCCAGTATCATGCATGGCTTCGCGTGTCAAACATTCAAGTCAATTTTCCCCAACTCCCCAAGGGACTTCCTATTGAAAGCTAGGGTAACTCAGGACTCTGGGCAGGGTAACCCAAGCCACAAGGCAGGGTAACCTGATCCCAAGGGTAGGGTAACCTTGTCCAGCGGACAAGTTAACTTTTCCCTGTTACCCTGTCTATCCCGTCGCTGGCGACAGACCTTTCTGACCTGTTCCCAGTTACCCGGCCTAGCTGAGCAACTGCCCCTTTATAAGTCCCTAAGTACACTGACACCGCACCCACGTGTATCCAGGTACCTCAGTCCCTGACCAGCCAATTCTGTTCATTCTTGCAGCCTGGGCCATCGGGTCTCCATAGGTCAAGTACTTACTTGCCTGCCGGTTCCTATCAGTTCGCCTCCTGGCTACCGGTATGGGTATAGGTCCTGTTTGCCATAGCTCATGTATGCTTAGTCGTTACGGAAGGTGAGGAAAGGAGGAGAGCGTCCTGCTGCCGATATGGACTGTATCAATACATGGTCAGGCCGTTTGGGTTGAGTAATGTCTTGGCAACTTTCCAAGGCATGATAAATGAGGTCTTTCGGGATCTCATGGATAAAGGAGTCATTACGTACATGGATCACATCCTAATCTACTCCGAAACTATGGAACAGCACGTCACGATGGTAAGACACATGACAGAGAAATTGCGCAAAGCTAGACTATGTGTAAGCATGAAGAAGTTCAGTTTCGACCAACAGGAGGTTGAATTCCGCAGATACAAGATCTCTGATATAGGGATCTCTATGTTGTTGGAGAAGGTGCAGATAATCAGGGATTGGGCACCTCCGACATGCGTCGTCGACGTTTGAACCTTTATGGGATTTGCCAACTTCTATCGTCGGTTCATAGAAGGTTTTAGCATGATAGCGAAACCTCTGACGGACTTGACAAAGCAGGATGTCCATTGGCAATGGACACCTGCGTGTGAGCAGGCCTTTAACCATTTGAAGCAAGCGTTCATGTCAAAACCTATCCTAGCACATTTTTGACCCTGAATGGCCAACCCGGCTGGAAACTGACCCTAGTGACTTTACAGTAGGAGCCATCCTCTCCCAGTTCAGTGAAGATGAGAGATAGCATCCAGTGGCCTACCATAGTAGGAAGTTTCACCCAGCGGAAATCAATGATGGCGTCCATGATGAGGAAATGACTGCCATCGTGGCGGCATTCAAGGAATGGGTTCATTTGCTACGCGTGGTAACGGACTAGTTGGTGATCTATACGGATCATAAGAATTTGGAGTACTTCAACAGCACCAAGATCCTTAACCGAAGGGAGCACCGCTGGGCTCAGTTGCTACAACTGTTTAACTTCAAGGTGGTTTACCGAGAAGGACGGTTGAATGAGAAGGCAGATGCTTTGTCATGGTGTAGGGACTACCGCCCTGAAGCAGGTAGTGATTTTCCGCCGTAGTCGTTTTTTCACCCCGGACAGTGGGTGGCGAGCCAGGAACAGGACAACCTGGGACCACAAGTGTTGCAGGTGTGACAAGGGTTTCAGCGGTAGTCTTCATTTTTGGACAACTGCGGATAGCGATAACCGAAGACCAGGAGTACTTAAGGATCCTAAAGGCCACAGCTGCCAGTAACAAAGAGGTCAACCAACATTTCACGATGGGAATGGGCTTATCGCTGTACAAGAACAGGTGGTATGTTCCCCAGGGCCAGAATCTGAAGCAGACAATCATGGAGGCTCAGCATGACTCCCAAATTGCGGGGCACTTCGGGACGTACAAAACCTTTGGCAGGGTTAGGGCTAACTTCTGTTGACCAAAGATGGACAAGCACATCACCGACTAGGTGCGAACATATGATGTGTGCCAAAGGTGTAACGTGTGCGGGCCAGGCCCTAGTCACGTAGCAGTAGCATAGGAGCAGATGGCTTCGTGGTTAACACGAAGCAAGCACTGCTTGCTAAAGGAGGCTTCGAATGGGGTATAATAGGAGATCAAAGAAGTAACCGTTCAAGCAAGTATATTTCAAGAATACTGTCTGTTGAAGTCTGCTGTTTCCATCACGGGAATCAGCGGTCTTTAAATGCAGCATATTGCTTATCTCCACTATGAGCGATATTGCAAAACAATGTGTGTATTAACTGATAGCACACGAAACAATTCACATATCAACTGATACTGTGAAACCAAACATAAAACAAACTGTGTATCAAATGATAGCATACGAAACAATACAAGTATCAAACGATACTGTGAAACCAAACCTAAAACAATATGTGTATCAAACAATAGCACACACAACAATACCAGTATCAAACGATACTGTGAAACCAAACATAAAACAATAAGTGCATCCGTACCGGTTACACTCCCAAAATAAAATAACAATTTCACCAAGTAAAACAACCTAAGCAAATTCTAATAGCCGGTAACTCCACTATTCTCCTGAAAGTCCGCTTAGGACCCATCCACATCGTCATCGCTATCGTGCAGCAATCTCAAGTCGTCTTGCAACATCCATTCTGCACCTTCCAACCATCTTTCCAAACACTCCCCACATGGCGCTCAGTGCACAAAGCAACCTGACTCCCAGTTGTGTGGCAGGTCCACAAAATTTCGTACTATCCGGGCCTCCCATTCCTCCGTCCCGATATCGATTCGTCCGCAATCCTCGCAGTGATCAATGTAGAATATTTTCCAGTATGCGCTTTCTGGAATGATCTCTCGGTACAGCAGGTACCCCAAAATGAGGTCTCGTCCCCTTATGCTGACTTCTGTGTAGGTTGACATTTTTGTTTCCTTTCGCGTAAGAATAAGTTTGTAATGGAGTGAAGGTTTTGTGGGAGGTTAAAGGTTTCGAGGTCTGGTAGTGTGATCTGTTTTCTGGGGCGGTTTAGAGGGCTGGTGGCCGGTATTTATGTTTCGGCAGTGACCTCGCTTAGGTGTTGGCCTCGCTTAGGTGTTGGCCTCGCTTAGGTCTTCATGGGAAGGGGGGTGCTACTTAATTTCGGTTTCTTCCGTCTCCAGGCAACCATCACATTTTTCTGTGCTTAGGTAGCACCCACTACCGAAGCGGAAAACATCTGACACTGATTCTCCCCACATTCGTCCCGTCGATTCTGTTGTTATTTCTAAGTATTTGTTGCTGATGTGTATGAATAGTCGGTGTATAAGGTATCGTCTAGGGATAATATCACGGTTCACTAACAGTCCCATTAGCTGATGGCGCAGTCTCCAAGGCACTTGCTCACAGTTTGACATCGTAAGGCTGTTGGATGGAGTGTTCTTTCCTTTCGCTATTGCCAGTACTCCCCCTCGGCCAGCCAGGCCAGGTGTCCCGCTTCATCTTCCATTACCCGATTTTCATCTTCGCTGCTTTCGAAATCGCTCTCCAAGTGGGCTGACCAAAATCCGTCCTGTATCCCTTGGTCCGTGTCTGGGCGCAGGTGTTGGATTTCTGGTACGGTTGGGCTCCACGCCAGCATCACATGGTTTATCGTAGGGGGTAGCTCGTCCTCCGGTTTGTTGTCTTCCCACCATTGATTAACCGCTTCCATCGCATTTTCCAATCCCTCCCCAGGTTCCCAGCTATTTTCTGTATCCGGGTACCCCACCCACTTCACTAGGAATTGGTCGCGGTCATATCGTCTTCTGTGGTCTCGTAATGTTTCCACTTCCCATTCCGGTTTCTCGTTTACCAGGATTGGGCATGGTTTTGTATGTTTCCTGGCAGGGAAGGAGACATCATCATTAGGGTGGTATCTTTTCACGGTAGATGCATGGAATGTCGCTTCTCGGTTTCTGTAAATTCTGCCATCCATTTCTACCATGTAGTTTTGTGTATGCTCATCGTATCCGATTATCTTGAATGGTCCACGTCAGCGCGATTGCAATTTCTTGCTACGTCCCGATTCTGTTGCAAATAAACTTCCATATACTAGTAACAAATTACCCTTTTCTATCGGTGTATGGTGTCTGCGTCGTTTTGCTGCCGTTCTCGTGCTTCTAAATCGTGCCATTTTAATTGCACTGAATGCCACGTTCCGGATTCCATGGTGCCTGTTTAGTAATTCGGCGGCAGCCGGTACTGCGGAGTTCTTGAAGCTTGCTAGGGGCAGTAGTGGGTAATTCTTTCTGAAAATGGCTTTATATGGTGACATACCGAGAGTTTCTGACCATTCCGCATTCAGGTATGCTGCTGTCTCTGGTATGGCATCAAACCAATTGTTTTGTCTTGCGTTGACTAGGTTTCAGAGAGCTGTTTTCAATTCTCGAATTTTCCTTTCGACCTGTCCATTCGTTTCATGATGGCCTGGTGCCGCCTTGATATGTTCGATGCCTAACGATCGACACTGTTGTCTCCACACATGTGACTCAAATCTTAGGTCCACATCGCTTACTAGAGATGTTGGGTAGCCATGGGGTGTAAATATTTTGTTGCGTAGAAGTTCCCAGCTTGTTATTGCCATTACTTGCTTTGTTGTGGATATAAGCCACATGAATCCTGAAAACCTATCCATCGCAACTAGGATCATGTCGTATCCCCGTGAATTGTGGAAGGGTCCCACAAAGTCAATAGCTATTGATTCGAAGATTTCCCACGGCAGGGTAATTTTCTGAGCCTTTCCTTCTGGCAACTTTGTAGGCTCCCCATTTACCTGGCATGTGTGGCACTGGGTCACATACGGTCTAAAGTCCTTTCCCATTTCAGGCCAAAATAGGTACTCCATTGCGTACTGTAAGTTCCGTTCAACACTGTGGTAGCCGTTGTTGTGAATTTCGCTAATGACATATTCTCTTAACATCGTATTTCCATATGCGGGGCCTTTCAGGACATACAGGCACTCTTCCCTGTATCTGGGTTTTGCGTATAGCATTCCGTTTGCAACCTTGTAAGAGGACAAGTCTCCTGTGGAGTCCATATTCCCTTTTGCCTTCTTCCAAATTGGTTCTTTCTGGTATGCTGCTACCATGTGTGCTCGGAACGTTCCGATCATTTCATTGACTGTTTGTAAGGTGTCGCGTTCGTCTTCTATCTCGCTTGCTCTGGTTGACTCAGGTAGGTCATCCTCCTCATTGTCTTCTAAGACATCGCAAAGCCCGCGCCAATATTCTGTCATTGTCGGGGGCATTACTGAGACTATCGTCTCATTGGTAAGGCTTTCTAGCTGTTCCGCTCATCTAATCCAGGGTGGGCTATCAGGTCCTGGCATTCGGAATACTGCTATTGTCTCAGTCGTAAGGTTTTCTATTGGTTCTGGCTCCGGCATCTGGAATGCTGGGGCTTCAGGGTTTAGCAGTGCCGGAATTGCATAAGACCAGGGTGTCAGCTGGGCAAGGGTGGACGGTCCTTCTCCCACACTAACTGGCCTTCAGCCGGTGGTTTGTTGCCATTCCCCAGTCATTGATTTCAGGGGACTCCGGAGGGATCGGGTCGATTTCCGTGCTTGGGGGGCACGGTCCTTCACTACGTGGGTACAGGGTCGATCTTCCCGGTCGTCTAGGGTCGTTGTTACTGAATTTGATCTCGGTTTGATGATATGGGCAATGATCCACGTAACTGTGTAAGTAGTGTGGGGTGCTATGTTGGAGTTCCTCCGGTGGTATACTTCGCAGAGTACACTGGTCACCCCAATCGTTTCCTGCAGTGATTGAGCAGGGGCTTTCGGGGGGTACAGGGGCCTCGTTGGGGTACTCAGTATAGGAGAAAGGAGGGGAAGTAGGGGAGAACTCATGCATGGGCTCCATTGTGTTTGATTCTTGCTCATATACCATGTTATCTGAGATGTCATCCGATTCCTTCGTATAATCGTGGACATAGAGTGGATTCAAGTCTGATTCTCCCTTGTATATCCAGGAAAGGGCATCGGGTAAATGGTTTGTGCTTCCAGGTGCGTAGACTATTTTTGCGTTGTGTTTTCCCAAGGCACTTAGCCATCTCACCTGCTTCCTCTAGGGTTCTTTGCCATTCGCAGGTCTGTTAAGGGTTGGTGGTCTATGACTATTGTGAACGAGTTTCCCATTAGTACATTGTGGAACTGATTAAGCGCTTCCACTGTTGCTAAGGCCTCTTTATCGGTGGTCCTACAGTTCATTTGAGCATTGGTGAACTTTCTGCTGTGTAACGCGGCTCAACGTGCAGTCTCATAAGTGGGTCCCTGTCCCACCCATGCTCCAACTGCTAAATCTGAGGCGTCTATAACCAACCAAATTGGTTCCGCGCTCCGTATGTCTATTGGTCGCATGACTTGGTGATCAATAATTCGCTTTCGGACCATATCAAATGCGGTCTGGTGGGTTATTGTCCATACGAATTCCGCATTTCCTGTTTCGTCGGTTAGCGGTGCTGTCAACGTAGCATGGTGTAGGAGAAACTGGGCCACATAATTCACTATTACTAGGAATCATTGCAATTCCTTCTTGTTTTTTGGTGTTTTTCATTCTGAAATGGATGATATTTTCTGGGGGAAGGCATGGATCCCCTCGTTGTCCACTATGTGTCCTATTACTTCCAATTTGTCCACAAAAATTACTGACTTCCTTTTGCTCGCGTAGAGTTTTGCTTTCCTGAGTCGATCAGATACTTGGCTTATGTGTTGTTCGTGTTCCTTTGATGCGTCTGAAAATATGAGAATATCATCAATGTCTACCCATACAAAATGATGTAAATATTCGCTTAGGAGGTCCTCCATTATTCGCATAAATGTTGCTGGTGCATTCATGTCTCCTTAGAGCATTACTTTGCTCACAAATCCTCCGAACGGGGTTTTGAATGAGTTGAACTTAACACTGTCCTTGTCCACGCGTGTTTGAAAGTATGTGTCGCTTAGGTTGATCTTACTCCTGAATTTTGCTCGTCCTATTCGATTAAGGATCTGCTGTTCATTTGGAATTGAAGGACTATCCATGACCGTGTTATCATTCCTTACTTTCAAGTCCACTAGGGGGCAGATCCTTCCGTCTGATTTGGGTTGTACAAACATAGGCGCCGCTCCAGGTACCTCTTGTCGTACAATCACTCCACTTCGTAATTTCTCGTTTATCCAGTTCATGAGTTTTTCCTTGTAGGCTTCCGGGATCGAGTATGTTGGTCGGTTTCGTAAGTCGGTTGGATCCTTTAGCCGGATGTGGGGGCTAATCTTACGCACTAGGGGTACCGTTTCAGGTACTTTGTCGAGGAATACACCCTTGTATTCTTCCAAGAATGTTTTTGTGGCGGTGTCTGACACAGTGGCTCGGAATTTCTCACTTGTTGGTTTCCATAGCACACGTGGTTTGTCATCGGGAAATTCCGCTGCAGTATCCACACACCTCATAAGAGCATTATGTCTTTTCAGGAATGGCATTCCAATCAGGGCATCGTACTTTGCCATGCTTCCTACCAACATCTCCTGATTAGTGCATTTCTTTTTCCCGATTCCTACGGTCAGTCCACATTTCTTGTGGCTTGAAGAGCGGGATCCTTTCATAGCCATATTGACTGTTGTTGGTTGGGGTAGAGGCTCTGTAGGGATGCCATGGGTAGGGATAAAGGTCGCGCTAATTATGTCGCAGCCGATTGTTCCCGTGTCGAATAGTACCTTTACTGGATGGCCTTCCATGTACATCGTTCCTTCAAGAGCGTCACGGGGCCTTATTGCCAATGGTGGTTGAGTTCATAGACTTTCCGTTTCCACTGAGTTAATTTCCACCTCGTCATATTTGGTTCCTTCCATGTGGTTTGTACTAGCCTCTCGCTTAGCGGCTTTTCCTTTTCCTTTTTTGGAATAGCAATCCTTTGCATAGTGCCCCTTTTTTCCGCATTCGAAACAGGAGCCTTCCGCACATGGTTTCTGCTTCTTGTCTTTCTTGTCCTTTGAATCCTTGCAATATGTTTTATCCCTTTTCGTAATATCCTGCGATGGGGATCCCTTGCTATTCCTTTCCTTTGGTATGTGGGTTCGGTAGACTCCTGTTTCATACAGGAGAGCATCCTTCTGTTCGGCCCACTTGACTATCTTGTCAAAGGAATCACCACCCTCCTGCATGGGTTCTACCTCCTGGCGTAGTCGGGGATGCACTGCTTCATACAATCTTTGTCGCAGCGTATACTGAGACACTGTCCTGGTAGGCAATCATCCCTGATATATCAAGAGATCTGTCGCGACCGGGGTTATTCTTTCTGTTTTGCCATTTCGTACTTGCTGGATATCCTTGAACCTTTTTAATAGTTCTTCCGTGTTTCGCGAGGATTGGAATCTCTCTCTCAAGTACTTTATCAGGGTTGTTCCACAGATTTTTTCCCCATTCTCATAGTGGTTCATCGCTTGGTGGTATGCTTCTTCTGCCTTTCCGGTGCAGAAGCTTCCAAAGTATGCTCCGCTTCCTTCCTTAGTTTTGTCCACTCCATGTAGGGCCAGGTATTGAGCAGTTGTTATAACCCAGCGATCAAATAATTCAGGTTTGAAGTCGTCCTTTTTGCACGAGAACAAGGGTGGCAGCGGAAGTTTGATTTTAGGTCCGGTTTGCCTGGCCCTGGGGCCGTGCGTCTCGGTGGATTCACCTTCGGATATTTCGCGTTTGGACTGTTCGTTACTCACACTGTTGTCTGAGGAGCTTTCTGGAGAGTCACTAGGGAATTCGTCTGGTGGCTGCCCTCCATCGCGTGGTCTGATGCTTCTTCGTCATCTTCGTCCTTCTTAGGTGTCCTGACAGGTATGCTATCTTTCTTCAGTGGTTGCGCTGGTGCCTTTCCTTTGCTGGGGCTGAGGGGAAATAGCCCAGGAAGGCTCGTTGCTGTCTTTGCTAATTCCGGAGTCGATTCGCTGAAGGTCTGCTGGGCCAAGTCTCGTGCTAGTTGTCGTCCTGCTTTGTCTATCGAGAATTCGCTCTTTGGCCCTTTTAGTTCCTTGGGTTGCCTTTTCTTGGTAAGGCCTTCTCATGGGACCTGCTTCCCACTTCGAGTCGCCAGTTACTAAATGGTGTCGTGTTGGCGGAGCTGAACCCTTCGTAGTTCTGCAGCTCCCCGATGCTAGCTTCGCGGTTGGACTTTTCGTAGGTTGATCAGACCAGGTCCCTGCAGGTTTCTTAACTACTTGCTGGGGTTAAAAAAATATAACGTGTTCGGGCCAGGCCCTAGTCACGTAGTGGTAC
>PYWC01000045.1:658674-746036 GCA_003182015.1 Tuber magnatum
CTATGCGAGAACTCTCCTACTCCAACAATCAATCCTCTCGAGACCTTAATTGAGTGAAGCGTCAGGCTTAACGATATTAAGTTTTACCATCTACTTTACTCTTACATTTGTGTGAACTTTTGGCGATAAGTTTGAAGTTGTTTGGTGCGGTCGCAACCTTGTGATCGATCTTCCTAGGGGTGCCCCCGTTACACAGGGCCTGTGCAGTTGGCGTCATCGGGGGTGCTGGTGCTGCTATGGTGGCCATCTGTCTTGGTTGTGGTGTTCCTTGTGGAGAACTACTCAGTGGTGAGGTTTGTTTGAGTGTGACCAGACTTGCAGCTGCTAAGGGTTGGCCTGCTGCTTCACCTAGCACATCTTGTACTTACCTTAAGGCAAGGGTGTTCTCTGTGGGACCAATGTCTCTTATAAGGTCTTGCGTGAACACCAAGTTCCTTGGAGTTGCCGTTTTACCATCATTAGGTGTTGCAGGAGATGTAACCTAATGTTACCCTTTTCTACGACTGGTTGTACTGGCGACAGGTAATGACCTTCTTCTTCTTCCAAACTGTGCTGCCCTGTGTCCAAGAGCTCCTCGAGCCTCTGGGGTCTATCATAGTATTCTCACGTAAGAATTGGTTTCTCACCAGCGCCGAGACTTTCTTTCCTTATATTGTTAGGTAGATCTGTGTAGCGGATAGGTTCTTGACTCTATGTCTTGTCCGCATAGCGGAACGGTTAGGAGCATAAAGGTTTTTGTATTGTAAAGAGTGTAAAGCAGTAGATAGGAAATAATAGTAGCCGGTTGCATGAAGAGCTAACCCATCTGTGAAAACCCGGCCTTTATATAGCCCACTTCCTGCAACCCTAACCCTGCCCTGCTACACTAGGGTGGTCTGGTGCAAAATCATTCGTAACATCATATGACTCAACTGAGTCATGTGCTCCAAAAGCTAAAATATCCTATAACCTCTAAATGAGGTCATGTGTGAAAACATAAATGAAACACAATATAAATCAAAGGCATCAACAAACTATATGACCTACTACCAAGGTCACACATGAAATATAAACCAGTTTGCCTTGCCGGTAAGCCTTGCCAGCCAGCCTAGACTCTCCCCATAATGTCAATCATACATCATATGCAAAATACAAGCGATCATAAATAAGCCCCATGACCTACTAATGAGGTCATGTACATGAAAACAATTTAAATTTAAATGAGCCCCATGACCCGCTAATGAGGTCATGTGCATGAAAATATAACTTAACCCCATGACCTCTAGATGAAGTCATGCATAGAACCTGTTCCTCACTTCCATCAACTGGCTAGCGCTCCTCTAGCCAGATCGCTACGGAGATAACGTTTCCACACTTGCTTGCTTCTTTCTGTTTGTCTATCTGTTTGAGGATGGTAAGTGGTTGATATTCCCCGCTTAATTCCTAGGAGTTTGCAGAGCCATTTCCGGAATTCTCCTGCGAACGTCATATCTATATCCAAGATAATTTTTGTTGGTAGTCCATATAGCTTTTATACTTCATGGAGGAAGACCTAGGCTATGTCCTTTATTGTTGCATTTTTCTTAAGACCTATGAAGTGGGCCATCTTGGTAAAATGCCCGACTACTACCATAATCTGAGTGTTCTCTTCTAACTTTGGTAGCTGGGTTATGAAGTCTACGGAGATTGAAGTCCACACTGTATATGTTATTTCTAAGGCAGCAAAAATCCATACTTTGCATACCATGACGCCTTGTTCTGTTGGCACTTATCACAGGACTATACATAGTTGTCTATCCATTCTATAAGTCCCTTTTAGCAGAAGTTTTGTGTTATGATTTCCCCTGTCTTTTCCTAGCTAAAATGCTCTGTACCCTTAAAGTCATAGCTGCTTTCAGCAATCAATGTCTGCAGGGCTTTATCCTTCAGCATAAATAGTAGACCTTTGTGGTATAGGAGGCTATCTGCTAAAGTCCAATGTATTGGTTTTTCCCTTCTCTCATCTCAGAGACTTTGCTACTCCTCCCTTCTTACCCTCTAATCAGGGTCTGCCATTCCCTCAACCCCTACCTGTTTTGGGAACTCTGGGTCAAATCATTGTGCCATGGTCTTGATGACTATAGTACTAGAAAGCATGGCGTGTTCTGTAGTCAATATCCTATTCTTTCCTTGATCAAACAGGTTGAAGTATTGGTTTTGCCCTTTTTCTCTTTCAGATGAATGGTTTCGGTTGTAGTTTTGACTACACTCATCCTGGTGCTTGTGAATCCCTCTCGACCTCTCTTGATCTTATGTAGTTCCATTTCCTCTTATAGCTTGTTATTAGGAATCTTTTCTATTATGAGCTTTACAACTCATTCTCCTTTCCCCATGTAGTAATCCTGATCGTTCAAATTGAACAGCAATACCTTCAACTCTTCTTGGTGATCTCTGCCTATAGCTTCCACTCTGACCATAATCCTATGACAGACTACGAGGCCGCCGTTGGGAGTGACTTGTCTATAGGTTCCGACAGGTAATACTAAGGCTATCTTGGTAGCCACAATTGCTTCATCCTAGGCTGGTATTACAGCTCTTTCTAGAGTGTTAATGTCATGTCAAGCCACTTCGCTAGAGCCCCTGGTCCGAATTTTTACTTTTGAGCATAACCTCATAGCTTGGGTGTATGTTGGTTTAGCTGTTGCTTGTTCCTGACCAGTTTCTTCCTCCTTTCCTGTCACTATAACCATTACTTGGTTAAAATATACTGCGTTTAGCATTGAAAACTTCGGGCTTTGCACAGTTTCCCCCTCAGGATGGTAATCCAGCCATCTACTCAATGCCTCCAGCTTTTCAGTGCTCAATCCTGGTCTGTACATAATTTTGAGCTTAGGGTCTGCTAGCTTCTGTGCCTACCTGATCTGTCTGGCAATCCAAGCCTTAGTCGTGAGGTAGTATTGTAGATTTTCATAATCAGTAAATACTGCAATAGGTTCCTAAATTCCTACCCCTTAGTAACGCCATTCTTTAAATACTTCTACAGTCGCTAGCAACTTCTTATTATGGATATCATAGTTGCATTAGGCTGAGTTGAACTTCCATGAGTGAAATGCGATTAGGTGTAACCTTTTTTCAATATATTGTAATCGTATAGATTCTAGCATGAAGTAACTAGCGTTTGTCTACACAACTATATTTCTGTCTGGGTCGCAGCGTGCTAATATAGATGTGATTGCAAACTGTTCTTTTAAGAACTCAAAAGCCTTCTTTTGTTCTTTCCCCCAGGTGAATCCTTTTGGCTCACCCTTCAACAGGTCCATTATGGGTTTACAAGTTCCCAAAAAATTCTTAATAAATTAGCTGTAGAAGTTTGCTAAGCCCACAAATATAGGTAAGTTCTTTATGGACCTAGGTCTCTTCCATTTCCATATGGCTTTAACCTTTTAATCACTCATAGTAATACCATTCATCTTCACTATATATCTCAAAAATTCTATAGTCTTGGTATGTAATACTAATTTAATGATCGATACTGCTAGCTGGTATTTCTGCAACTTGGCTAACACTTCCTTAACAAGCCCAATGTGTTCTTCCTCATTCTTGAAATAGATCAGTATATTATCTATATATATGATTCCTTGCAAATCAAGAAACCTTTATAGAACAATATACATTATCCCTTGGAAAGTAGCTGGTATGTTTACTAGCCCGACTAGCATTACTTGGTACTCATAAGGACCATACTGAGTGTAGAAGGCATTTTTCTATTTATATCTACTTTTTATACGTATCAAGTGGTACCCCTCCTTTAGGTCCAACTTAGTGAAGATACTTAGTCCAATAACTCGGTATCTAAGTTCACTCATGAGCAGTAGTAGGTACCTGTTGGTAATTGTGATATTGTTTAGCCCATGGTAATCCACACAAAGTCTTAGTCACCTATCCAGTTTTGGCATGAATAGTATTAGTGTACTTGCAGGTGACTGACTTGATATTATCTTTCTCTCACATAGCATTTTGTCAAGCTAGTCTTATAATGCCAGTAGTTTCTTTTCAGATAATGGGTATATAGCCTACTATGGGAGCTTCTCGTCTTTGGTTATTTTGATCTTGTTATCAAAGGTGTTATCACTTGGGAGCTGCTATACTGCCTGTCGCAGGAAGCAGTTAGCATACTCCGAGTAGGGCTTTGGCAGTGTCTCGATAACTACTGCCTCTGCGTCTTCTGGGCCTGCAATCTAGTACTTGTATCTCACTGCAGAGTCTGAGGCTACTGTCTTGTCCCACTCAATTCAGATGTCTTCATCTACTGGTTTTACATATTACTTGCATAGCTCAGCCAGAAATGCCCATTATGTTGCATCTTTTGTAAATAATATGGGGTACTGGTGATGCTACGAGCCAAAAGGTATAATAAAGTCATAGATCCCCTGGCTCATGACCTTACAAGTGATCTCCTAGTAGTGTTGTTTAGCTACAATTTCAAGCATGATGCAGGTAATGGAAGTATAAAGATCTCATACTATGTGGAAAATTTGGTGTAGCTGGTAAAGAGGGTTAGTGCTGGAGGTGAGAAGGCAGTCACAAGTAGTTATAGAGTTGGGAGAGTGCAGGGCATAGAAAGTATGTGGAAACTTGCATATAAGGAGGTCATACTTCTTCTAGCTGTATCTGCACCTTTAGACTCATCCACTGAATTTCATCCCTCTTTTCTTCCTTGCTTTCACTATACTCGTCCCAAGGTTGCAGCTTAGTCACTGCAACCCCAAAAACTTTGTGGCTCGATTTTTGGCAGTACTCTAAAGAGTGCCTGACAGCTCAATGTCAGTTTGCAGCTCAATGTAAGATTGTGGCTCAATACCAGATTGTGGCTTAATTTTGTAGCTCAACATAAGATTGTAGCTTTACTCAGTTTATAACAAAAGTTTTATTATTTATTATAAATTCAATTTTCGCAACCTTGCCTGTCCTTTAATACCAGAAACTATGGGTTTTGACATTTTCTGTTTATATACTTTGATAGCATTTCATTTCTTGACACATACCATTATCTCATCAAGTAAAGGCTTATATTCTGCTTGTTCTGCTTGTTTCTTTGCATTCACAGCTCTTTGCAACTGCCTTTGTGCCTTTTCTGCCTCTAGAGCTTCTTTCTTTTTTCCTATTTGACAAGCTTCAGCGGCATACAAAACACCCCCTTTTTGCAATTGTTTTTAATTTGGTGGTCTTCGTCTTGGATTTCATGCCTGCTCAACAGCCTGAGTATTTACTAAATGCTCCATTGCTAGAGCACCTGCCTGTGCTTGAGCTAATCTATCTTGAACAAAGGTTTTCAACCTATGTCAGAAGATGAGGGACATGCCCAGTGCATCATGTTGGAGTTCATCTGCTTGTACTTTCAAAGTTGGGATTGTAAGTGGCACCGCAGTTTAATCATTTAAGGATAGAGTTGTTGGCTCCAGTAAGGTTGAGGGAGGAACTGCTTCATGTAATTTGGAAATTACAATATCAGGGTTGGATGGAACGAGTCCAGTAGCTCAGAAAGCAGACTCAATCATTGACTGCTTGAAGGTTTGTTCTCTGATAGAGGGGATTTGGTCTAAGAATTCTGCTTTGTCAAAATTATTGCATCCAGTTTGAGTAGCTGCCTCAACAACTAAAGCATGGTAGTGCTTGTGTGGTTGAAATACTACAATTTCTAAGGGTTGTAGAAGGTGGCTAGTTGTCAGAACCGCCAGATAGGGAGGGCTAGTCAGGTTAGAGTATTGGTTGCAAGGGAGAGGAAGGGGTTATTAGCCGAGGTTTCATGTAACAGAACCTTATGGAAACTGATGGAAGGTTGTGGCTGCATAGAACGAAAGAGTTGGGATGTCGGGGATTTGGTAGCCTAGGATTTGCCAGGGTTATATAAAGGGGTGTACCCCTTTTACATTTACTTTGCTTATGCAACCTGGTAATTTCATGTCTACACCTGTACTTGAGAATTACAGCTTGGTTTCTTCCTTGCATCACAGGAACCTGGGAACCCTGACCCTGATTGCGGAGAACCTGTCCTTGAACCCCTTAAGCCTTAATATATATGGGTCTTGTTTGTATACTTGCCCCTCTCTGTTACCTCGCCTACCATGGTATACCTTGGGCTATCTGCCCTAAATGCCACACAGACCCTTCCTGTTACCCGCGGTTACATCTACGAGGATCCAACCCACACCGCACCATGTCGCGATCCCTCGAAATCCCCCTGGAGCTCTTCACCAACCTGAACCAGACTGCCAGTCTGACTAATGAGTGGTTATGCAACCTAACCCACGACCAGAGATACAAGTATCTCACCCATATTCAAGATATCCTCCTCCAGACAGCAAACATGCCAGCACCTACCGAGTCTCCTGCTAACAAATGGTTACAACAGTAGCTGCAAACCTTAACCAATGAGCTTATAACCCTTCCTCTCAAAGGCCAAGGCTCCGAGGCCCGCCTCGCTACCACTAAACAGGAACTCGTGGGTACTGATACAATGGTTACCATGCTCAACAATGCCCTAGCCAACACCCCCACAGGTCCTGCTGCACTCGCTGGTAGTGGTAAGAAAGTCTCAATTCCAAACCCTAATGGTTTGATAGTGCCATCAACAGGTACCACCCCTTTACTGCCCAACTCCATATGAAACTACACAGGGACCACCACCAGTTCGACAATGAACAACACTGTCTGGCATATACCATCAGCCTCCTCCGGGGGTCCGTCTTCCTGCAGGTACTACCCAATATAACCACCGAGGAGATCAACAATACCAACATGGAAGCCCTGTGGGCAGAATTAGAATAGGCGTTTAGGGATTCAAACCACGTGGCCTCAGCGGAAACAGGACTCAAGGACCTCTCCCAGAAAGAGTGTATATTTGTAGAATGCCTTACGCGTTTTCAACACCCGGCTACCAATACCAGCTGGAACGATGCCACTAGGTGGGGTATTTTTTACTGAGGTCTCAGCTGAGAGTTAAAGGATGCCCTGACCACCATCCCTGACCCCTCCGAGACACTGACTAGCTATGCCAACTGGTTAAAGAAGCTGGACAACAATATCTGGGCCAATGGAGCTGACAAGAAGGGTTCCTCCTTCTCTACATGGCATGCCTCCATGGCCACTCAGCCCTGCTCTACCACCCACACTCCTGCTACCACCACAGCTACAGGTACTGCCTTACACCCTATGAACCTCTCCATAGGGTGTCGCACCTTGACCGAGGTACAGCAGAATGACCGTATGAGAATAGGACTCTGCTTGTACTATGGTGGTCATGGACACGTGGCCCAACAATGCCCAAACAAACGACCCCACCATATGCAGACCACCGCCACCTCACAGTTAGAACCCACAATGGGCCCTGAAGGCATTCCCCCAGAACCCAAGCAGTGGGAAAAGTAGTCGTCCCATGTGCAGAATACGGTACTGGCATGGGACATGTTAAGTCTTTTTCTTATTTATCTCTATCAAGTTTGTTTTTGGATCAAATAGAGAATGGAATTGAAGATAACCACTTGGTGATCACCTATGACATCATAGACAACCAAAATATAATCCATTGCTATACTCTCATCAACCCTGGAACCACAGGATATGCATTCATGAATAAAGACTTCGCTTGCCACCACCATCTCTCCTTGTTCGAATTGAAAGGAACTATTCAATTAGCAGTAATCGACGGCAGGCCGATCAGCTCTAGCACTATTACCCACCTGACCCAGATAGAGCTGAAGATCAATGACCACTTGGAAGCCCTGCCAGCCTTCATCACCACACTGGGCAAATACTTCTTGATCCTCGGTATTGCATCCTCAAACAACATGCCATAACCATCTATTCCGTGAGCAATACTATCACATTTGAGTCTGACCATTGTTTAGAAAACAGGACCCCCGACATGACCGGTGCTCAAGGAGTAGAAGAGGGGATCCGCCACTTCCTGAAGGTCCATACCATTGAATGAGGCCTGGGCCACAAGGTGCTCAAAGAATAAGAAGTCTGAGACATTCTGCCCCCGAAATGTAGTAAGTTTATACCACAATTCCTGGAAAAGGAACAGAATCAGTTACTGCCACAGTGACCCTACTACCACACTATTCCATTACTCCTCAGTCTTAAACCCCTGTTCAGCCCACCATACAACCTGTCCCCCCTAGAGATGGAAGCACTGTGGGGCTGGCTTGATGAAAAATCTCAAAAAGGACTTGATCCGACCCTCCACTACACTAGCAGGTTCCCCTATCCTGTTTATCAAAAAGAAGGATAGATCTTTATGATTATGCATTGACCATCGGGCTCTGAACAATATGACCATCAAGGACAGCAGCCCTTACCCCTCTTAACAGATATCTTTATACAAATCTCCAAGGCCAAAATCTTCACTAAGCTGGATATCCAAGAGGCATACAACTTGATTTACATGAACAAAGGAAAAGAATGAGAAACGGCCTTCCACACCCGATATGGCCTGTATGAGTCTAAGGTCCTGCCATTTGGCCTCACTCATGCCCCGGCAACCTTTCAGGCATATAGCAACAAAGCCCTACGCCAAGGATTAGACTGCTTCTGTACCGCCTATTTAGATAGTATCCTTATCTACAGTAAAACCGAAGAGAAACATGTCGAGTATACCTATTGGGTCCTAAAAGCCCTGGCCAATACCAACTTAGAGGTCAAGCCCCAGAAGTGTGAGTTCAACATGGACCATGTTGAGTACCCCAGATTTATCATCACTATCCAAGCTCTCCACAAGGACAACACTAAGGTGGAAACAGTCATTACCTAGCCTGTTCTAGAGCATGTGCAGGATGTATGGGCCTTCCTTGAATTTAGCAACTTCTATCGCCAATTTATCAATACTTATTCCCATCTGGCCCAGCCCCTTATACCCGCACCAAGAAGGACCAAGCATTCATCTAGACCCCGGAGTGTCAATGCGCCTTTGAGAAACTCAAGGCGGCATTCACCACTGCCCCTATTCCAGCCCATTCCGATTTCTCCAAGGAAGTGATTATCGAAACTGATACCTGGGTCTTTGTATCCATGGATGTTGTGTCCCGACATGACTACCATGGGGTGCTCCACCCGATTGCCTTCTACTCCCGCATGTACTCTCTGGCTGAATGCAACTATGACATCAATGACTAGGAACTCATAGCCGTAGTCCATACTTTTGAGGAATAGAGATACTACCTCATAGGCTATAAGGTCACGATCCTGATTGACCACTACAATGTGAAACACTTCACCATCAAATGACTTCTGGAACTGCAGACAAGTCTGGTCATTGGAGTTTCTTACCCAATTGGACTACAACATCGAATACCAGCCCAGAATGCTCAACCAAAAAGTTTGTACATTAAGCCAGATGCAAGGGTCGAGGGTAGAAATGGAAGAGCAAGGAAGAGAACACCAGACACCGGTAGTGTTGAAGCTCCATAACATGGGTTTGTTGGTGAATACCACGCTCCCTACAGGAGCTACTCCCCTGGATGCTCTTTAGCAGGAAGTCTATGCCACTAACCTGACCGCTACACAGATCCTAAGAGTATTGAACCAGGGTGACCAATATTCCTGTCTCATTTCCATTGTTGAATGCTAAAGGGAGAGGAACTAGCTGCTGTACCAAGACTGCCTATACATCCCTCTCCACCCTACGTTGCCCCTATGGCTGATCCAAGAAACCTAGGACTGACCAGCTGCTGGACACTCCAGTAGGGCCAAATCCTACGAACTGGTTTCTTGCCATTTCTACTGGCCTGGCATGTGTGGAGACATAGGATGCTTCATGAAAAACTGCCATACTTGCCAAAGGAGTCCCACATCGCGCCACGCCCCCTTTGGTATACTGTATCCCCTCCCAGTACCCTCCAAACCCTAGGAACATGTCTCCACAAATTTCGTTACTTGTCTCCACTGTAATCAGAGCAACAGTACCGTACTGGTCGCGGTGTACTGGTTAACCAAGATGCTCAAACTGATCCCCTGCTAGACCACGATCAATGCTCCGACATTGGCGAAGGTGTACCTCAAGTACGTATAGAAACACCATAGTCTTCCAGCCACTATGAGCTCAAACTGCAGCACTCAGTTTATCTCAGAATTCTGACAAGCGGTTTGTGACTGGTTGCAGGTATCGCGGAAACGCTCAACGGCTTTACATCCCCGTACTGATGGCTAGACCAAAAGGGTCAATACAATCATAGAGCAATATCTATGGGTCTATGTCAAGTATCAACAGAACGACTAGGCCCTTTGGCTCCCCATGGCAGAATTGGTAGCCAACAACCACACCATTGAGTCTACTGGCAGATCCCCATTCTTTGCCAACCCCGGTTGTGACCCCAGGATAGACTTTCGCAACTCTCCAAAAGGACACCAAGAGGTGTCCGAAGCTGGGGTGTTTGCCCAACATCTGAAAGACATCTACGGCCACCTCCATTCTGAGATTGCCTATGCCTAGGATTGTAAACAGGAGTGAGCCGATCAGGGATGTGGACCGGCGTCCCACTTCCGAGTAGGCAACAAAGTATGGCTTAACGTCAGGAACATCTGAACCTGTCGACAGTTGAAGAAGCTGGACAACAAACATCTTGGCTCCTATCCTGTCTGTACTCAAATAGGTACCCATGCATATCGCCTGGGCCTCTCCGCCTCAATGAGGATATACAATGTATTTCATGTTTCCTTGCTTCGGCTGACAGATAAGAACCCCTTTCCGGGACAGGTTGTCCCCCCGCCGCTACTGGTGGAAGTCAATGGGGAGGAGGAATGGCAAGTAGAGTGGGTGGAAAATGCCAAAAAGCTGCGAGGTTGGCTGAGGTAGCTGGTTAGATAGAGTGGATATGAGAAGGCTATGTGAGAACCCACCGAAACCGTCAACGGGCTACAAACAATGGACGAGTTCCACCATCGTTATCCAAACAAAGCAGGCCCCATACCTGAGTAATAAACATGTGGCTTAGAGGGCTCCGGCATAGCTGAAGGGAGCTAGTATCATGGCCACCAGAGAAGTGGGGCTGGTCGGTTTAGGGTATTGGTTGTAATGGAGAGGAAGGGGCAATTAGCAGGGGTTTCGCATAATGGAATCTCATGGAAACTGATAGAGGATCGCGGCTGTGCAGATGGAAAGGATAGGGATATCTGGGATTTGTTAGCCAATGATTTTCCTTGGTCATATGAAGGGGTGTGCCCCTCTTACACTTACTTGCCGTATGCAATCTGGTAATTTCCCGTCTATACCTGTACTTAGGAATTACAACTTTGTTTCTTTATTGTATTACCAGAACATCTGAACCCTGACCCTGATCTCCGAGAACCGGTGCTTGAACCCCTTAAGCCTTGATACACACATGTCTTGTTTTTACACTTGCCCCTCTCTGTTGCCTCACCTACCATGGTATGCCTTGGACTATCTGCCCTAAATCCCACATGGACCCTCCCCATTATACTAGTATGTGAAGAGATACAGAAAACCATGATCTTTTTGGAATTACAGTAGTCTAAAAACTCTTTGGTGCAATGTGACCCAAACCCATCTAAGGTTAAGAGGGGAAAAAGCCCAAATAGTTGTTGGGCCAAAAACTGTTCAAAATGGGCAATCCATTTTATTATTAACAAATCATTGCTGTAGCTGGTATTCAAGAGTTCTACCAAATACTTATCAGGTATATCTATGGTTATATACTATAGCTCTCAACAAATAGTACCTGGAATAATAATCATGGGAGGTAGAAATGTTCCAATCGTACTAATATATTCGCAAACTGTAATGAGCTCTCAATTTGTTGAACTGCCCAAATAGGATTCCCTATTTGGATCATGCGTAGTGATCTACTGGTCCCATCCTAGCACAATATGAAAGCCAGTTTTATCGAAATTGTACTGATCAACTACCTAAATATTGTGTGTAGTACAAAGAGTATAGTATTTGTCGAACCAATCGTAGATAACATTAGGCTGATCAGCATGCCGGCAATCAGCATCAATTGTGTGGTTCTTACAAAGGTTGTAATGGGTTTGGGCTGGGCCATAGTCACATAACAGTACAATAGGATCAGATGGCTTCTAGAACAACAAGAAGTGAGCGCTGCTTACTAAAGAAGGCTTTGAGAGGATATAATAGGAGATTTAAAGCTGTAACCATTCAACCAAGTATATTTAGAATACTGTCAGTCAAAGTCTACTACGTCCATTATGGAAATCAGCAGTCTTTAAATACAGGATATCGCTTATCTCCAGTATAAGCAATATTCCAAAACATTTGTAACCTGACCAGGCCGGGCCCTAGTCACATAGCGGTACAATGGGAGCAGATGGCTTCTTGATCAACAAGAAGCAAGGACTGCTTACTAAAGTAGTCTTCGAACGGAGTGTACTAGGAGATCAAAGAAGTAACTGTTCAACCAAGTATATTTAGAATACTGTCTGTTGAAGTGTGCTGTTTCCATCATGGAAATCAGCGGTCTTTAAATACAGTATATCGCTCATCTCCTGTATGAGCGATATTCCAAAACTTGGTGTGTATCAACCGATAGCACATGAAACAATACCAGTATCAAGCGATACTGTGAAACCAAACATAAAACATTGTGTGCATCAACCGATAGCACATGAAACAATACAAGTATCAAACGATAGTGTGAAGCCAAACATAAAACAATGTGTATATCAACTGATAGCAGACAAAACAATACAAGTATCAAACGATACTGTGAAACCAAACATAAAACAATGTGTGTATCAACCGATAGCGCACAAAACAATACCAGTATCAACCGATGCTTCTGAAACCCAATATAAACTAACCTAGTACCCGTACCAGTTACAATATTGTGTGTATCAACTGATAGCATATGAAACAATACCAGTATCAAACGATACTGTGAAACCAAACATAAAACATTGTCTATATCAACTGATAGCACACGAAACAATACAAGTATCAATGAAACTTTGAAACCAAATATAAAACATAACGTAGTACCCGTACCAGTTATATTCCCAAAACAAAATAACAATTTTACCAAACAAAATAAGATGACAAAATCCTAATAGGCGGTAATTCCACTATTTTTCTAAAAGTCTCTATAGGACCCATCCTCATCATTATCGCTATCCTACAACATTCGCATATTGTCCTGTAACATCCATTGCACACTCTCCAGCCATCTTTCCAAACACCTCTGACAGGATGTCTCGCATTCAAAGCACCCTGATTCCCAGTAGTGTGGTAAATTGATCCAGTCTCAGACCATCCAGTCCTCCCAACCCTCCGTCTCCATATCAATTCATCCGCATTCCTCACAGTGGTCAAGGTAGAATATCTTCCAGTATGCGCTTAGAGGAATAGTTCTACAGTATAGTAGGTGTTCCAAGATCTGGTGTCATGCTCTCACGTTGACTTCTTCGTAGATTGACATTATTCAGTTTTTTTAGAGTAAGGTGTTTTGTAAGGGGTCTTTCAGTTGTAGACAACACGGTGAATTTTGCCCATATGTTTGTAGAACGGTAGGTGGTATTTGTGTCTCAGTGTCAGTCTCGCTTAGGTGTTCAGGAGAAGGTGAGTGGTACTTAATCTCAGTTCCTTCCGTCTCCATACACATATCACATTTTTCCGTACTTAGGTAGCAACCACGACCAAACTGGAATATGTCTGATAGTGTTCCTCTCCACATCCATCCTGTTGATTCCATTATTATCTCAAGGCATTTGTCGCAAATGTGTATGAATAATTGTTGTATAAGGTATTATCTACAAATAATATCAGAGTTCACTAACAGTCCTATTAGCTGATAGCGCAGTCTACAAGGCAGTTGCTCATAGTTTAACATCGTAAGGCTATTGGATGGTATGTATTTTCTTCCTCTGTTATTCCCAGTACTCAGCTTCAGCTAGCTGTGCCAGGTATGTAGCTTCGTCTTCCATTCCGCGATTCTTATCTCCGTTGCTTTCAAAATCGCTTTCAAAATGGGCGGACCAGAAACTGTCTTGTATCCCTTCATTTGTATCCAGGCGGAGGTGTTGGATCTCTGGCAGAGTTGGGCTCTACGCCACCGTCACATGGTTTATTGTAGGGGGTAGCTTATCCTCCAGTTTGTTATCTGCCCACTATTTGTTGACTAATTCCAATGTGTTTTCCAATCCTCTGAGGGGTTCCCAGCTGTTCTCCATTTCCAGGTAATACACCCACTTCACTAGGAACTGATCGCGATCATACCGCCTTCTATGGTCTTGTATAGCATCCACTTCCCACTTCAGTTTTCTATTAACCATGATCGGAGGTGGCTTTCCGTGGCTTATTCTGGGAAGCAGGGCATCGTTATTTGAGAGGTATCTTTTCACAGTGGATGCGTGGAATGTCACTTCTCAGTTGCTGTACATTCCGCCATCCATTTCCACTGTGCAATTTGCTGTATGGTCATCATATCCAATTATCTTGAATGGTTCTTGCCAGTGCAGTTGCAATTTCTTGCTTCATCCAGACTTGGTTGCGAACAGGTTTCAGTAAACCAATAACTGGTTATCTATTAGTGTGTGCTGTCTGCGTCGTTGTGCTCCCGTTCTCGTACTCCTGAATTGTGCCAGCTTAATAGCATTGAATGCAGTGTTCCGGATCGTTCGATGTCTGTTTAACAATTCTTTGGCTGCTAGTACTGCGGAGTTCTTGAAATTCACCAGGAGGAGTAGTGAGTAGTTTTTTCCAAAAACCGCTTTGTATGGTAATATACCGAGGGTTTCAGACCATACTACATTCAGGTAGGCTGCCATCTCAGATATGGCATCAAACTAATTATTTTGTCTTACATTGACTAGATTCCGAAGGGCCATCTTCAATTCCTGAATTTTTCTTGCAACTTGTCTATTTGTTTCATAGTGTCCTGGTGCCGCTTTGATGGGCTCAATTCCTAGCGATCGACATTGCTATCTCCACATATGTGACTCAAATCATGGGTCTGCATTACTTACTATTGATGTTGGATAACCATAGGGTGTAAATATTCTGTTGTGTAGCAGTTGCCAGGTTGTTATTGCTATAACTTTCTTGTTTGTCAGTATGAGCCATGTGAATCCCAAAAGCCTATCTATGGCTATGAGGATTGTATCGCATCCTCATGAATTGTGGAAGGGTCCTGCAAAGCCAATAGCTATCTATTCGACAATCTCAGATTGTAGGACAATTGTTTGATACTTTCCTTCATATAACTTTGTGGGTTCTTTGTTTGTCTCACAGATGTGGCATTGGGCTACATATGCTTGAAAGTCCTTCCACATTTCAGGCCAGAATGGGTACTCAGTGGTGTAACGTAGGTTTTGTTCAGCACTGTGATGGCCTTTGTTGTAGATTTCAACTGTGCCGTACTCCCGTAGCGTAGTATTGCCATGTATGGAGCCTTTCGGAATATATAGGCATTCCTCCCTGTATCGTGTTTTTGCATATAGCATCCCATTTGCGACTATGTAGGAGGACAAACCTCCTTTAGATTCCTTGTTTTCATTGACCTTATTCCATATCGGTTCCTTCTAGTATGCTGCAACCATGTATACTCGCAATGTTCCAATCATCTTAGTGACTGCTTGTCAGGTATCCCATTCCTCTTCTGTCTCGCTTCCTTTAGTAGCTTCAGGTTGGTCATCCTCCTTGTCATCTTCCGAAATATCATATAGCCTGCACTGGTATTCATCCATCGTTGGGGGCATCACTGAGACTATTGTCTAATTGGTAAAGTTCTCCATCCGCTCTGCTCGTTTAATTGGATACAGGATTTCTGGCCCTGGCATTTGGAATACCGGGGCTTCTGGGTTCAGTATTGCAGGGATTGTGAGGGACCGGGGTGCCAGCTAAAAGAGGGTGGATGGCCCTTCCTCTGCACTATTCGGTCTTCCGCCTATTATTTGCTACCACTCCCAGGCACCGATCACTGCGGATTCTGGATGGCTTGGGTCAGGTATTGCATTCAGGGGACTCGGTCCTTCACTAGTCAGTCAAGGGGTTGCCTTGCTTCACCACCTCGGGTGGTTATTCATAAACTTAATCTCAGTTTGATGGTATGGGCAATGGTCCACATAACAATGCAAATAGTGGAGTTTGCTATGTTGGAGTTCTTCGGGCAGCATGCTCCGTAAGGGGCACTTGTCACCTCAATCATTTCCTGCAGTGATTGAGCAGGAGCTCTCAGGAGACATGGAGGCCTCATTGGGGTACGCAGTATATGAGTAAGGAGGGGAAGTAGGAGTAAGGTCTCGCTCAGGCTCTATCATATTTGATTCTTGTTTGTAGACTGTGTTGTCCAAGATGTTATCAGCTTCCTTTATATAATCGTGGACATAGAGTAGATTCAAGTCCAATCATTTCTCATATATCTGGGAAAGGGCATCAGCTAAATAGTTCCTGCTCCCTAGTGCGTAGACTATTTTCACTTCATATTTTCCCCTGGTACTCTGCCATCTAACTTGCTTTCTACTCGGGTTCCTTGTACTTCACAGATATGTCAGGAGTTGGTGGTCGGTTCCTATTGTGAATGTCTTTCTCATTAGTACATTGTGGAACCAGTTAAGTGCCTCTGCTATTACTAGGGCCTCTTTATCGGTAGTTCCATAATTTATTTGTGTGTTAGTAAACTTCCTGGTATGCACTGTGGCTGGTCAAGCCATCCAATATGCGGGTCCCTGTCCTACCCATGCTCTTATTCCCAAATCTGAGGTGTCCATAACTAATCAGATCAGTTCCTTACTTCTTATCTCTATTGGCCACATAACTTGGTAGTCGACAATCCACTTCTTAACCATTTTGAACGCAGTCTGATGGGTGGTTCTCAATACGAATTCAGCATTTCCCATTAAGTCTGTTAATGGTGCCATTTGGGTAGCATGGTGTGGGAGAAACTGGGCCACATAATTCACTATTCCCAGAAAGCATTACAATCTTTCTTGTTTTGAGGTATCTTCCAACATGCAATAGATGATATCTTTTGGGGGAAGGCATGGATTCCTTCTTCATCTACTATGTGTCCCAGTACTTCCAATTTATTTGCAAACAGTACTGGTTCTTCTTGCTTGCATAGAATTTTGCTTCTCTGAGCCGGTCACATATCTGACGTATGCACCTTTCATGTTCCTCTGATGTGTCCGAGAATATGAGAATATGATCAATGTATACCCATACAAAATAATGTAGGAATTCGCTCCGGAGGTCTCCCATTATCTGCATTAAGTTTGCTGGTGTGTTTATACCTCCTTGTAGCATCACCTTGCTGACAAATCCTCCAAACAGGGTTTTGACCAAGTTGAACTTAACACTGTCTTTGTCTACCCATATTTGGAAGTATGCATCGGTTAGGTCAATCCTACTTCCAAATTTTGCTTTCCCAATTCGGTTTAGGATTTGCCGTTGGTTGGGGATGGATGGACTATCCATGATTGTGTTGTTATTTCTAAGTTTCAAATCCACCAGGGGGCAGATTCTTCTATCTCACATTGGTTGTACAAATATAGGTGCTGCTCGGGGGACTTCCTTGCGTACAATTGCCCTGGCTCGCAATTTCTCGTTTATCCACTCTATGAGTTTCTCCTTATATACTTCTGGAATAGAGTATGTTGGTTGGTTTCTTAGGTTGGTTGGATCCTTCAAACCCAATGTGGTAGTAAATCTTATACACTGGGAGTAGCGTTTCCAGGACCTTATCCAGGAATGGATCCTTGTATTTCTCCAATAATATTGCTGTAGTAGCGTCTAAAACAGGGGCTTAGAATTCTCTGCTTGTTGATTTGCATAGCACATGCAGTTTGTTATAGGGAAACTTTACTGCTGTGTCCCCACATCTGGTAAGTGCATTGTGTTTTTTTAGAAATGGCATTCCAATTAGGGCATCCTATTTCGCCAGGTTTCCTACCAACATCCCATGATTTGGCCATGTCTTTTTGCCAATCCCTATGGTCAGTCCACACTTCTTGTGGCTTGAGGAGTGGGATCCCTTCATGGCCATGTTAACAGTTGTTGGTTGAGGTACAGGGTCCGTGAGTATGCCATGGGTAGTGACAAAGTTAGTACTGACTATGTCACAGCCAATTGTCCCAGTATCGAACAACACCTTTACTGGATGAACCTCCATTTGGATCAGTCCTTCCAGTGCATCACGGGGCTTGATCACCAATGTCCGTTGTATCTGGAGACTTTCCATTTCCACTGAGTTGATTTCAACTTTATCGTATTCAGTTGCTTCCATCTGATTTGTACTAGCATCTCATTTTGCTGTTTTTCCCTTTCCTTTCTTGGTATAGCAGTCGTTTGCATAGTGCCCCTTTTTCCCACATTCGAAACATGTACCTTCCTCACATCTTTCCTACTTCTTATCTTTCGAATCATTCGAATCTTTACAATGAAGTTGTTCCTTTCTCGTATTATTACATGAGAAAGATGCTTTATTCCTCCGCTACTAGGGTATGTGTGTTCAGTAAACTCCTATCTTATAAAGTATAGCATCTTGGCGTTTGACTGGTTTGATGATTTTTTCCAAGGTGTCTCCGTCTTCTTCCATAGGTTCTACCTCCTGCCGTAGTCTGGGATGCATTACTTCATATAGCTTCAGCTGCAGTGTATACTGGGACACTATTCCATTGGACAATCGTCCATGGTACATTCAGAGATCCGTTGCTACCCTGGTTATTCTTTCTATGTTTCCATTTCGCGCTTGTTGGATGTCCTTAAACTTTTTATACAGTTCTTTCATATTTCCTGAGGACTGGAATCTGTCCCGCAGGTACTTTATTGGAGTTGTTCCTTATATCTTGTCTTTGCTATCCTAGTAGTTCATTGCTTGGTGATATACTTCTTCTGCCTTTTCCATACAGAAACTTGTGAAATATGCTCCGCTCCCTTCCTTACTTTTGTCCACATCATGCAGGGCAAGATATTGGGACATAGTTGTCATCCATCAGTCAAACATCTCAGGTTTTAGGTCTTCTTTTCCATCTGAGAAGATGGAAGAAAGGGGAAGTTTGACCTTAGGCCCTGTTCGCCCAGCCAACAGGTCGGGCGGCATGACGGATCATCCTTTAGATACTCTGTGTTCGGACTCTTCACTGCTGGAGCTGTTATCTGATGAGTCGTCTGATAAGTCGTCTAGAGATCCTGCGGCTGCCAAATATTCTGGTTCCTTCTCATCGACTTCTTTCTTCAGGGTATAGACAGGTGGGCTTTCTTCTTCTGGTGGTCCTGCTAGTGCCTTCCCTCTTCTAGAGCTGGAGGGGAAAAGCCCTGGGAGGCTCATCGCGGCCTTTCCTAACTATTCTATTGATTCACCAAAGATCTGCATAGCCAAATCTCGTGCTAATTGTCTTGCTAGTTCATCAATTGCAAAGTCACTCTTTGGTCCTTGCCTTTTTCTAGATGGCCTTTTCTCGATAAGACCCTTTCATAGGACTTGCTTCACACTCCGAGTCTCTAGTGACTCAATGGTGTCGTGTTGGCGGCGCCGAACCTTTCTTGGTTCTGCCACTTCCCAGTGCTAGCTTTAGATTGGACACTTTGTAGGTTGTTCAGGCCTGGTCCAGACAGGTCTCTAACCACATGCTGAGGTTGAAAAAATGTAACATGTTTGGGCCAGGCCCTAGTCATGTAGCAGCATAATTGGAGCAAATGGCTTCTTGATCAACAAGAAGCGAGCACTGCTTGCTAAAAGAAGCTTCGAGAGGGTGTAATAGGAGATTCAAAGAAGTAACCATTTGACCAAGTATATTTAGTATGCTGTCAGTCGAACTCTCCTGTTTCCATCATGGAAATCAGTGGTCTTTAAATACCGCATATTGCTTATCTCCAGTATGAGCAATATTCCAAAACATTGTACATATCAACTGATAGTACACGAAACAATGCAAGTATCAAACGATACTATGAAACCAAATATAAAACATTATGTGTATCAACTGATAGCACACAAAACAATACCAGTATCAAACGAAGCTGTGAAACCAAATATAAAACATAATCTAGTACCTGTACCAGTTACAAATGTAGTATTCTGGATGCCGACTGAGGAATTATCTGAACCAGTGGACACTGACAAGAGGTATTTTATCTGAACTAGTATGTGCATTCCTTAACTAAGTATTTGTACAACTCATAACTATTTATAAATGTGCACTTGTACTAATATTGTCTAAGTGGTCCAGATATTGGCAAACTACAAACTCCTGGTTCTCAGATAGCTTTCTAGTAAATCCTGGTCAATCCTGCTTTGATTGTTGCCTATACCAACATCACCAAAGTCGTCATTCAGGAACTTCATACTGATGAGCTGTTACTTCAAGATTTGGTGTATCTTCCCCAATTGTCTGAAGATAACTTATGACAGTTTGGATATAAACTTCAATGTCCTTGTAAGGTTCAACTCATTGGCTAGGTAGTATAAAGGAACACTTTGTAGATGGCATATTGTATAGACTTGGAGATGTAGAAGGTATTTGATTTTTGAATATTAAAATATTTACCCATAGTAAGACTGCATTATATAGCCTTCTAGATTTTTCTGATACCATAAAATTTTAAACCCAGTGTAATGTTCTATTCAACTATAAACTTCAATAAAATTTTGATTCTTTGTTGAATTATAATACCATATATTTAGAGTACTATAGATATTATTAGACTATAGTCTCCTGGGCCATTTAGCTATAAGACTCTATTCAACTTCAATACTTTTCATTTCTTAAATCATAGAACCTATTAGACTCTAATGATATCTTAAGTTTTGTCAATTTGAATAATAAAATTCTATTGAACTATAATATCTTGTATTTTTTAGACTTATATAAGTCTCCATTGAGCTTGAATAGTTTACTGGCATCTTCATTGGAATTGAAAAGTTTTTGGAACTATTGTAATTCAATTTGAGTAACTTAAAAAACTCTATTGAACTAAATTAATTTAAGTTTATTGAGATCTCACACTAGCATACTTCCCAGCACAGATATTCTATTGCACTACAAGATTCCATTGAGCCACAATACTATGTTGAGCCACAAAATTGAGCCACAATCTAGTGTTGAGCTACAATATTATATTGAGGTACAAACTTACCTTGAGCTGTTAGGCACTCTTTAGAGTACCACCAAAAATCAAGCCAGCAAATTTTTGGGGGTTGCAGCAACTAAGCTGTAACCTTGGCAGGAGTAGTTGCTATCAGTTTATGGGCCCAGTACCAGACATCAAAGAATAATTGCCTATAGTTAAAAGCATATTCTTATTGGAATAATTGCATTTAGGCAACCCCACGAAATGAATGACAGCTTGCCTAGCTCAGAGTTTGGCCAGGTGGACCTTACTTTCATGAAGCTAGATGGAACCAATTATCAGCAATGGTCAATGTATATGAAAGATCTTCTCAGTCACCAAGGGCTATAGCGGTTGATCAAGAGCCAGGAGCCTAATGTTGTCAGGCCCAAAATGATGAAAGCAACCACACAATTCTGAAGGAATGGAATGAATATAAAACTCAAAAGCTAAAAGCACGTACCTGCATCCAACTTGCAATATCTGACAAAATAATTCCTGACTATACTGGTGACGAGTATGATAACCCAGCAATACGATGGAATGCTATTAAGAGAGACTTTAAGAAAGTACTACAACCAGATGAAAACCACCTTTACCATGAGGTATATCCACTAATATTAGAAGAATATAAAAGAGTATGAAATTTCATCACACAATTGTAAACTCTTATTGCCAAGTCCAAGTGATATGGAACTACAATAAATAACAAACAACACGTATTTTTCCTCCTGAATGGATTACCAAATACTGATCCATGGTACATAACATGGCAGATTCTTCAAACAACTCAAATCAGCAAGCGATGTTCTCCTTGTAATCTGGTCACCCAATTGCAGGTTGCTGAGACAAACCTATGACCTGAACAAGGTATCGATTCTGTATCAGCACTTTACATACGGAGTGCCAAGCAATGGTATCTGAGAACCCAGAACAACCACCAACATGATAAGTTCAACAATACCAACCCTTCAGGCAGAAAACATGGGATGCAGTGCTAGAACTATGGAAAACAAGGACACAGAGCTGCAGAGTGTGGTGGGCTAAGGAATGGGTCTGTCAGCCTGTATTGTTTCCAGCAATGCCATGAGCTATTCTCCTGTCATTACCTCTATTTGAGGTCATGAAGCCATTGTCATCACTATATTTCATGACATTCTTGCTTCCTGTTCTTCCTTGGAAGACCTAGTCCCTTCTTGTTATTGTTCTTCTACTATTAGTGTTCCTGTTGGTCTGCTTTCTTCTGGCAAGAACCCAATTCAACTGAGCTCCTCTCCAAATTCTTATTGTTCCACATAATCATCAATTTTATCTTTATTATGACTATCCATTTTATCTTTATTGTGAGGTTGCCATTGCTCTGCACTTTTTCTATTGTATCATCGAATGTATTTAATATCAACACTATCAAATGTAAAGTTTCTTACCAGTCAGTGCACTCTCAATATGGGTGATAATACTTGAGTATTGTTTCTCCAAAACTCAACTTCTTCCTACAAGACGCATAACTAAGAACTCAAGGCTCCTATCACAAGACTCACACACAATAATAGGTGCGTAATGTTGCCACTAAGGTGGAGAATAAAGTACTAATATTATAGGTAAGAAGATACAAAGATAATAGCATAAAGAGCTCATTCTCCTAGGTACTAGTAACCCTTTTTATACTCACTTTTCTTGCCAACCCTTATCTTGTAACTCATACACTTATATTTCCTGCCATAGTCATCTTTGCTAATTACATCACATGTATAATGCCTATCACTCACTATTTGAGTCATTTGTAAAAGTTATAACATCACGTGGCTCACAACTATAAGTTACTTAAGTGCATCAACAAATTATAACATACCAACAACTCACAACTATAAGCTATACAAGACTCTATAACTCCAACATATGTCATGATATGAAAGCCTAACTAATCTGCCTTACCGGTAAGCCTGACCAATCGGTCTCGCCAGTAAGACTAATTAAAACCTTCCTCTATACTATTTTGAGTCTTCTATAATGTAACCAATTTTCCAACCGCATCACAATTTGTGACAAGCATTATTGATTGCCTTATTGTAGTGTTACTTCTATAGACAAAAAACACCTACATCAAGGGGTTAGAGGATATGAGTGAGGTGCGAGAGAAATTCAAAGAGAATAATACAATTCTCATAACATTTGATAATAAAATTATTTTCATAGTATGTAGAATGACTATCCAGAAGCAGAGTTCTCCAATCCTTATCTAGACAAGCTCCAATATGCTTAATAAAGTGATACAGCTAGGAAAGAGTTATCTTCTTATTTGTATATCCTGTAAGGGAGAGTATAATAACTTCTATACTATTTAAGCTTTTGTCAATCCAATTTTCTATATTCTTTTTACTGGGGCAGATGATAACTGCAGGAGGTAGTAGACTTCTATCTGCACAAATGGCTTCAGTAATGGCTAGAGACTAGTGATTCTCTGGACTTGCAGTATATGTGTCCTTGACTTCTACTAACACAACTACAATAAGGATTACTGAACATCCAACTCTGATATCTAGTTCATTTATATTGTATATATACTTTGCTTGTCAAATTTCGTACCTTTCTAAGGTCTCTTGATAGTCCTTAAAAAAGTTCTTTAAATCATTCTTGATATATGTCGCAAGTGGAACTCATGCAATCGGCTTTGTCCTAATGGTATAAAGACTGGGGTTTCTCTTAAGCTATTGTTGAAACCATTTATGAGATAGAGGATTACTTTTTTCTTGTTTTGAAAGTTTGCAGATTGCAACAAAAATAATTGATCGCATTGTTCAAATTCCCATCTTCTATTACTTATAGTAAAACTAATACACTACCTTCTCTTGAGTGTAGGTCAAGATAGCATTATTACTACCATGTTGATTAAAGATCTCTTTGGTATTTCTTTACTAGTTTTGTCTTCATAATTGACACATTCAAATCACTGTTGCTTTTATATTGAATAGTTTTGTAACCATACTTATCTTCTCTCCTGTCTCTTATGCTAACTACTCTAAGACTTGATTCAGTCCTTCTTTAATACTTGGTTCACTGGATTGAACAGCATTTGTAGTACATTGGTCATCTAGTGGGTTAATATTATTCATCTTCTACTCTTAGATTAGAGGCCAAAAGATCTAAAAGCAATGTCTAACAAAAGGGAAAAATAATCTGAGGAGGTATAGCAAGTATAAATTAAGCTACAAGCAGTCATAGAATTCAAAGATTGTTGTAAAATAAGTGGAAAGTCTGATTGTAGAAGTATGATCTTAACTTCAATGTAAATAAGTAGTCAAAATACAAGATACAATAAGCAATATTGAATTACAGAAATATGAATCACTCAATACTATACTCTATATAGTGACAAAAAATTCTAATATAGTAAATCATAAACTATCACTCAATAAAAATAAAAAAAAGTGCCGCGTCACACTTGCTTTTGCCGACTATGAGCGAAGCGAAATAGGAGGGTAACCAACAATTACATGTTTTGGCCACATTGCACCATAAGACACTCTTGGCATAAAAAAAAAGACACCTCAAAACCCTACGGAGAGGAAATAGCGCTTGGGATCAAGGGAGTATTTGAGGATGGCTAAAAACCGGCCCGACTGTTTTTAGATCGGGTCGGGCCATGGTGAAGTCACGTGGTATCACTCGAGGAAGATGGGGTTTGCATTGTGGAATTCACGTTCGTTGGGCGTATTATGATACTCAAAACTGCAGTAAATATAAACGGGGAAAGAGGGGTTAGGATAGAAGAAAGGAGGGTGCTTGATCATGACCCTAGATGGATTGTGCGTCAAATACCATAAGGAGGACACAAGACGGGTTCTTAATTTCCATGCTGCAGGTTATAACACAGATTCTCCCCCAACATTCACCTCAACCTTTCCCACCCCTGCCCCCCCCTCTAGACTCGCCTCCTTAAGCGCCTGGACAAAATCCCACACTTCCTCAAAGGTATTATAAAGGGGTAATGGGGCAACTCTGATAACATCCGGTTTCCTTTCATCGACAATGATCCCGCGCTCCTGTAGGCCATCAAACACCTGCATCATAAGTCCTTCTCTAAAAAGTAGCGACAGCTGTGCCCCGCGCGCTGCTGGGTTTTGTGGGGTGATGATTTCGAAAGGTTTCGAGTCGTAAGATTCGAACTGGGAACGGAGGAGGTAGTCGAGGTAGCCGGTCATACGGATGGATTTTGCCCTTACAGCGGCCATTGTGGCATTTGAGTAGAGGGATAGGGAAGAGAGGAGGGCGGTTAGGTCGAGGATCGAAGGGTTGGACATTTGGTAACCCGCTGCGCCGGACATGGGGCGGAAAACTGGTTTGTTATTAGTAATCGCACTTGGGGGTGGAGGGGGAAGAATAAACCGGTATCCATTGTGAACCGTGAAGCCTTGTCATGGCCCCACCAACCAGCAAGTCGGTGTCTTTCGGGCGATGCATGTTTCTCGTGCACGAAGATTCCGGCAATGCCACCAGGCCCGCTCGAGAGGTATTTGTAGGTGCACCATGCGGCCTACGATTGTTAGAACGGGGAGAACAGAGAGCCACTCGGAAAAAGTCTTGGCAAAATGGAGTTTCCCTTTGGAAGAGATTACGGTGGCCTAATGGGGAGGTATTGCGCGATTGGGGACCGCGTGAGGAAAGGCCAGTCTCACGGGCAAAGAGAAACTCCGTTGCACGAAGGCATTTACCAAGTGGTCAAATATATCCCAAGAAAGCAACTCACAAAGTCAACACCCCATTCATGAAGCTCCAGCAAAATATTTCCAACAGCATGTGCCAAATCCCAACCCACAAGAATGCCCTTGTTCTGAGCATATTTAGTGATGGCTTTAAGATCGAACACTTGCCCAGTGTAGTATTGAACACCAGAAAGCCAAAGAACAGCAGTGGTGGAAGTATTCTCATCGATTACACGACATATCTGGTGGGTGGTCAAAACCTTTCTATCCCCCTCTGGAAATATCGTGACAAGAGCGTCTTTTGGATTCAGCCCGTGCCATTCAATCTGTGACTCAACGGCGTACTGTATTTCATTGGTTGGCAGATGGAAATCCGTGGAAAGGGGTGATATCTTACATGATCACTCGGAAAGGCCTTGCCCTCAATGATAATCTTATATCGGCCTTTCTTTGTAACGTCCGGCTTGTAGAAGCTCGCGAGCAGGGTATGAATATTTGCTGTCAAGGTTCCCATAGCGGACACCTCCTCGGGGAGAGCGCCGACGACATTTGCCATGTGCGTGTTGACCTCCTCCGCAGCAGAGACCCAGGGCCGGGAAAGTGGGTGGTCGAAATGTCCCTGGACACCACGAGTAGCCCAAATCCTAAGCTCTTCCGCGATCAGTGCTTGTGTATTCTTCGGCTGGAGGCCCAAAGAGTTTCCACAAAGGTAGATGCATGGATCCGAGGGATCTATAGCTGGTTAGTATGTGTTTCACTCCGAAAGAGCTGCTGCTCCTACCGTTGCATTGGTCTGCAGGCTTTGCTTCGGGGTGAGGATCCTTGAGGTCCGCTTTAGAGGGAATAAGGAACTCTTTTCGAAAGCTGGCTAGAGGGTCACTTGCATCTAGATGGCGAGCAAACTCCCTGGCGCTGGATCTGGGGTCATCGAAGGTGATTCTCTTGCCGTGAACGAATTGGTATAGCTGGGCGGAATCCATGTTTGCGGAGGCGAGACTAGGAAGTATGATAGCTCGGGGCAAACCAGACACACTTTTCTCGTGAAGGGTGCAGGGCAGCCACAAGTAGGGGGTGAGAAATGGGTATGGGGGTAGAGGAGAAAAAAGGGGCTGTTGCAAGAATTGCGTTCCTCGGTTTGCTATGATATCGTAATTTGTATCAAGTCAAACTCGTCGATTCGGCACACTGCGGGGTTGCAAATCTGTAGTGACAAATACGGAGAGGGGAAGAAAGCCGGAGGCCTCCTGGCCCTTTTAGACCTGTTCGGTGTCGGGACCTTTAGGAGGAAAGAACCTTGCCAACCCGTAATAACCCCCAGAAAACCAGTTTATACGGTACGAGTATACTTCCCTTTCCCTGTCCACACCTTTCCGATTCACCTGCTGGGCTGTGCCTCTCCCTGAGCAAGTTATTTGGGTATGACACTTTGATAATGGCCTGGCAGGAGGAAAAGGGGGTTGTGATAGATGGAGGAGTTAGTATTATGACAAAGAAAGAGTGAGAGATTCGGGAGCCCTGATATTAGCTCTCCCGATACAGGGGGTTTTGGTGTGGTATGATACAAGGCATAGAGGCCCTCCATCCCCTCTAATACCGTGTCTAACCGTGTAACCTGTCCCTCCTGCCTCCATGGGGTCCGAGGTAACGGGGAAAGAAAGTGTACTGTAGAAGCCTCATTAATCGAGTATTACCTGTATGATACAATAATCGAGCAGAGGGATCACCAATCGGGTGCCGTAATAGACTAGACCTCAAGGTAACTCACGGAGACCACAGGGACGGTAGTCTAACCTATGGCTCATGTTGAGTGCATTCCCGGGAAGGATTCCCCAATCAGATTACCGCGGAACCCTCTGCATGCTATCAGATCTATCGACCACCAGCTGCGCTCAATCTATCATACTAGCGAGCTCCTTGCTGTGTGGTATCATATCATATCTAGGTGAACTCTCATAATATTATCATAACCATCCCGCCTCTTCCAACGCCACACACACACACACACACACAGTATACCGGTACTGTACTCGAGTACACATATATATAATAGAAGATCAAAGGCCCGACATCCCGACATCCCGGTAACCTCTCATCCATTCCGGTGAGAAGGTCATCCTGCAAACCTCTCTTCCCTTCCTCCTCCTCACACAGCTCCACATATACAAAGCAAAGACGCCCCACTACTCATTACCTATTACCGGTAGCTATGAACACTAGCTTACGAATAGCTTCAAGCTTTACTACTATACGGGCATGCCTTTCGGTCACCCCAGGACTCCTCCCTAGAACTATCTTCCCAACTGTCCGTGTCATAAATGCGCGGACCGCGAGACTGTCTACTTCGGCGTCTGCCCGTGCGGAAATCATCATGAATCCACGCACCGATCAATCCGGGTCTTTGATGAAAGTTGATATCTCCCAGCGTGCAGTGAGAGTATGTATTCCCGTTTCTCCACCTTCTTCTCTCATGGCCACCCTTCGGTGATGCCATTGTACTGACATTAACAGCGGCTCAAGGAGATACAATCTAAGGATTCCAATCCCAATCTCGCTTTGCGGATAACTGTGGAATCCGGAGGATGTCATGGCTTCAAGTACACCATCTCGTTGTCGGATACATTTGACAAGGATGAGGATACGTCGGTCATCCCTTTCCCATCTTAACGTATTTGGACCATGCCACGCTAATCCGTGACGCAGTGTATTCGAGGAGGACGGTGCAAAAGTTGTTATGAACGAACCCTCGCTGGGTCTTCTAAAGGACAGCACTGTCGACTACACCACCGAGCTTATCGGCAGTCAATTCAAGATTGTCGACAACCCGCACGCGACCAGCTCTTGTGGTTGCGGAACTAGCTTTGACATCAAATCCCTATAAGACCCGACCCGCCTTGGGGTTGGGAATGGCATTCACAGTACCCTAATGGTGACGGCAACGATAATGCATGGATGGGAGTTTATTTGCGGTTTCTGTCAATTTTTTCCCCTTCGTCTCTGTTTATCCCTATTTCACTTCTCACTTTTGCCTTCCCCTTCTTGTTTCAAAAAGTCACCGTTCCATATACCGAGGGTCCGGCGTTGTCTTTTGTTCTGGTTTGCACTTATCGATAGACGACTGCTTAATTTCTTGGCGCCCTATCGCGGCTTAAAAAATTTGAAAATTAAAATATAGCCCCACCTTATCATACCTCTCGTTCCAAACCACACTCGACCTGCCCCATCATTTCACCCAAACACCACCACTACCACCACCACAATTCCTAAAAAAATGTCGACAGACGACCAAGCCCCAATTGACGCCCTCGTCATAGACGCTGGTCCTCTCATTAGAAACGATTTCACGACCAGTATCCTCAACCGGGTGGGGAAACTATATTCCACCCCCGCCGTCATTGCCGAAATTCGGGATGCGGCTACAAGGTCTCGTTTAGAGACCACGTGGCTCCCCCTACTCACTCTGCGCGCTCCGAAGGCGGAGAGCGTTAAGGTTGTCAGCGACTTTGCGAGGAAGACTGGAGACTTTTCTGTCCTTTCCGTGACGGATTTGCAGTTGCTCGCTCTGACTTACGAGCTGGAGCTGGAATTGAATGGAGGCGATTGGAGATTGAAAAGTGTACCCGGGCAGAAGAAGGTTAACGGGCCCGTTCCCGGGGCTGTGAGGGAAAGTGGGGGGGGGAAGGAGGTGGAGGGATTGGTAAAAGATGACGAGAAGGCTGAGGACGGCGGTGATGCAAAGACCACCGGTGCAAAAGATACATTGGCTGCTTCAGCTGACGGCCTGCTCCAAAAGCTGGACAATACTCATATCTCTACTGACAAAACCACACCAACAGCCCCCACCAAAGCACCGGGACCTACAGAGCAAGCTTCATCCTTACCCTCAGCACTCACTGCAAACGAAGACTCCAACCTCCCATCCTCTACCTCTACCTCCTCCGAAGATTCCGGCTCCGACTCCGACGGCTGGATAACTCCCTCAAACCTGCACAAACACCAATCTAAATCCACCGCCTCCTCTCCCTCAACCAACCCCACCAAAACCCCCTTGCCCATCCGTGCCGCTCTCGCAACCACAGACTTCGCTCTCCAATCCGTAATCCTACAAATGAACCTCCACCTCCTCTCCACCAAAACCCTACAGCGCATCCACACCATCCGCTCACACATCCTGCGTTGCCACGCCTGCTTCAAGCTAACACGCGACATGGCAAAGCAGTTCTGCCCCGTGTGCGGCGGACCGACGCTGCAGCGCGTGTCCTGCTCCACCGACTCGAAGGGCACATTCAAGATTCACCTGAAGCGCAACTACCAATGGAATAACCGTGGGAACGTGTTCTCGCTGCCGAAGCCCACGCACGGGAGTGCCAATGGGAAGGGCGACAGGGAGGTGCTCATTCTCCGGGAAGATCAGAAGGAGTATGAGAGGGAGGTGGTTAAGGTCGAGAGGAGGAAGGAGAGGGATTTGCTGGATCCGGATTACTTGCCCGGGATATTGACGGGCGAGAGGAGGGATACTGGGGGACGGCCCAGGATTGGGTACGGCAGGAGGAATCCAAATGTTGCGAGGAAGGGGGGGAGGAAGAAGTGATCGGCTCTTTCTATCCTTTCCTCACCCCTTGCTGTGCTTTCCGATAGGTCATTGGCAGATCGAACAAAAGGGTCTGGTTTCTCAAGTTACAGCTTTCTTGTTTTGTTTTGCTTTTCCTGTTTTCACCATATAAAGTCTATGTCTGTATTGTTTTATAGACTATTTCAAACCACAGCCCTCCCGACAAGTATCACCTTCTACCTTACAAACAGACTAAAGTCCGGAACATAAATCAAGTTTTCCTCTTCAACAGCCCTTTGAAAAAGTCAAAACTGTTGTTATCGCTCTGCAGCGTAAACGACCGTCCCGTAACCCTATCACTCTCATCCAGTTCATCCGCCGTCAAAAGACCATAATCCGTAGTAATCCCACGAATCCTAGCCCTTCTTCCCCCCTCCATCTCCAATCGAACCACTTGCCCACTAAAACTCACCATCCCATAATCAGCCAACACATTCCTTTTCCTTTTCCTTTTCCTTTTCCTTTTTTTTTCTTTCTAATCGCAAAACAAGAACGCACAACTCAATCATAGCACAGACCTATGCAGCCAATGCTTGTAATATAACTCCTCGAACGGAGCGAAGCCGCTACGACAGAATTGGTAATACATCTCTTCGAAGACGACCAGGATCTTTGCCAGGAGACGTTCCTGCTCGAATGCTGGCAGACGGGATAGGCCCTTGGATTTACGGGTTTTGTTGAGCTTGTCCAAGATGTGATTTAGGGAGGTCGTGGGAGCGCTATTTGTCGTGTTTACGCCGCAGCCGACGACTAGGAGGAACTGGTTGTTGGCGTAGCTGGAGTTCACAAGAATGCCGGCTATCTTGAGGAACTCTTCTTCATTTTTGGGATTTGAGGCGTCTGATTGTTTGGACGATTAGTTTGGTAGCCGTAACGGGGGGGTGAAGAGAGGGGGTAATCACAAATATCATTGGGCCATTTAAGACGGACAGGCATGTCTCCAAAACCTATATCGTAGTTTTTAATTGCTTCTACGATGGCAAGAGCGACTAGGTATTGGACAAAGACTACTGGTGCTTGAACACTTAGCTCTCTCGGGTGCCGGATGCAGGTTGAGAATACGAGTGCTCCCATGGGAGATACCCAGACGTTGGATCCGCGGCCTCGCCCAGCAACTTGGAGCGTGGCCACCGCTGTCAAGCCGCTTGGGAGGCGTTGGAGGAGCTCGAAGTTTCTAATAATCTATATCAGATACAACTCGGGCTTTGATATTCGGGGGGTATACTTGTCCAGCATGGTGTTTGTGCTAGTAACAACCTCGCCATAAAGAAGGAAGGAACCGAAATTTTCGGGGGAAGAACGAGATTGAGATCTGTAACGCTCGAGATGCTTGAAATAGGCGGTGTGGTCAAAATATGGCGTTTCTTTAGCAGACGGATGCCCGGAATCATGAACCCGCACACGTTTCTCTACCTTGTTGTAGTCAATGATTTTATGAGGGGAATCCTGTTCCCCAATCAGTGCGTCTGCGAGGGATCCCATTGGGAATGGCTCAGGGTTTCTTTCTAATATAAAGGTGTCGTTCTCTCCGACTATCTTTTGCTTGTCTCCGTCGGTGACCGATATTTCCCTCAACCTATTCGCCAGATGCCCGACATCTGCTGGGCTTGTGGAGGAGAGGTGGAGTAGCGATAAAGTTGGGACGGCGCCAGCCTCGTCTAAAGCGCCGAGCCCCAACTTCACTAGACAGGCCCTCAGGAAGGCTTCACGCCGGGTGTCAGTTTGCTCTATCAACTCTATTCTCTCGCGGTACTCGCTGTCTCCAGCATGCCTGTCCAGGTTTACAGCGGCAAACCTACAAAATAAGCACATGTCACCCAACCTCTAGAAGGGGAAGGGGGAATCATACTCAGGGTGTGGACCAGTTAGGATGGTACCCCCGTTACCAATCTTGCAATATACTACCGCAGCATCTCCACCCTCAACGCTTAACTTCTCTTTCTCCTCAAAGCGGGCGAGAACCTCCACACCTCTATCGGAATACTTGTCTGCATCAACAAACAATCCCCCACCATTGTAGTAGGAGTTAAATCCCTCCAACTCGCTGTCTCCAAGAGCTTCCTTCTCAACCTTGATCTTAGGAGCCCTAGCTCCCTTCTCGCTTGCATACTGAAACCCGGCGAATGCAGCACCTCTGCAAGCCCCCGGGAAGAATTGGAGTTCTCTACTGCCCACAACTTCCATCTTTCCATTCCCAACCTCAAACTCTACCGTCTTGCACCCGTAGTAGCCCCCGGCACAAAACCCAATGAATGCCCCACCCCTACGGACGAACTGAGCTATCCTCCTGTTTCCCTCGCCATTGAGAACTCGGCAGTACCCGAGGTCCGCACCGCCGGGTATAACGAGGAGCGCACAAGATGCCTCCCACGGCTCTTTGAGAAGCGTGTCGGCAGTTGCTGGGATGACGGCATAATGGGGTGATAGAAGTCTGCGGAGGGAGTAGAGGCAGTGCCTAACTGACTCAACTGTTGTCCCTGTGCCTATTGTTTGTGTGAGCCTTTTATCGCAGCCAATGGCTCGGTTATTCCAGAGGAGAAAGGTATAATACCGGAGTACACCAGCACATTCATTCGACCCATCCTTAGAGCGATCAGTAGATTTGGGCTTGAAGGGCTGAAAACCGCGGCGCCCAACGGATTGGGAGTCTAAGGCGATACCAGTATACCGGTGACACAGGCAACGAAACCTCTGTTACCTAAGTTACGGTATCTCACCCTCCCGCTTTCACTCTCCCGTTGGAGATTCCCTCAATCCTCTGCTACCGGATAAACAGAATTACCAAGTACCATACAGTACAAACCAGACCGGATGCCGAGTAACGGTAAACCACCGCTGAATACCCCGCCGAGGGAGCAAGTTGAGGATGATGAGCCCGATGCTTGGTAAGTAAGGCTCTACGAGAAAGGCGCGGGTAAAGGAGAGGTCTACTGTTTGTTCGCTTTCTGATGGGTCAACAATTGATTCAGGGACAAAAGAATATCCGACACTGGTTGCGCAAGTAAGTTTCCCCAGCCGCCCACGGCTTGGGATGGAACAGTAGGGCAGGCTTGATAACATAAGCCCAGCGGAAAACACGAGGCTTAACGATTGTTTCTTCGAAAAGAAGGATTGGCGATTGTGCAAGAAAGAGGTTCACAACCCTACCCGACTTCACCCTTTGTTTGCTCCTCAATTGCGATCAATTGGCGGCGGAATTGGAGCTAAGGCCCTCCTACCAGCACAGATGAAAGCCTTTAAAGAATGTTGGAGGTCGAAGGGAAACCGGGACAGAACAGACTCTAGAGACAATTGACCGACAAAGGGGAGAGTAAATGGACTAATTGTCTTTTTCATTGCATGTAAATCGTGGTTGAAATATCAGTCCAGTGTGGATAACAAAGCCCCTATCATGCAGTATCATACATGTGCAGACCCACCGTAAACATCGGTACGATAGCCCCGTAGTGGGGCATCCTCCAATAGCCCCGTGAGAAAACCCACTACCGGTATTGCAGTCTTGGCATTTTTGTTTTTGACATCCTTTCTTCCCCCCACCGAGGGGAGCCGTCTTTTCCTCAAACCTCCCCTTCGACACCCAACAATTTTCAAAGAGGAGTCCAAATAATCCCCTTCCCCTGCACTCGGTGCTCCATTCCCACATCTCCTATTCCCGAAAATGCTCTCTCTCTCTCGGAGAGTTCTCGGGAGGCGTCTCGCCCTGAATTCGTCAGCGAGATTGGTCTCCTCTCCCGTTTCCAGCGGACTTGCAGTCCGATACCAGACAATCGATGCTAGGCCCGATCCTATGACCGGAAAAAATCAAAACACTTCCATTTCTAAGTCCGGCTTTAACGATGCCCCAGAAATCCTTCTTGACGAAGGTTCGGGCGAGAAGGTTGACTGGGCTAGATCTTTCCACGGATTGTCGACTGAGCCGTTCTCCAAGGAAGCAGCCGCTGTTTTGCTTGCTCCTGTTAACCCTGAGGATGTTGAAATCAAACCCGGTATTCCCCCCGGTAGAAAAGCTTAGCACAAAATACTAACCAGACATGCACTAGATGGAATTCTCTATCTTCCTGAAATCAAGTATCGCAGAATCCTCAACAAGGCATTCGGCCCTGGCGGTTGGGGTCTGGCGCCCAGGGGTGAAACCATTGTGACTGAAAAGACGGTTACTAGAGAATACGCTCTTGTTTGCAATGGCCGGTGTGTAGTATCGGATCCCGGCTAGTGCCCCAACGCTAACATATCTTAGCCTCGTTTCTGTTGCTCGTGGCGAACAGGACTACTTTGACCCAAGCGGTATCCCCACTGCAACTGAAGGCTGCAAATCGAATGCTTTGATGCGCACTTGCAAGGATCTCGGAGTTGTGAGTGAGCTCTGGGACCCTCGCTTCGTCAAGAACTACAAGAAAAAGTACTGCGAGGAGAAGTTTGTCGAGCATGCGCTATCGAAGAAGAAGGCGAAGCGCTGGATCAAGAAGGGAGACCAGATAGAATACCCCTTTAAAGTAGCTTCTTACGGCTAGGGGATTGGACTCTATTTTTGTTTGTTTGTTTGTTTCCTTCAATATGATCCGGTTACACTGATGGGCAATTGAGAATCTCGGGGATCGGGTATGAAAACCATGTATACTAGCGCTTCCCCACTACCTGTACCGATCAAGTTTCATTTCCACGTTATTCACAAACGGATAGCCTATCACCCCTCAATTTCCATACACACTCTCTCCCCTATCGTTTGCGTATGAAATCTTCGTATACAGGATAATGGAAATCCGGTCTGGAGATGTCCTCCCGCACCTTATAACTCTCCTCCGCATCCCGAAGGATTTCCATATCCACCTCTCCAATAACCATCTGTTCGTGAGCGCCTTCAGCCTTGGCAATATCCCCCATGAGAGGCATTGCTATCTGTGATAATCCAGCAAAACCGGAGTCCTCTGGTCCACCAACGTTTGCGAAAGCGATGCACGAGGTATTCTCAAAAGCGCGTGATATTACCGTCGATCCAAGATATATAGCCTCGGACTTAGGGTTCCTTTGGAATGCGGGTTCTGTCAGGTCCAGTAATGTCCCTTCCCCCATACTTAGCTGTGGAGTTGCCAGGAGTATTATTATATTATGATGGTCGAAAATATCTTACAGAAGGAGGGAATTATAATGACTTTTGCACCCTGCATTATAAGTGCCCGAAATGCTTCTGGAACTGTGCCTTAGGTCAACCTCTCTACACGCAATTCCCTCGCCGAGGAAAGGAAGAAGTGGATATACACGCCAAGTCCCAGCATACCAAAAGACCAACTTTTCCAAGTGGGGTATCTATAACTGTATGCGGGTTGTTTCCACCGGCCTCTAAGTGTGCCCTCTCAGTATGCCTATTCACATTTTAGTCGAGTTCATGGTGGCCGGGATAAGTGAAAGCCAAAGACCAAAGATTCTTCTTCGTATACGAGCCCAGTATCTTTCCCTCATTTGATATGAAGTAGGCAACGTTGTACAGCATGCACTCCCTACCGTCAACATGTTTCTCAACGAACGTCCCCGGAACGATATTGATATTGCATTCCTTCGCTAGTTCCTGCTCCCTCCCTCCCTCCCTCAAGACACATTAGCCCAGCGCAGCTGAGCGGCAAGTTGCAAGGGTTACATACGCAGAACTTCGAAAGGTACTTCCTATCAACATGGGCATCCGCAAATCCAGGGTCATCCGGGACCCACGAGGTGAGAGAGTACTCCGGTAGGACGGCCAGGCGAGCGCCTGCCTCAGCAGCTTTCCGGATGAAGTCCTGGGCACGATTGAAATTGTCCTCCAGCTGCATCGGCTCGGGGTGGAGTTGGATTATGGCGCACTTCCACTTTGACGGTATTTCAGACATATTTCGCGCAGAGTTTGTCCTATATGTTTAGTTTAAGTATTAACTTTATATGTGAGACTTTCAAAAATGGTACGGTACTCGAGTAACTTTAAGTTATGATAACTTAGAGGTGCGGGCGTGACTTCCGGGAAGTAGCGGTAGAGGGTGAAAAGATGATGAAGCTAGACTCAATAGAAATATGATAGAAGGAAAGCAATGCCTATTACCGTACCGGACAGTCGGGTGGTGGTTGTGGCTTATTTCTAACCGAGGGGGGAAATAACACGCCTATATACAGGAAATAAGGTGTGCTAAGCCATCTTCAATATAGGAAATTCCCGAGGGTAAATTAGAGAGGGTTACAGCATACAGCAAGTATTGGTATGATACAAGCATGACACGGTATGATAACACTATTATGATGTGATACCTATATGAATATGATATGATACCACAAACTACTAAGCCTACCGACATCCCTTCTACACTTCTACATCAGTATTTCTCTGTGAGGCTTAGGGGTCTAGGGTTCTCGACGGGTTTTGGGTGATGCCATGCCATCATATGGGATACGATTCAACATTCAACGGCCGAAGTGCAGAACAATAAAGGATACCTCCTCCTCCTCAATACACAGTGGGGTAAACACCGGTGTGTGTTTCTCGTGGCTTGGTTGAGAGGCATGATAGCGTCTCCAGAGGCCGAGTGAAGCCTTGATCTCTCTCAGGAAAAACCGTGGCACTTTTACAGTATGAGTGATTCCATATATGAGTTAAAAGGAGGGTAAACCCTAAACTTCGGTCCCACAGCAACCACTCTACGGCGGGGCTCAGTTCCAACTTGGGGGAACTTGTTGCTGCGGCGTTGATGTGGCAACAAGTTGAAAAAAAAAGTTAACTATCATACCTTATCGCAACCTCCCCCTCCAATCCCCCACCACAACAAAAATGTTGGCGAGCCAAAATTTCAACGCTACAACCCGCCATCTCCGCGAGGATTCGGATACCGACGACGAGGTTCTTGCTTCAACTCTAGTTGAAGAGGCGCTTCGAGATGACGGCGACTACGATGAGATGGAATCGGCGGGTGGGAGTCTTCAAATATCTGGAGAGAATATCCAACAGCGATTAGCTGCTGCAGCCACTCCCCTGGACTTCCAAGCCCCGCTACAGAACCGATTCGACAGTTACGACAATTACTGTACGCTTTTTCACTTTATCCTCAATTCGGATGGGCCAGTGGATCTAGAGCTACCGACTGTAGGTTTATTTTCACGTTATGTTGACACCCCTATGGGACAAGTGGAGGCAACAACGGTAGCATCCTGCGTATTGAATGCTTTTCTTGTTTCCTTCTGTTCCCGTGCTTCCCTGCGGGGGGATACGATTAAGGATGGCTAGGCTAACGACGGTTTGCTATTAGTACTACTGGGCTTGGGATGTTATCGACGAGTTTATCTATCAGTTTAACAGCTTCTGCAGTCATCGCAATGCTGTGGCTCGAAAAGAGGCCGGTGGTAGTGAGGAGGAGAGAAAGCTGTTGTGTGATAACCCACAGACTTGGGGGTGTTACAGTGTACTTAACGTTCTCTACTCTTTGATCCAGCGCTCTCAGATGAATGAGCAGCTCGCAGCTATCAAGAAAGGACAAGACCCAAAGTAAATGACCCTTTCTGATGTTGGGGATCAGACTGAGCTTGATGCTGATTTGGATGCTATAGTGAGGTTGCTGGTGAATATGGGTCTCGCCCGCTGTACCGAATGTTGGGCTACTTCAGTATTATTGGGCTGCTCCGGGTTCATTGTCTGCTTGGTGACTTTACGCTGGCGCTCAAAACCCTGGATGACATAGAGTTGAACAAGAAGGCTGTCTTCGCTCGGGTAATGGCAGCTCATTTCACGACGTAAGCTCTCGCTCCCGTGACTACTGTCTCCTCGGCTACCATCGATACTAACACCCGTATAGATACTACTACGTTGGGTTCAGCTACATGATGATGCGAAGATATGCAGATGCCATCAAGGCCTTTTCTCATATCCTTGTCTACGTCTCACGAACCAAGAACTTTCAGAAGAATGCCCAATTCGACTCCGTATGTCACTCATCAATCGCTTCTATTCGTGCATCTGCTAAACCCTTACTTCTAGGTTACTAAGAAGAATGACCAGATGTATGCTCTCATTGCTATTTGTGTAGCTCTCTGCCCTACTCGCCTCGATGACACCATTCATGCTTCTTTGCGCGAAAAATACGGTGAGCAATTTACCAAGATGCAGCGCGGAGGCCCCGATGCCCTACAAATCTACGAGCAGCTGTTCGTGTCTGCTTGCCCTAAATTCATCTCTCCCATCCTCCCGGATTTTGACAAGCCGGAGAACAATATCGACCCCTCACAACACCATCTTCAGATTTTTATGGCAGATGTGCGAAACTCTATGCTGGCGCCTACACTGAAGAGCTACCTCAAGCTATACACTACCATGGATCTGAAGAAACTTGCCGCGTTTATCGAAGTTGATCCTGAGGTTCTGAGGACTCAATTGTTGGTTTACAAACAGAGGAGCAGGCAGACGAGATGGATAGAGGGGGGCCTGTTGGAAGGGGAGACCATTAACACCTCTGATTTGGATTTTGCCCTGCAAGGAGTAAGTCTTTCTGTAATGCTCCAAAAGAACCATGCTAACTTGTGCACCACAGGACCTGATTCACATCTCGGAAGCTAAGGTTGGGAGAAGACTTGTGGATTGGTACCTCCGTAATCTTGCAAAGACCTATTAAGCGATGTGCGAGAGGGGGTATGGGGTTGGTCTCCGGGATGAAAAATAAAAGAGGTTCTTGTAATGGTGTCGCTGGGTCTTATTTATCTCATGGCGTGGGAAAAGCTTATAAAAAAATCAATGTGAGCATCGGTGGGTTTGGTTGATGTTCTACGGCCCCCTTGTGTATATTCGTGTACTCGTGTACTCTCAGCAAGTATGATATTTCATGCGGAGTTTTTCCTTTCCCAGCCTCCCCCTTTCGGTGGGCGTTTGCCACGAGTGACACACAATGATGGAGTATTCTAAAACGTACACGGAGGGATAATGCATTCCCAACTTTTATACTTATATCCAATCGACAAACATCCCCTTACCCTACCACCCTCCCAAGTCCCTGTTCAATCGTGAATCGTAAAAAAAAACTCCTAGTATACAAAAAAAGAAAAAGGGGAAGGAAAAAAAGAGCGGTATCAAACTCGGTTCGCAAAAGTAGGGGAAAAAGAGGCGAAAAAAAAACATAAAGAGGATGCTCCCTCTCTCATGGCAGAACCGGCGTCCTACCCCTATCTCTATCCTTATGCGGCGGACTCACGGGCGTCGCTCCAGGCGGTAACTTCCTAGGTGGGGGAGTACGCACCACGCCCCTCTTCTGCTTCTTCTCTGGGCTACTGCCAAGCCTATCTATCACCGGTAACGGCAGCGACGGCGGAACCCTCGCTCTGCGCTTACTGGGCTCTGGCTTGTCCTCGCCTTCACTCGCGGATATAGTCGAGTCACGGGAGCGGGGGCGGGGGCGTTTTTGGTGGGCCGGTGATGAAGTGAAGGCCAAAGGGGATAGGAGGCTTGGTCGGGCGTTTTGCGAGGAGTTTGCGGAGGGGGGGAGGGTGGTTGTTATTGATGGGAGGTGATGCTGCTTGCGGGGTTTCCTAAGACGGGGGTGGGAGTTTTGGTGATTGGGATTATTATTATGGTGGTGATGGTGATGGTGATGGTGGTGGTGGTGGTGGTCGGAGTGGTCCTCTTCAACCATTTCTTGGGAGAGGACTTGTGATGCTAGGAGGCCCAGGGCTGCTAGTCCATCGTCTTCGTTGTTCGTGTCGGATTCTGGAGCATTGCGTGTTCCCGGTACCCGCGATGGGCCTCTGTGACCATTGTCCCGTCTGGTCGCAAGTTGTTGCTGGTCCGCGGTAGCGGAGGAGGAAGTAGGGCAGCCCGGAGACCGAGAGGCCTCTAATTGATGCTGGTGCTGTCGGTTATCCCGAATCCGCTTCTTCAATTTCTCGTTCTCGTCTCTCAATTCACCAAGATCCTCACGATGCTCTCGGAGACTGCGCTTAGCACGTCTTAATCGCCTCCTGTACAATTCGTTCTCCTCCGCGAGCGCGGTCTGTTGGTTGGTGTTCCAAGAGCTCTGGTCGAGACGGAGCACCTCTACTTCACGACGAGTAATATCTGATTCTACCTGATGACGGGCGGCTGCTTCTGAATTCTCTAGCATGAGGAGTTTGTGCTGGAGGGTGTAATGCGTCGCTGTGGTACGCAGTGAGGATAGCGATGACGAGAGAGTCCTGATCAGCTGGTTGGCTAGGCTCAACTTCGATCGCAAGGTGCCCAAATCGAAGGATTCAATGGCGGACGAGCTGAGGTCATCCCATGCTTCCGTCTCGGGCGGAGGCGCTGGCAGCGCCGGGAGTTCAATAGGAGTCGGGGCAGCGGTGGTAGGGGTTGTTGATGAGGGGCCGAAGGATGTGGAGGCGAAGGATGGGGTCACTGCGCGATTGAAGAAGGGTTTCGCTGGGGCAAGATGAGCATTCGGTGTCAAAGGCTGTTGGCGGGACTGTGAGTGCGAGTTCGAGGAAGGAGTCACTTGGATCGCAACTGGTGAGAGCGGCGGTGTAGGCGTGCGTATGATAGACCGCGAAAGATGTCGTTGGTGGTCTTCTTGGGCAGCCATCAGCGCACCAATGGGATGGGGCAATAAGCGGGCAACGTCTATGGATAGAAGTACAGCACGAGTAAGGGCTACAACAGAAGGAGGGAGTGTGTGGTCCGAAGAACAATCGGCTAGAAGTGTGGGATGGACAAGGAGGAAGACGGGGCCTCCTCTGTGGGGAGAGGGGAGGGGAGCGAGAGGCACAGTGGATCACCGAACTACGGGCCTCTGTGTGAGAGTGACAATCCAGACGTCACCTGCACCATAAACAAGAGGTGAGGTCTGGATAACAATGGAATTGTCTTATCTAAGCAGATACTACCTGCTATTGTACGAGTACTGTACGGTACCGATTGCTGCCATGCGATAGGCGGTCACTTGTTAATGCTTGACTCAACTCTCTTGTCACTTTGTTATGCAGGCTGCCCTGGCAACCTGATGCATCTCGCCCCTTGCGGTCTGCTGCACAGACCGATCTGTGGCTTTCCTCGCCCTGGGCTCCCCACATCCCCCTGGAGGGCAGACAGCGGGTTGTCCAACTCTGTCGCCCCTAATCCCATTTTACCGTACCATATCATAGCTCTCCCATAAGAAGGATACCGATAGCCGGAGCAGTTGTAGCGGTGAGATGGGGTGCGGTGTCTGAACTTCTTCCAGTTCTCTACCGTAGATTGTCTGCGAGAGACTTTGCTGTGGTCACCGTCAGTCACTCTTAGCTCAGGAGAACTTGGTCGACGCGTCCACCATGAAATACGGTATCATACAGTAATTAGTCTGGTTACGCCCGGACCCACGGGAACCAGTCAGAACGACTGACTATAAAAAAAACGCCTTTCCGCAGCCAGATTGATGGAAGTCACTCTCCTTTTCCGCTCCTCCCGCTAACACACCACCCATCTGTTCCTTTTTCCACCGCTTCTCCCTCTCCATTCTCTCCCCCCCTTCCCTGCCCCTGACCTTATCGGCTGGATTTTTTTTGGTTCCTGCATGCTTCCACAATGAGTGAAGGTCGTGAAGTTGACAGTCTTGTCACGGAAGCTCCTGCTAATGAGGTGGGTGAGGTAGCCAGCGAGGGGGAATCTTCCCGGCCTGCTACTACTTCTCCCATACTTTCCACTACTGCTCCTGCTCTTGCAGGTTTCCCCCGACGCACATTGTCTTCTAGACTACCGAGGCCGCGTAAAGTGTCACCGACAATTCCGCATCCAATCACTATCGGTTCCTTGAGACCCTCTTTTTCTAAGGAGATCTTGCCATCAACTAGAACGTCCAACGTTCTTTCCCACAGGGGACCCCCCACCATTCCCAAGCGAGGCCAGGCAGCCGGTGGTGCCGCAGGTAGGTTGTGCCAATCATCTAGAAAATTCAACCCCATCTAATGTTGTTTCTGGCCTGCAGTCAGTCCAACAGATCCGCCGGGCTCTCCGGTCATTAGAACTCCAAGGAGACCTAATTTTGGAACGCTCGATCATGCCTCACCTACAGCGGCGTCTCTTGCAAAAAGGGCTTCGGTACCCTCTCTTAATAGAAAGCCGTCAGCCCCGTCGCTTTCGAGAAAGGCTTCCTCATCCCAGATACAGCGCTCTGCTGTTTTGACGCCGCCTGGAAGAAGAACCTCGGATATCAATGGAAACGTAGCACCGCGGTTAGCTAAGAAGCCCTCGGCTTCCCAACTTACTATATCAAAACGGCCTTCTAATTCACAGTTATCTAAAAAGCCCTCAGTAACCCAGCTAAATAGCCCAACAGCCGTTGCCTCATCGAGCCCCACGCCATTCCGACGTGCAGCATCGGCACATCTACCATCCCAGCAGTCTCCGACGGTGGCTAAAGTTCCCAACCGTCCGTCATTGACTAAACTCCGTCAGGCTTCGGCTGGGAGTAATGGAGCTCCAACTCCGGGCTTACAGAAGAACCAAAAGCCGGCTACACAATATGCACCTGGCCCAGAATCCCCTTCTCCGAAAAAAGCCCCCAGAGCAGCGTCCCAATCTCTCCGGGATACAATTGCCAAAGCTCGGGCTGCTCATCGCGCGATATCAAACGCAACCAAGCCTCCAGCCTCTCTTGTCAATGCTGTGGCTGCTGAAGCTACCAATAACGACTTGAACGGGTTCAATTTTTCGAGCGAAGACCCTTTCAATCAAGCCGTATTTGGCGAGGGTGGGTCTGCCAAGGTCCTGAAGCAACGGATCAAGACAGCCAGAGTTGAAGGCCGTCTCAACATTTCGAATCTCCAACTCGGCGAGATCCCGGGTGATGTTTATGAGATGTATGAGACTACGGAGGAGGATTTAGCGTCCAATGAAACCAACGATGGCCCAAAGTGGTACGAAAGCGTGGATTTAGTCCGACTTGTAGGCGCGGACAACGAGATTGAGACAATAGGTGAAAATTTGGTAAAACAGTTTGGAGGATTGGCTAGTATTGATGTACGTGGAAACTGTCCGCCTACTAACACTTCCTTCCTTTTAGTCTTGGCAGACTTTTCCGTGGGTACAGGGAATGCGAAGGCTAATCAACGGGGCAAATTAGATGCACAACAATCTGCTGATGACATTGCCACATAACTTTGGAGAATTAACTGCACTGACGGTCCTCAATTTGGTGCGTAGCATCCCTCGGCTCGCGTAGTGAGTGCAGCTACTTTTTTAAAAGCCTTACTAACTTTACATGTGGTAATCAGACCAATAACAAACTAAAAAATGATGCCCTTGGTATTATTTGCCGAATATCTAGTTTGGTAGATCTTAAGCTCGCCGAAAATTGTCTTCAAGCAGAGCTTGATTCGGCTATCTCCATGCTTACAAATCTCGAGATCCTGGAGTTGCAGGAGAATAGGCTTGAGTCTTTGCCTTCTTCACTCGGACAACTATCGAAACTCCATGTTCTCAATATTTCACACAATATCATTCAATCTATTCCGTTTGAGTCCCTCCTCGATTGCCAATTGCACGAGTTGACCGCCTCAAACAATAAGCTAAAGGGAACTTTATTTCCCCGCGAGGTCACTCGGCTCGACTCCTTGCACTCTCTGGATATCCGAAACAACCATATCTCCATCTTCAGCGAGGACGTTGTTGTTCTCTCTTCTCTTCAGCAACTTTTTGCTACCAATAACGGTCTCTCGTCATTCCCTTCTGTTGCAGGATGGGAGGAGTTGTTGGTCTTTCTTGTTGATTCCAATCGCCTTGACTCACTACCCGATGGTTTAGTCAGCCTGCATCGAGTTAGGACTGTTGATGTTTCTGCAAATAACATCAAGACATTGGATGCAAGAGTTGGGGTTATGGAGGGGCTGGAGGTGCTAAGATTTGATGGAAATCCGTTGAGAGAGAGGCAGCTTTTGGGGATGAGCATCGTCGATTTGAAGCGAACTCTCAAAGGGCGTTTAGCTCCGCCCGAGATTGTCATTGCGGAAGCAGAGGACGACGACCCGAGAGGTATCGACGATTCAGCCGATAGCAGGCCCCAGGCCATTTCTGAGAACTCGAAAATCTTAGAAGTCGGGAGAGGCGGTGCGCTAGACCTGGCTTCTAAGAACTATGAGGACATTCCTAAGGAGCTAATGGATACTGTCAGGGGAACTCCAAGTAGTGTTTCTCTGCTCCATAATAAGCTTACCACATTTCCATCGAGCCTAGAAATATTCGCGCTTGGATTGACGAGTCTCAATATTGGTCATAACAAACTTTCCGGAAATTCATATTTCCCGAATAAAATGTCGTTGACATCACTTACCACCCTCATCATCCAAGCCAATAGCATCACTTCTCTGCAACCATTGATGGAGAACTTGGACGCACCAAAACTCGATACATTGGATGTTTCAGCCAACCGCCTCACTTCTATCGAAGGGATTAGGCCAACTTTCCCGCATCTGATTGCTTTTTATGCCAGAGATAATCAGATTACCGAGATTCCGGTGGATTCCGTCGATGGAATAAGGATGCTTGACCTCAGCAGCAATGCAATTACCAGTTTGCCGCCTAAGTTGGGAACACTAAGCAGCATTCGTGAGTTGAGAGTTGGCGGCAATCTTTTTAAGGTTCCGCGTTGGCAGGTTTTGGAGAAAGGGACGGAAAGTGTGATGGAATGGCTTCGGGGAAGATTACCTGTTGATGAGCAAGTAGAGTAGTTTATCCGTAGCGGTTTGCGGATCACATCGAACCGGGGGCGCAAGTTGGGGTAAATTACCATAGAAAAAGTGTTGCAATAGGGTTTAGGAGAAAGGCTATTAGAAATAGATATAATATCATTGTAATTGTAATAATATTATTATTTTAATGCAGTGCATGCAGTCATTCTTCGGGTATGCTCCTAATAAATTCACAGTTTCTCACTCGGTAGCCTATCAGCTCTCGCAGTTAAAAAATAAACTTCAAGTTACCCTCCTGAATAGAGGATGCGATTTTTCGGGGGCTTGCGGCTCTACCCCCTCTAAACATCATTTATTCCACAATCAACCCCTCCAGTTATACCCTCTGGTTTGCTATCTGCTAGTCGCTCGTTTCTTAAACAATCGGAAAATGGTACCAATCTTCTCCTCATCATCTCTAACCACACAGCCTAGCAAAGGATAATAATATGATGGCCCTCCAGTCCCGCTACGAAATCCTCTCACCGGAAGGCCTCCGTACCGATGGCCGTCGCTGGAATGAAATACGCCGCTTCTCAGCCAAAATGGCCACCACCACAGCCGCCGACGGAAGCTCATATGTGGAGCACGGCAACACAAAGGTTATTTGTTCTGTCAACGGCCCAATCGAGCCCCGCACCGCCAACGCCCGCAATTCCGAACGCGTGACGATCACAGTGGACGTCTGCTTCGCAGCGTTCAGCGGGACAGATAGGAAGAAGAGAGGGAGGGGCGATAAGTAGTCTACCCACCCCACCATGTCACCAAACTTGTCTACCTACCAAGGAGGGGGGCGCTTTGCTGACGGATCGAGCGCAACCAAAAAGACGGGTCCTTGAAATGCAATCCGCCCTCTCCCGAACCTTCGCCTCCACCCTCTTGACCGCCCTGCACCCGCGCTCCGAGGTGCATGTAAGTCTGCACATACTCTCCCAGGACGGCTCGATCCTAGCTACCTGCGTCAACGCCGCCACTCTTGCGCTTGTCGATGCTGGCGTGCCCATGACGGACTACGTGACCGCTTGCACCGTCGCGTCCTACACTAACCCGGACGAGTCGGATGAGCCCTTGCTCGACATGAACTCCGCCGAGGAGATGGACTTGCCAGGGATCACACTCGCGACTGTTGGCAGGAGCGATAGGATCTCCTTGCTGCAGTTGGAGACTAAAGTGCGTTTGGAGAGGCTCGAGGGTATGTTGGCCGTTGGCCTTGATGGGTGCGGGAAGATCAGACAGTTGTTGGATGAGGTTGTTCGCGAGCATGGGAATGAAATGGCGAGGATGGGAGCGCTGTGACTGACTTGGGAGAGATCTTTTTCCCTAATTTTTTTTTTTCCGCTTCATAGATTTGGTTTGAATTGATCAGAGTTTCTTTTCTTTTTCTTTTTTTCTTTTTTCCATACCTTGTCACATACTATCACTCGACTAATCAGATGCAGTGCTCGGCGCGGTACTAGGATTGATATATAATATGACAGATGCCCCAAAAATGGACAGCAAAATCTATTTTTTCCTCCGAGGGTCAATCCTACCACCCCCTCCCAGAAGAAATTCCTGCAGTGTAGTGTAATAGGTTTTCTAATTTTTTACACCACATTAGTATCGCGGATGTTTGATCGAGGTATGATATAACAGACGAAGCTGGCCGGCCGGGATACATACCGTGGGAGCTCCCGGAATGATTGAACCCAATGTTGGAACGTCGAGGGCCTTTACTGGTAAGGCGCGGCTCTATTTTCCTTTCCTTTCCTTTCCTTTTTTTTTTTGTCAAGGGCTGGGGTTGAGGGGGTTTAGTGTTCGCGGCGCACGGTATTTTGCCCCTAAAATTTAAGAGAGGGGATTTTGGACGCCTTAGCACGAGCTTCAATTATTTTTGTTCTTACGGTAGTGCCGTCGTATCTTTTGTATAGGCTTGTAAGTCGCACTGAGTGGTCCTGGTGTAGGGGATACCCGAAATTTCCAACTCGACCCACCCCTCTGTGAAAACGTGGTATTATTATTTTTTGTTCAAGGGGAGGGGGAGTGTTCGTGAATACCATAGTTCTGTAACTGAATAGCTCGCAGATCATGGGTTTTTCAAAATCCTCGTGCCTCGCTCGCGCGCAGCGTTTACCCTTATCATGTTAAGCCACGGCTATTGGAAAGACCCGCGGGCGGGATTCAGTATACTAACGGGGGTACCGTATCGTGGAAAGAAAATTCTCAAGCAAGGTATTACGGCTGACTTAGAAACTTTGTCGAAAACCCAGCCTTTCCTGGCTTAGATCACATGAGTGAAAATCGCAATGGATATGTCGTGCTGCAAGACAAAGATTTCCATTTTTCCTTGTACGCATGCACCAACGAATGGATGCCTAAATACATGGTTTCGGATGATGTATATCTCGTAGCCTAGAAAGAAAAAAAGAAAAAAAGCTTTTGAGAGAAGAAAGTAAACCTAAGGATAGAAGAAAGTTCAGTGGGGAGGGAGATAGAGAAGAGGTAAGGAAACTAGATACAAAAGAGGAACTAGGCCTTCATAGCTCCCCCATGGAAGCCGGACTGTTGATTAAATTGAACGTTTTTCTGTGCTCGGGGACCTTTGTGACCGCCCCTTCCCCCCCTCCCACCTGAGTGATCGCCCCTCTGGCCTCCTCTTCCGCCTCTGCCTCCTCCGCCTCCGCGCTGCTGACCGCCTTCGAAGCCGCCCTGGCCTTGTGTCTTCTGCTCTAGGACCCGCTCGTTTTGCTCCATCAGACCACTAGCTTTATCGCTAAGCGTCAAGGCCAGTGTTTGCAGGCGTGAGAGCTCCACGCCCTTTCTGAAAATGATGGCGTTGTTGACCTGGTCTAGTGCAGCTGCGATCTCTTCATGGGCGATCATCTTGCTGACCAATGCTGAAACCTTGCGTTCGCCAAGGTCGAACATCTCAACTAGGCGACCGAGTGATAGGGTATCGTAGAAGGGAGCATAGGTGAAAAGATAAGTCCTGAGACCCTCCTCCTGGATCTTCTCGGAAAGCATCTCCTTAATCTTTTGCGGTTCGGGGAAGAGATCCCAGATCTTGATGGTATGGATGAGTTCGCTTGATCTCTTCCATTCCCCGGCGGCGAGGGCCTTAGCGGATTGCATTACGTGATCTCGGGTGTTCTCCGGGGGACCGGTAAAGATCTGGCGTTCATGGTATTCAAGCATACGCCGGAAAGTCTTGCTTATGACACGTTTCTTCATATCCGGCGAGGAGCCGCTTGCGGCCAATGCTGGGATCTCCAGCAACATAGAGCAAGTGAGATATGCACACTCCAAGAGCTCAAGATTGATATGCTGGTGGAAGGGAAGCTGTCGTTGCCTCTCAAGGCGCTCCTGCTCAGGAGTGACTTGCGAGTAGCGTTGGATCTGTACACCCTGGGCCAAGAGCTCCTTAAGTCTGCCGGTACCGCAGATTTCTTGTAGTGATGTCTGAGCTTCGTACACCAATCCGGCCCTGAAAGCACAAAGTCCAACCTGAACCAAAGTTCTGTTGTATAAGATTTGGGTGCCAACGTCAGCGACATGGATGTTCTCTTGGAGATGTGACATGAGAAGCATATCGCGAGCCTTGTAGAATTGGTTGTGAAGAGCGTAATGGTAGATGTGGCAAAGCATAGCCCGTGTCCGGATGACAGTGGCATCGTGTTTGTAGAGGTAGGTGGCCAATATGTGGAGGAGATTGGTGGCATCCGTATTGGCGATAGTTCTAGGAGAAATCGCGGAGTTAAGGTCGGCGGGAATCAACCTCCAAGCGTTCTCCTCAGCGGTAATAATGACTTGTTCGGGCTATCAATAAACGTTAGCAAGAGGCATGACAGGGGCTCTATCAGGACCACCTTGAAGTACAGGTGTTCAAGCCTTCGCATGATAACGCGGTTTAGGGACTCGTCAGTGGGGATATTCTGGTTTCTCTGGAGTCTCTCCAAGTACAGCTGATTTCTCAGGATGGTTGTGTATAGAGCGCCTTCATCACTCAATCTATCGATGTATTCGGTTGTATGAGGGTCAATGTGCTGTAGTGATCGTGTAAGTTCATCATCGAGCCTATCAACAAAGGAAACAATGCTTCCCGGGATCTTGAGAATCTCGCCGGGGGCTGGCTGAGGTGGCTTTTCATCATCATCCCATTCTTCAGCAGTCTCAATAACGACATAATCGGGATTGGCTTCCAAAACCTCCAAAAGTGTATTGAATTCTTTTTCAGCACTGTAAAGGATAGATTAGTCAGCCATGTGTTGGGGTTGAAAAGATCTGTGGCGGTACTCACGATTTCCATTGGTCAGTTGCCATGTAGGAGAGAGCGCCGGTGGTGAGATCGAATCGTGTGGAAATGAGAGCCAGAAGGACTTTGATTCTCTGGTAGGGTGTATGGGCCACTTCATACAATTTTTCCATAACTTTAATCTGTTCCCCTTTGTCCGTATTCTTCTTTCCTCTTGCCTCGATAATAACTCGCAGATGTTTGAAAATACTCTCAGGAGTATACACCATGGTCCTTCCACCCCGCCCAACCAAAGAGAACCCTTCATCATCATCCTCGAAGGAGACACCGGTGTCATGAGCACGTGACGCTCTAGGAGTTGGGGCAACTTCCTCCCTCTCCTCGACCATGAATCCCTCCTTGTCTTTCCTATATGCCTCGACTTGCGACTCATACGAACGGTTATTGCGCTTTACACGTTGCTTGATTGTATTCAGAGCACGAGCATTGGTAGTGTTCATCTTCTTGGCCGTAGCCTTGTCCTTGAGAGTCTCGGTCATAAAATCCTCCAAGTCGGCAATAGCTCTGATGTAAACCTTTGGTATCTCAGGACTCTTTAATATAATTTTGTTGAGCTTGTCGAATTCTATAATCAAAGAGGTGTTATCCGAGTGCCCCAGTAAACAAGCCCGCCTGCCCCGCCCCCGCATCGAACCGGACATCGTGAAATAAAGCCGGAATTGTACCCACCTACAGATATAACCACCCAGTCATTGATCTTCTCCCCGTTCTCAATGAGCTTGATGGAGCCCTCGATTTCTTCCAGCCGTTTGTCCTTCGCACTCTTGACGATGCGTTTGCCATCCTCTTCATCGCTGCTATCATCACCACCTCCTCCGCGGGACAAGAATTTTAGCCCCGCATCATCATCGTCATCTTTGTCAGCTTCATCCGACTCGTCTTCGGAACCGGACTCGTCGGCGCTGGCTTCCTCCTCCTCCTCTTCTGAATACAAGTCCTCGTCAGAGGAGGTTGTATCGCTGTCGCTTAGACCTCCGTGAAAGAACCGAGACATGACCGCCGAATTTCAACAGCGATGGGTGGGTGGATGATGTGCAGTTCAGGGAGATTCCTGTACCGGTGAAGGATGGGAGTTCGAATGCAGTTGTGGCGGGGGGAGCTTGTCTTGATAGTATATCGCCCGTTCAAGGTAGACAGAAACTCTGGGGTGGTATAGAAGAAAGAAGGAAGGAAGACAGCCTTGTGTGGTGGAGGGTTATTCGTTGCGCTGCCCTAAAATGGCCGCCTGTCACATCCGACCTGGGTCCTCTAGGTTATCATATTATCAGACTGGTGAAATACTAGTACCATACAGTACGAGTATGATACTTTAATGTTCCATGGGGATTCCTAACGCTCTGGTTTCATTCTTTTGCATTCACTAGGATTGGGCAGTCAAAAGCAAAGCGAAAGGCTCCACTCGTACAAAAATTGGGTCACTGTTAGAGGATACAATTATTGATGGAGTAGATATGTTTGACCCCAGGATGGTTCCACCCTCGTGGGTATAGGTAGGGTATGGTACGGGGTGTTTACGCCGCGTTTTTTTTCGGTAGGGATGCATTAGAAGAGGTGCGACTTCCGGGAACCCGGGTGCATCACCATCGAAATGCCGGTACTCAGGCTATCCCCGTCTCAACCAAGCCTGGGATTTACAGAATTTAGGGATAATACAGAGTATCTAACAGCGCAGCTGAGAAAATGCGTCTTCGCAGTGTTAACGCAAATATTTCCCTTACAACACTGTTGTTCGAGCACCGAGCCTGTTCGCCAGCTTAATCTGCAAAGGGCTTATTTATGTGTTTCATACAGATATTTGCATGCATATGTGCTTTAAAGAATTCGTATCCCTCGGGACCAAGAGAAAAGAAGAAGAAAAAAAGAGGAAAAAAAAAAGGAAAAGAGAGAAAAGGATGAAAATTGGAACCGCCTATCGTACAACACCTTCACAGCAATCACGGGCAGCGCTGTGGTCATTTCCAACTGATCACAACATCACCATCTCAACTCACGAATAATCACTCGCAAAGACTCAAGCACCTGGGCCATAGGCCATCCGCCCAATCCAAAAATAATCCGTTTTCAGCAGCTAGAAAGGAGAAGAGAAAGAGAAGAAAAGAAAAAAGAACAAAAAAAAGCCTCCTCAAATTCGTTAAAACTTGAAAACAAAAGAAAGAACGCAAAGCAATACAACGAGAAACTGGTTAGTCGTGAGCATAGGATAATCGTAAACGTAAACAAGAAAAACTATTTTTTGAAGGAACCAAAGAGGTCCCTTTTTACAAATGATGCTTCCACACCTTCTCCCCCGATTCGCTTTAAGCTCCATTAGTACCCATCCATTCGGATACGTGTGGTTGCCAAGTTCCTGTTTTTTCCCATATGGGGGCACTTTTTTTAAATGTGAATCCAGAGCGTTCTCTTGTCGCGAACTCGCCATCCATACGCCCGCGGCTGGGCGGAGAAGCCGTACGATTACGCATGCAAAACAAATTCACTGACCACCCCACAAGAAAACCAACAGAGCAAATAGTAACAAATGAAACCAGGAGATGCATTGCCGGGCCGAGAGAGTTATCCCCAATGTTGTTGATTGAAAAGCCCATCCTCCAAGGTACGGTCTTCCAAAGTCCTTATCACATTGCGGTTCCTATACTGTCCTCCACGGTTCTGTTGCCGTCCCCTCCCGTTACCAGGTTCGTCTGGAATACCTCCGGGTGGAGGTGGGAAATATGCTGGACTGGGTTGCAGACGGATAGGCTGTGTAGGATCCATCATTGAGGCGGCTCTTTGAATTTGGGGAGGAACTCCATCAACCATCGTGGCTGAGCGCTGGCGAGCCGCCCGATTGGGGTTCTGAGTGTAGAGTGCTTGGTGGGAAGCCTGACCATAGCTTGAAGAGATTTGCCCTCCTTGGTGCTGTTGCTGTTGCTGCTGTTGCTGCATGATACCAAGCTGACTCCCATACTGGGTACTACTCGTTGTATAGGCCGGTGGCGCTTGCTGCTGGGGCTGATTGGGCTGCTGTGTAGAGCCGTAAGCATTATTATAGACAGTGGGGGGTTGTGGATGTCCTGAGGAGGCAGGGAAATTTCCAAGAGAAACAGCGGAGTAATTGGGCTGTGACTGAGCCACATGGGCGGCTTGCTGGGCCTGTTGAGCGCGTTGCTGGGCTTGAATCTGGGCCTGCGCTTGTGCCTGCATTGCTGCTTGCTGCTTTTGCATCATTGCTTGCTCCACCCTCTGCTGCTGCTCAGCGCCGGACATCGGGGACTTCGGCGGTGGTGATTTAAGGTTCATAGGAGGTATGAAAGGCCCAGTGTACTTCTGTTGGGTAATGAAGGGGTGCAGCTTCGCTTGTTGTGGGGACCACCGTTCTACGGGATTGATATTCAACAAACCCCGAACGAAGTCAATAAAGGCGATTCGATTGCTCATCTCTATTTCAACCCACGTTAGTGTTCATATCACGAAAATACTGAAGGCAACATACCTCTCTCCATCTCAATTGGCTTCATATTTTTTCGAGGCATTGCATACTGACGGATTATTTCAGGCAATGTCGTTGCTTGGAAGTATTTCTTGCTTGGCTGCTCCTTCGTCCCGTGCTCTCGAGAGTACTTCTCCATGCTCTTAAGCTGGTAAGTCTTTCTTCCAAATTCGTCATGTACCTTTTCAAAGAACTCGCCGGCTTGTTTTCCCATTTCAAGCATCCAAACCGGGGGCATTCCTAGCATTTCATTGATTCTCGCCACCTGATTGTACTCAGAACTACCTGGGAAGAGTGGGAGACCCAAGAATAACTCTACAACAATACATCCAAGTGACCACATGTCAATTGACGAGGAGTACCTGCATAACGTTAACCCATATACTTTGGAGTCAAGAAATCACTTACGGTAATCCCAGCAAAACTTCAGGTGATCGATAGAAACGGGATTGGATATATGTATAAACTGTTTGTCTCTCGTCACACGCAGAACCAAAATCTATGACCTTTATTATCGGACTCTCCAGGCTAGTGAGGGACACTACGAATCAGACCCAAACTTCCCAAAAAAAAACGGCGGCTAATGAGAAGAGGGACTTACTTTTTCAACAATATATTCTCCGGTTTGAGGTCGCAATGAATGAGTCTCGCTTTATTAAGGAGACATAAAGCATTCAACAGCTGCTGGGCAAAAACCCTAACAAGGGTTGTACTCAAGCCTCTAAACTGGTTCTGTTTGATTAGTTCATATAGGTTGACACTGAGCAGCTCGAAAACAAGGCAAAGATGTTGGCGATGGATGAAGGTATCCTTTAGGCGAAGAATGTGATGGTCGTCATTTTTGTCTAATTTGCTATTGAGCTGGTGTTGCCATCCGGTCAGTACAGCTGTCCGGAGAGTAACTTATGTAGTTTTTCCCTTACCAAATCAAGAACAGAGACCTCCATCATACTCTGGTTAAAGTACGCCGTTCGGTTCTTCACAACCTTTACCGCGACAACCTCCTGTGTTTTAAGATTCTGACATTTCACAACTTGGCCGAACGTTCCTTGTCCAAGAACATCCAGAATAAGATAGCGGTTCCTGTAACGAATGCATTAGCCGATCCTTTGTATCATTAGAAACAGGCATCAGGTGGGCGTACTTCGTTTCCTCTGATCCAAGAATGTCGTTTACGTAGAGTATGTAATCGCTGTCTTCATTATCGTACCCATCGTTCTTCACACCCTTGCTTGGCTTGGTTAGAACTCGCCGAGGGTTCCTGGAGGATTCGTATTTGAAAGTAGGATTGCATATACGGTACGTAGCGGGAAGATGAGTTGTCAGCGCTTGCAATGGCTACATTCCCACGTTAGCCGAACTATTAATGGCGCTGTGGTATAAGTCCACATACGCTAATAAATCCACCCTCAGGGTGAGCTCTTCTAAAAGCGGGCTGCGAATTCGTGTGTGGTTTCAAGTCACTCAGTGCAGTGACCCTGGAAAATCTCGGTGGGGGTTCCCGAGGAGCGGATTGGTGATGTCCAGTGTGCATTTGGTCGTACATAGATCCTTGCGGTACTGAAGAGCCAGATGAAGAAAAATAACGCCCGTTATTTGGATCAGAGCCTAACAGCAGAGGCTTAGTAAAATGGGAACATGACTTGGGAGATTGCTGCGCAAACCTGAGGAGCCTGAGCCCGACTGTTGTAAATGATGTTGATATGACTGCATGCTCGGGGGTGCACTTGTACGAGGGGAGGCAGCAGGAGGCTGCTGCTGCTGCTGTTGTTGTTGTTGTTGTTGTTGGGCGTAGTAAGACTGAGAACCGCTGGTATAATTCAATCGTGACGGAGATTGTCTTTGCTGATACGATGAGGAAGATGTAGACGCAGCCATTTGAGGTGGGTAGTTCACCTGAGGTAATGAATGGGTCGATGCAGAAGAGCTATAACTAGCTTGAGGATTAGGGTTTGAACTGATCGCGGGATACCTTTGAGATGCGGATTCCTCGGGAGACGCATAAGGCTGTCGAGAACTTTGAGGCTGTTGATATTTAGCCCGACTATAGGGATCGACGTCAGGCATTTGCACATCCACATAATCTGAGGCACTATCAAGACGTGTAGCAGGGGCCGGCTGCGCTGATGAGGGTCCTGTTCCCGTGCCATGATAAGCCTGGTAAGGCTGTTGTGTTGTGCCCGTCCCGGGCGCCGCAGCCATACTCGACGGGGGAGGTTGTTGAGGGGGATTGTGATCTCGGGGGTGCTGCGGGGAAGGATTTTGCTGGAGAACGTTGTTCGCGTATCTTGGCTGTCGGTTCGCCGTGGAATCGGTCGAGTAGGAGGGCCAGGGGTCCATTGTTATCGTATTGGTGGGTCCTCACAAAAAACCAAGCGTCGAACTTGAGTCGAGCGGTTGGTTAGCCAATGCTGTTGTGTGGAGCACGAAAACGTTGAAAGGCGTTACTGAAACCAGCGACACACCGGACCTTGTCAGCAGCCAGGGCAGAGATCGCACCCAGCCAAGCTGCCAGAAAATGGGGAAAATGTTCAAGCCTCCAGCTTGCCCCGCTATGAAGGTGAATGGAGGCACACAGAAAAAGGAGCCGAAGAGTGAGGGAAAGTTTTTTCCTCCTCAGACCGTAGAGTAACTCTCGGGATCTCAGGATGGGGTGGGGGCCTTCCTGAAGCTGAGTGTGCGGTCGTCGTTGTCGTTGTCAGCAGCGGGGGAGGGAGCGTCCCTGTGTCGCAGGATGTGGCGGTCGCAACCGCTACGGTACAGTACTTCTTCAGAAGAGGGGGAAAGAGGGGAATATCGGTATTGTAATTCTCCAGTCAGTAGTAAGGGAGACAAGCCGGAAACCCTACAAAATGAAACGGGGTAATAGTAATACTAACAGAAATAGAGAAAATAAAGAAGGTATGGACAACCTTGAAGGAAAAAGAAAAGGAAGTATCATACTGGACATGTAAACCATATATATGGGTTAGGTCTCAATACCTTGCCTATCCCATGTTAACCCCGATAAAAATTCTGCTGAACCCAATCAAACAAAAAAAATAAGGGATCGAATTGTGAGCCGGGAAATTGTCTGAAACACGGTAATCGAGAGCAGAGCAGTGCACATCCTACTGCGGAATAGAGGAGAGGACACTGCAAACCAAGCCACCGGCAATCCCTAGATTGGAGACAATCTGGAAGTTGCTTCAATCAAGATATCGGCACTATTATGTTGGCTTTTGTGTGCAAAGTAAGGTCCAGTAAGCATAATAAGCGTTGTCGAAAGAACATCCATTTAAGAGCCTTTGGGTTCCTTTGGATGCTTTAAAAAGTGCAACTGAACCTCCATTTCTAATTTAACGCATTCTGCCAGCCGAAGTATTGTACTGGGGGACCGATAACCGGCCGAGTTTTTATGGAGGTTATTATCTATCCACTGACTGCGGGGTGGAAGAACACCTTTCCCATACTTCTAACCAAACCGTCATGGAACCAGAAGCGGTGCAGTCCCAGTGCTTTGCTGTACTATACGAGGCTGGCGCCGAAAAATAATGAGCAGGAACGTCTAAATTTTTCTCTATCGCAACCACTTACCAACACAACAACAACAAAAAAAAAAATTGAGTATCATACCCCATTACACCAGTCTCCAATGGGTGAATGGACAATGCCTACAAGAACTGGAGTAATTAGACATAGGATTATCGCAGTTAGATGTAAGTGTAGATATGGGATAAATTTTCCATATGGGTATTGCTACAGAAAAACCAACCAGATACCTTAAACCTGATATTGAGATATTCCTGTTTCAAGTTTATATGGCAACCAGCCAAATTCCAAGGAAAATGGAAAACCAATTTTGTAAACAAATTGAATAATAGGTACATAATCAATAATTCAACAAATCTATTAGTGATCTAGATTGAAAATTTATTGTTGTAAATAGAGATAGTAAATAATATAAAAAATAAAAGTAAAAATTAAAAACAAAGGAAATAATATTATTATATTAAAATTAGTATGAGAATTAGTAAATGTCTTATAACAACCTATCCTAGTTATATTAGAAGTTACTATATCTTACTGGTTGGACAAATATAATATTTTAAGATTAATTAATTATCTTGAAAGTAGTTAGAAGAGGAGAAAGTTAAATTATTGGTTTCTGGAAAAACAATTCAGAATGTTCATTTTTCATATAGTTATTTAAAGTATAAGGCTTGTAAAATACTATTTATGAATTATAAAAATTAGTATGAATGGATAGATTATAGTTGTTAGTATTGACAAAAAGCTGTTGGATTTTGATAAAATCTTATATCAATTATAATATTATATAATTCTATAGCGAAAATTTTATAATTCTACCTCATAATCACTATCTCTAATTAACTTTTTCAATTTCATCTTCAAGTTTCCTTTTAAATCTTTTCTTGAAACTATTTTCACTATGAATATATCAAATGATATTGATCAATTCCAAGTTAGATAAGAAGGTTTAGTGCCACAGCCTTACCAGTATACTGCAGCGTCTTCTGTTAATATCAATACTATGAGACCCCATGCTAGATGAGCAAGAATTAAGGAAAATATGATTGATGTAAAATGTCAATATTTAGTGAGCTATAAAAACTTAGAAATATCAAAACTAATAAGAGTACCAACAAGAATGGTGAACTTGTAGAGAAAGTTCCAAGTGCAAATATATTGTGTATCAAAAAGTATTGGTAGTGATAAGCTGTACTAAAGGCCAGTCTGATACCACATACAGGTATTGAAGAAAGTAGAGATTCTAGTATACTAGGCCAGAATGAGGAGCTCTAGGATACTATTAGTAGGGAATTACAATTAGACTATAAATGCTAACCTTAAAAATGCATGTTTGATAATAATACTTATTTATAATATTTACAAATCTTAGAGGCAGTATACAAGATAATGAATAAGAAGATATCAAATTATAAAAGTCACTTTAATAGGAGACCTACTAGTTTATATTATAAATAGTATATACAAGTACATATGATTTTAAAACTACAATTCTGACAAGAGTGCAAGGTTAGGGAGGGACCTGATTTATTCACTGGTGTGATATAATATCAATCTTGCTATTCAGGAAGAATCTTGCTCAAAAGGTAGTAGATGGTAGTAGATAGAGAAAACCAGTAAGTGATCAAATAATATCACATGAGATAACTAGGGTTAAAAGGCACCATATTCTAGAACCAGTACAGAAGGGGCAATGCAAGGTAATGAGTTTATTAGATAATATAGATACAATTCTAGCTGTATATCAGTATATCCAAAAAGTTGGAAAAAGTTAGTTAATCTATTTCAAGTCAGCTATAAATTTGAACTAACTATAAAAAACTTAGACAGAACTTACTGGCTATAGTTTGGCAAAAGCAATTGTAATCTACTAGAGAGAGTCAAGTGATAATGATAAAAACATAGCAAATAGATTGCTAAGAGTTCTCATACAAGAAGTCAAAAGAACTATTATATTACAAATAGCAGGTTGTTAGTTAAGAAAATTAGAATTCAAATATTCAGAGTAACAAAAAGGAAATCTACAATAATAGACATGAGGGGGAAAATATAAAGAGCTATCATGAAAATACTTTTCTATCTTGTGTAGCTTCCTACAAAGACCAATTGGACAGATGAAATGAGAATCTGAACTAAATACCAAATCTCCAACATCAATTAGGTAAAGTTCAACCTTTAATTTTGGTAACTCAAGTTGAGTGCACCTACCACTCTAATGATGGTAAATACTTTATTTAGATTCACTTATATTATAGACTATTGAGAAAGAAAGACCATAGATAAGGCCTTCATGTATCAGACCTTCTTACTCTAATTAGACAGCTAGGAGCTGGTAATACTTGTGTGATCCTGAAATATGGAGGAGTTGTCTGGTAGACAAGTAATATATTATTGGACCAGGTTGTTGTAAAAGCTATTCCTGCCTTTAAGGTGCAATTTTCTGGCTACAAGATACTTTTTGCCTTTAATAATGCATGAAATTATCTCAAAATTAGTAACAATATCCTTAAAGTATTGGAGATAAATCTGAAGCCAGGTGACAAGAATATAAAGGTTATACATAATACATATATTGTTGCTATAAACTATTCACAGAGTAGTTATATCCAAGCTTTAGTCTTACTAGATAGTAGATGCAAGGGACTTAAGATAGTTCTTATAGAGTATAGTTTATAGCCTCACAATTGGCCATGATTTTGAGCCCAATACTCTATTAAATTGAGCTTGGGAAAGTCAACCAAGTTTAATTCCTGATCTCTAGATAGTGGTAGCTGTTGTATACAACTACTGCTTGCTACACAACCTGACTTTTAAAATTATAAAAGTTGAGTTGAATAAGCAATCATTGATGCAGGCTATGAGGTAATCTTCTACTCTCTATTCCACTATGAGATTAACTTTACTGATTATTATTATGGAGTAGTGAAACATTATTCTGGGAATACAGTGAATATGATTTTGAATTATTGGAAAAGCTTGTACTAGAAGCTTTAGATAGTATATCAAATCACTTAATATAGAAGTACTGGTCTTGAATAGACAGAATTATAAATATATATTGAGCTAAAGTTATATATACTTTTCCTGAATATAAAAGTCTTGTCTACAGGAGATATAACTCACATAGGTATATTAGTACTGCAGGTTCACACCGAGGTCCTGTGTTTTTATTCTCTATTTTTTTATTTTGTCTTTGAATTACTTTCTTATTATGATCTCATATATAAAATACAAAAAGTTTATAAGTTCTTATACTATCTAAACTGATTTCATGTAAATCTATATTGGAATATTTGATATCGAAAAATGAAGTAAGCTACCCCTAATCCTGATTATATAAGGCATTTTATTTTGAAATGCCAGTGGTCCATGTTTCAAATATCTTTCACTAAACTCAGCCTAGTAGGATAATTTGCCTACCTAAAGCCCTAGTATACTGATATTAGCCATATGCATATACTACATATCCAAGTACCTAAGTACTTTGTCTGCTCATAGCAGAACCTAGAGCTTTGGGTATCTATGCAGTAAGTAGTTACTTGCCTGCCTGTTCATATCAGTTGACCTCTTAGTCTTTTATTTAGATATAGATTCAGATTGCTATGACCTGTCTTTGCTAGAACATTATAATATATACTCTTAAAGAGATAGATGAAATACTAAACAACTACTGGCAGAGAAGAGCATGCTTGTAAGGTTGAAGTAAACTAATAGAAGAGTTTCTGACATAAATTCTGACTACTCAAATCTATATAAGAATTCTTCTACTTTAATACAATCAACATTCTCTCCAGACCTTAACTGAGTGAGGCATTTGGCTTAATGATATTAAGTTTTATTATTTACTTTATTCTTATATCTGCATATAAACTTTTGACAACAAGTTTGAAGTTGTTTGGTATAGTCACAATCTTGAAATTCATCTTTCTAGCAGTATCCTAATTACAATATATTTCTGCCTTTTTCAGAAAAGTGATTTTGTACTAACTGATCTTAATTTTCACTTCTGATTTTAGTAACTCAATTAAGAATTAGAAACTACACGAAAGTATTTAAGTTACTAATTAGTTATTTATATTAGTTAGTAAATAGTTAATTAATTCATAATATATACTATTAATATACTATCTAATCATATCTACCAATTGTCTTACTACTTCTTTAAAACTACTTTTGAGTATTTCTATTTGATACTCCTTTTAGAACAACTTCTTAGAAATTAGCTCTCTATTCTACCATAGTAACTTACTTAGTGTAACGACCCAACGTACATGAGCTATGGCAGACGGAACCTATACCCATACAGGTAGCCAGGAGGCGAACTGGTAGGAACCGGCAGGCAAGTAAGTACTTGACCTACGGAGACCCGATAGCCAAGGCTACGAGAAGGAACAGAAGTGGCTGGTCAGGTACCTAGGTACCTGGGTACACTTGGGAGCGGTGTCAGTGTACTTAGGGACCTCTGAAGGGGCAGTTACTCAGTTAGACAGGGTAACTGGAGAAAGGTCAGAAGTGTCTATCCCTGGTGATGGAATAGACCGGGTAACTGGGGAGAGTCTTCTTGTGCATCGGACAAGGTCACCCTACCCTCAGGACTAGGTTACCCTGCCATGAGGCTTGGGTTACCTTGCCCAAAGTCCTGAGTTACCCTACCTTTTAATACGAAGTCCCTCGTGGAGTTCGGGAAAATTGACTGGAATGTTTGTCATGCGAAGCCATGCATAATACTGGAATCGGGGACTCCGGGAGATGCTATTGGGTGAGCTACGCAGCTCCAAAGAAGCTGGAAATTGGAGACATTATTCCTATCATACCCCTCCGGCCCTGCCTTGAGGCCCGGACGTCATGGGCAAACGGTTGTGTAGTTGTGTGCAGTCTAGCAAAGAGGAATCTTTGGAGACCTGCTTGCAACACCGTATACGTCGCTGCCGTCCGGTTGACCGTAAGCTGTTCGCAGGATATATAAGGGGGCATAGGGTGGAAGGTGGAGTACCTCCTCCAAGTTGTTCGGAGTAAAACGGACCAAAACTGACNGTGGTCGTGGGTAGCGCCCATTGGATCACTCCTGGACTACCGTACCCTGCGGAAGATACCGGAAGCCCGAGACTCGTAAATAGTAGATAGATAAACCGCTCACGGTAGCTTCCGAGGTAAAGTAGAGATCCATGCATATGGGAAGGGTGTCATAGATAGTCTAGTTCATGCAGTGTCTTGACTGTCAGCTACTGGCAAGACGCCGATACGTAAAGGTTTTCACTCCGGCGGGCAAAATGGAAATGCGCCGCAGAAACGATAACCGCATAAGGTGAACGCCGACTAGAGTGTGTCGACACATACATGCCCGAAGGGGGGTGTCAGGAGACGTGTCGGACCGCCCTTAGCGGAGAAGGGTGTGCTTGAATAGTTGGAGTAAACTGATGGGAGAGTTTCTGGCATAAGATAAAACTACCTGAAAGTCTATGCAAGAACTCTCCTACTCCAACAATAAATCCTCTCGAGACCTTAATTGAGTGAAGCGACAGGCTTAACAATATTAAGTTTTACCGTTTTCTTTATTCTTACATTGGTGTGAACTTTTGGCGATAAGTTTGAAGTTGTTCGGTGCAGTCGTAACCTTAGGATCCATCTTCCTAGGGGTGCCCCCATTACACTTAGTTACTTTTAATCTAATATGCTCTTCAAACTATCTGCAAAGCTTAATAAAAGCTTTATCAGATTTTTAAAAGATCTCAAAAAATCAAGACTCATTTTTCTTTTCCTGCAGAAGTTCAACTACATACACTTTTTCTATAAGTGTAGAGTCTGCACATACTTATTTATTACATTATCTATGAATCAGTTAAATAAATACTCTGAGAATGGCTTACAGAGTAATAGGTTGAAATGTTAGATTGGGTTGAATATTCTAGTTGTTGAAAATTGTAACTACTATTTATTTTATATTATAATAATAATTATATCTCTTACAATTAAAATTAGTAGAAAAAAAATTAACCCTAATGTCTTAAACATAAATACAGTTGAAATATTCATATAAAAAAATGCATTAAAAATAAAAAATCATATTTTAATTAGTGTATTACAAATATAGTCCTATTTATTTATAAATAAATAAAGCAAAAAAGTTATTTAAGTGAGAAAAATATCATTTTCTTGTATACCAACCAGAGTCTAAATATTTTTTTTTAACTAACTATATAATATAATAGGTCTTGAATATTTAATTTTATTTAAAAGAAGATATAATAGTGGTACTACAAGGGAGATAGGTCTAAAGATTGTAACTATACTGAACAACCTCAAACTTTTTACTCAAAGTTTACACATAAATATAAGAGTAAAGTAAATGGTAAAACTTAATATTATTAAGCCAAATGCTTCACTCAATTAAGGTCTTGAGAAAAGATTTTGTGTTGAAGTAGGAGAGTTCTCACATAGATTTAAGTAGTCAGAATTTATACCACAAACTTTCTTATTACTGTACTCCAACTCTTCGCATATATCCTTCTCCACTAAGGGTTATTTGGCACTTTTTCTACATCTCTATAAGTATATGTATACCAACACACTCTAGTCAGCAACCTTCTTATACAGTTAAGTTTCTGCAGTGTATCTTAATTATGACTGCAGCAGTAAAATCTTCTTTATGTCAGTTTCTTACCTGTAGCTAACAGTCAAGACATCTGAGAGAGACTACTAATTTACCAACACCTTTCCATATATATTTCATCTATACAAGTCCCCATTAGCTCCCCAGGTCTATGCATTCTATCTACTTCTATTGAGCTAAGGGCCTAAGGAGACTTACATGATAGGGTATCCAGAGTGATAATTTAATGGGCACTACCTATAACTACCATCCTTGAAATCACTGCAGTTTTAATAAGAATCATGCTTTTAGTATCTACCAACCTCCCTAATAGAGACTATAGCATATGGGCATATTTAGACTTGATAGGTATAAAACTCTCCCAGCTATGCCTGGTACCTATTAGGTAGTAACTGACTCGAAGGACAAGTGAGTTGTGACTAGTACCCAAATCTTAATGAAGTGAATACTAGGAAGGCTCACTACATGCTTGGGTAGATAGAAGTATAAGGTTGTATTATATAACAAATATATTGATAAGTGTAAAGGGGAGAGTTCATGCAAGATTAAGGCTAGATAGTCCAAGGCACACTATGGCAGGCAGGACAAGAGAGAGGAGCAAGTGTACAAACAGGATGCATTTGTATCGAGACTTAAGGGGTTCAAGTACAGGGTCTCAGAGATTAGGGTCAGGGTTCAGAGGTTCTGGTGGTACAATGAAGAAACAAAGTTGTAATTCCTAAGTACAGATGTAGAGAGGAAATTACTAGGTTGCACAAGGAAAGTAAATTGAAGAGGGGCATATCTCTTTATATAACTATGGAAAATCCACTACTGATAAATCACCCAACATTCTTAACACTTTTTTCCTGTATGGCGGCGATCTTCCATCAGTTTCCATGAGGTTCTGTTACACGAAACCTTAGCTAACCACCCCTTTCTCTTACTTTGGAACTATCCTCACTCCGGTCTCTACAGATGCGATCAACACTACAACATGATCAAACCCCTACTATGGGGCTATGATACTAGCTTCTGACAGCTATAGTGATGACCTCTGAGGCACATGTCTGTTATTTAGGAAGGGGGCTTAGTTTGTTCAGGTAGCGGTGGTGGAACTTGTCGATCGCGAGCAGCCCATTGACAGTCTCAGCCAGTTCCTAGGTAGCTTTCTTTTACTCTCTGCATCTAATCCGGTACCTTAGCCATCACCACACCAGTTTGGCATCCTCCAACCCCTTTAGTCGCTATTCCTTCTCTCCATTGACTTCTACCGGTGGCGGGGCAGATACCCCCTGCCGCAGATAAGAGTTTTTATCAGTGAGCTCAAGCAAGGAAACATGAAATATATTTTGTATCCTCAACGCAGTAGGGAGGTTGAGGTTATAGGCATAGGTGCCTACCCGAGCTATGACGGAGTAGAGACTGAGATGTTTGTTATTCAGCTTCTGCGAGGAGTAGTTGGTTCAGATGTTTCTGGCGTTGAGCTATACTCTGCCTTCTACCCTAAAGTGGAGAGCTGGTAGGTATCCTGGGTTAATATACTTGTGTTGATGATCCTCAGCATAGGTAATCTTGGAACAAAGGTGGCTGTAGATGCACTTCAGATGCTGTGTGAACATCCCAGCTTCTGACACCTATTAGAGTTCTTGCAGAATGTCTAGAAAGTTCATCTGAGCATCGCAACCATGGTTGGTGAAGAATGGGGAGAGTCTGGTAGATTTGGAGGAATAGTTGTTGGCTATGAATTCCACCATGGGAAGCCAGAGGGCCTAATGATCTAGTTGGTAGTTGATGCAGGCTCACAGGTACTGTTCCATGATAGTATTTATTCTTTTGGTCTGGCCGTCGTTGAGAGCAGAGAAGGCTGTTGAGGGTTTCTAGGATACCAGCAGATAATCACAAAGTACTTACTAGAACTCTGAGGTAAACTGAGTGCTGCAGTCTAAGGTGATGGTAGTGGGAAGACTATGGTATTTCCAAACATGTTGGAGGTACAATCCAGCTAACATGGGAGCATTGATCGTTGTCTAGCAGGGGATCAGGTGGTGCACCTTGGTTAATCTATCTACCGCGACTAGGACGGTATCATTGCCCTGACTCCATGGTAGACTAGTAACAAAATCTATAGAGACATGTTCTCAGGACTTGTCGAGGACAGGGAGGAGACGCAATATGCCAAAGGGGGCATGGCGTGATATATGGCTCCTTTGGCAAATATAATAGTTTCTTACAAAACGACCTATATCTTGACACATGCCAGGCCAATAGAAATAGCAGGAAACCAATTCATAGATTTTGGCTCTACCAGGGTGTTCTGAAGGAGGGTGGTTATGGATTTCTTAGATTAGTTGCAGCCGTAAGGCTTGATGGAGAAAGATGTATAGGCGGTCATAGTAGAGTAGCCGGTTCCTCTCCCTGTGGTATTCTGTGAGGGAGATGAGACAGGAATGTTGCTCACCTTGGTCCAATGCCTTCAGAATCTGTGTAGGGGTCCCGTCAGCATTATATGCTTCTTGTCAAAGACCTTCCAGGGGAGACACTACTGTGGGGAGGATGGTGTTTGTCAACAAACTCATGTTATGGGGCTTCAACACTGCCTGTGTCTGATGTTCTCGTCATTGCTCTTTCTCTTTCTCCATCAGCTGTTGCATCTGGCTTAATAGATCTGCTTATCCATTAAGCTTTCCGGGCCGGTATTTGATATCAAAGTGAGATTGGGTAATGAATTCTACCCACTGGGCCTGTATACAGTTCAAGAGTTGCTTGGTGGGGAAGTGCTTCAGGTTGGAATGGTTAGTCAGGATTGTGACCTTATGGCTTATGAGATAGCATCTCCATTTCTCAAAAGCGTGGACTAAGGCCATGAGTTCCTTGTTGTAGATATCACATTTGCATTCTACTAGGGAGTGCCTTGTAGAGTAGAAGGTAATAGGGTTGAGTAATCAGTTATCATAGCATTGTGATATAATGGCCACAGACATAAAGTCTGAGGCATCAGGTTTGATAATTGCTTCCTTGAAGAAATTGAAATGGGCCAAAACAGGGGTGGTGGTGACAGCCATCTTGAGTTTCTCAAAAGCACACTGACATTCTGAGGTCCAAACAAATGGTTGATTCTTCTTGGTGAGGGCCATAAGGGGCCAGGCGAGATCGGAATAAGTATTGATAAATCGATGATAGAAGTTGCTAAATCTCAAGAAGGCACTCACATCCCACACAGACTCAGGTACAGGCCATGTGATTATGGTCTCCATCTTAGAATTGTCCATTTGGATACCTTGGGTAGTGATAATAAATCAGAGGTACTTGACTTAGTCCATATGGAACTCGCACTTCTGGGGCTTTACCTCTAACTTGGCATCAACTAGGGCTTTCAGGACCCACTGGATGTGCTTGATATGTTCTTTTTCAGTCTCACTATAGATGAGAATACTGTCCAAATAGGTGGTATAGAAGCAGTCTAATCTGAGGTATAGAGCCTTATTGATATATGCCTGAAATGTGGCAGGGGCATTGGTGAAGCCAAACAGTATGACCTTGAACTCATACAAGCCATATTGGGTTTGGAAGGCAGTTTCTGACTCTTTCCCTTTCTTCATGCAGATCAAGTTGTAAGCCTCTCAGATATCCAGCTAAGTGAAGATTTTGGCCTTTGAGATTTGCATAAAAGTTTGTATTAACAGGGGTAAGGGGCCACTATCCTTGATTGTCCCATTGTTCAGAGCCCAATAGTTTATATACAATCATAATGATCTGTGTAACGTGTTCGGGCTAGGCCCTAGTCACGTAGCGGTACGATAGGAGCAGATGGCTTCGCGATCAACACGAAGCGAGCGCTGCTTGCTAAAGGAGGCTTCGAACGGGGTGTAATAGGAGATCAAAGAAGTAACCGTTCAACCAAGTATATTTAAGAATACTATCTGTCGAAGTCTGCTGTTTCCATCGCGGGAATCAGCGGTCTTTAAATACAGCATATCGCTTATTTCCAGTATGAGCGATATTGCAAAACAATGTGTGTATCAACCGATAGCACACGAAACGATACAAGTATCAAACGATACTGTGAAAGCCAAACATAAAACAATGTGTGTATCAACCGATAGCACACGAAACAATACAAGTATCAAACGATACTGTGAAAGCCAAACATAAAACAATGTGTGTATCAACCGATAGCACACGAAACGATACAAGTATCAAACGATACTGTAAAAACCAAACATAAAACAATGTGTGTATCAACCGATAGCACACGAAACAATACAAGTATCAAACGATACTGTGAAAGCCAAACATAAAACAATGTGTGTATCAACCGATAGCACACGAAACAATACAAGTATCAAACGATACTGTGAAAGCCAAACATAAAACCCTAGTAACCCGTACCGGTTACAATCTGTCTTTCTTTTTGCTGAACAACATGGGGGAAGCCGCTGGGGAGGTGGAGGGCTAGATGAAGTTCTCGTTGAGATTTTCATTGAGCCAGTCCCATGGTGCCTTCATCTCAGGGGGGGATAGGTTGTACAGTGTGCGAAAAGGGTGTGTAAAACCTGTTAGGAAGTGAATAGTATGGTCATCTGGCCAGTGTGGGGTTAACTGATTGTGTTTCTTTTCCAGGGACAGTGGCATAAAATCATGGTATTCTATTGGGACAATGTCTCGGACTTCTTGCTCCTTGAGTGCCTTGTCACTTGGGCTTGTTCAACAGTATAGGTTTTAAGAAAATGGAGGATCTCCTCTTCTATCTCTTAAATGCTGGTCACAATGAGGGTACAGTTTTCTAGACAATAGTTGGACTCAAATGAATTGGTATTGCTTGCGAAACCGATAGTCATATCATGTTGTTTGAGCTATAGGATGCCAAGAGTTAAGGGGTATCTGTCTAGTTTGGTGATGAAGAATGGCAGAGCTTTTAGGTAGTCATTAATCTTCAGTTCTATCTGGGGTAGGTTGGTAATAGCACCGGAGCCGATCTGCCTGCCATCTATTGCTGCTAATTGAATGGTTTCTTTTAACTTGAACAAGGGGAGATAGTGGTGGTGAGTGAAGTCGTTATCTATGAAGGTATATTTAGTGGCTCCAAAGTTGATAACAGTGTGGGAACAGATTATGTTTTGGTTGTCTATGATATCATAGGTGATCACCAAGTGGTTATCTTCAATTCCATTCTTTATTCTATATAAAGCCAAACTAGATATAGATAAACAAGAAAAAGACTTAACATGTCCCATGCTGGTACTGTATTCTGCACATGGGATGACTAGTTTTCCGTCTATTCAGATTCTGGGCCCATGCCTTCAGGAATCATGGTAGGCTCAAACTGTAAGGTGGCGGTAGCCTGCATGCAGCAGGGTTTCTTGTTTGGGCATTGTCTGGCTATGTGTCCATGACCACTACTGTACAGGCATAGTCCCCTTCTCATCCTGCCATCCCGCTACACCTCTGTCAGGGCTTAACATCCCACTGCGAGGTCTATAGGACCTGAGGCCGTACCGATAGCAGTAGTAGTAGTGGCAGCAGGAGTGGTAGAGTGAGGTTGTATGGCAGCAGAGGTCTGCTATGAGGAGGGGGAGGAGCCTCTCTTGTCAGGTGTACAGGCTTGGATATTGTTCTCCATCCTTGTTAACAAGTTGGCGTAGGCCGTTAGTGTCTTAGGAGGATTCGCGATTGTGGTCTGAGTATCCCTTTATTCTCAGCTGAGACCTCAGTAGAGGGCATCCTGCTTAGCCGCATAGTTCTGGTTGGTATCGGTAGCCAGGCCCTAGAAAACTGTATGGTATTCTATGAAAGTGCGGTTCTTCTGGGTGAGGTCCCTTATTCCCCTTTCTATTATAGCCACCTATTTGGGGTCCCCAAATGCCAGTTCTAGTTCTACTAATAGGGCCTTAGTGTTGGTGTAGTTGATTCTCTTAGTAGTGATATTGGGTTGTACCTGCAGGAAGGCGGATCCTATAAGGAGGCAGCTGGCATATGCCAGACAGTGTTGTGCACTATCAAACTGGTGGTGGTCCCTGTGGAGCTTCATATGGAGTTGGGTGGCAAAGGGGCAGTACATATCCATTGTGCCATTGAACCTTTCTGGGTTTGGAATTTAGGCTTTCTTACCACTGCTGGTAGGTGCAGTGGGACCTGTGGGGGTAATGGCAAGGGTGTTGTTGAGTGAGGTGACAGTCACATTGGTGCACACCAGGTCCTGTTGGGTGGTAGCATTGTGGGCCTGGGGCCTTTGGCCTTTAAGGTAGAGAGTCTAAAGTTCTACAGTTAAAGTTTGTAGTTGTTGCTGCAACTGTTCATCAGCAGGGGACTGGACAGGTGCTGGTAGGTTTATGGTCTAGAGGAGAATGTCTTGGATGTGGGTGAGATAGTTGTATCTCTAGTCATGTGTCAAGTCATTTAACTGTTCATTAGATAGGCTGGCAGTCCAATTTAGATTGGTGAAAAGCTTGAGAGGGATTTCGATAGATCAGGACATGATATGGTAGAGGTTGGATCCTCATAGATGCAATCTTGTGTAATGGGGAGGGTTCGTGTGGGGTTAAGGGCAGATAGTTCAAGGTACACTATGGCAGGCGGGACAAGAGAGAGGAGTAAGTATACAAACAGGACCTATTTGTATCAAGGCTTAAGGGGTTCAAGTACAGGGTCTTGGGAATCAGGGTCAGGGTTCAGAGGTTCTAGTAACATGACAAAGAAATACAGTTGTAATTGCTTAGTTCAGATGTAGACAGGAAATTAACAGGGTGAGTAAGGAAAGCAAATCCAAGAAGGGCATACCTCTTTATATAACCAAGGAAAATCTTCTGCTAACAAATCCCGCAACATCTCTAGCCATTTTTTCCTACACAGCCACAATCTTCCATCAGTTTCCATGAGGTCCTATTATGTGAAACCTTGCCTAACTACCCCTTCCTCTCATGTTGCAACCATTCTCTTTCCAGTCTCTAGGGATGCTATGAATATCCCAATACTATCGAATCCCTGCCAGGCGGCTGTGACAATAAGATCTCTTGTTCATCACTGATAATATCTGTAAAGGGGTAGGAGGCATCATGATATTTATATTCTGCATCTAGGTGTTTGCGGACTATCTAATCCTTCTATTTTTTCTTCTAGTTCCTCAGTGTGAACTTCATAAATACTAAAAACCTTTTCCCCGCTTAGCTCTAAATCCTGTGGACAGCCAGAAGGGTATCCCACCCCTCTCCCTACATGGTCTGCTTTTATCCATGGTCACTCGAACCGTTTTACTGTAGCAAGTAGTTACTGGCTCTTTTTCTGTATCCAGAGTGATCAGCTCTCACAACAGATTTATTAACATAGTTGGATTTATTATTCCTCTGCATTGACCCATGGAGAGTATTTTTCTCCCTTATTGTGCCAATATCTTTCAGACCTCTTGATGCTTAGGACTAACCTCTCACATGGTAAGCCATATGCTGGCTCTACCTTGTCTTGCTCTTGAGAGCAGATGAATGATCATCTCTTGGGCGTTATTCTCTCTTCAGAATTTCCTCTGCATCTTTCTACCTGCTGACTTACCTCTTGGTCCTGCTACACATGCAGCAGCCGGCAACTTTTATTGGAGTAGCTGAACACCTCCCAGTTAGTATCTATTAGTTAGTGCAGCTGAGTAATCTTTGTATCCATTTATTTCCACAACAAACTAACCAAATCAATTCATTTGACCTTATCAGGATAGCCGAGAATCTGCTCTTGAGAATTGAGCAAAAACCCCGCTATTGGCGATTTTCAGTAGTGACGTAATTGAGAGTTTTATACTAGTATCGTACTGGGAGAAATTATCTTATTCTCCAAATACTCTGATGGACTCTGGGATTGAACATGTGATATTTTGCCAATTGTCACATGATATAACTATTATACTATACCAGTTCATCTTATATTTAACAGTACCACCTGAGACTAACTCAGGAACCCCCATAGTTAGCTTCTGCTATTTCTATCTATTGTAGTTTATTTTACTTTAAACAACTTGGAGAAGGTATTTTACTTTCTCATCTATTTCTCCTCATATATCCTGCAAACAGCTTATAGCTGGGTGGATGGCTAGAGTGCATCCGGTGTTATAAGTGTATTTATAAAAGTTCCCTTTTACTTGTTTGCAGACTACTACATAACTATTAGCCTACAACATCTGGGACTTAAGGTGGGGCCAGAAGGGTATGATATCAATAATGCCTTCAAGTTACAACTTATTTAAGGCTAGGTAGCTCAACTAATAGGTCTCGGGGAATCTCTGATTCAGGGACCACATATAGTTTTGTATAATAAAACATTTAGGCAATTTTTCCTAAGTACCTGAGAGACTTTATGGTCCAAGTTAGGATAACTCAGGGTCCTGGATAGGGTAACCTGGCTTCTATGACAGGGTGACTTGACTGTCAAGATAGGGTAATCCTACCTGGGTATCAGAGTAGCTTTATCTTGCTATCCTGCCTACTTCTTCCACAAAGTTAAACACTTGTATCCTTTCTCCAGTTACCCTACCTAAGGTCCCTAAGCATGCTCATATTGCCTATACCTACGTACTAGGTATTCCAGTACCTAAGTATCTAAGATCTTACCTGTTTATAGGGGGACCCTGACTATTGGATACTCATAAGGCACGTACTTACTTCCCTACCTGTTCTTATCAAATAGCCACTTGGTTGCCTGTATGAGTGTAGGTTCAGGCTGCTATAACTTATATATATTGGGTAATTACAGAAGAATAGTTTTACTCTTAGTTAGTTATTACAGACCAAACTTTTACTAAGACTTTTGTTTAGTAACTCTACTTCTTTCTAAAATTCTGTTTCAAATTGAAGACTTACTTTTATATACTTTTACTAAAATAGTAATAAATTTACTTTCAATAATAGTTGAGTATTAGTTCCCACATCAAGAGTAATAAGTAAGAATTGAAAATCAAAATTAGTTTTTTTTTTAAAAACTAGCAAAGTAAGCTGTTATAGAAGAAAACTATTTGAAACAAACTCTTACTTGTAGACCTATTGTTACTCTTTTATTTAATGACTTAATAATCAATTAGTATACTAGTACATCTAGTATTGTGTCTGAGTTTATCAAAATCAAGTGTTATAGTATAGAATAAATCAAGATATACTAGAAGAGTAGAAGAAGAAGCCCAATATCGATCTTATAAATAATTGTTATATTTATCCAAGATCAATCTGATTGAGAATTTATTGTAACTTAGAAAGCAATATAACTAGAAACAGTTTCTTGAAACCTAGAGTAAGTGTAACTGGTATGGGTACTAGGTTATTTTATGTTGGGTTTCATAGTATCGCTTGATACTTGTATTATTTCATGTGCTATCAGTTGATACACACCTTGTTTTATGTTTAGTCTCACAGTATCATTTGATACTTGTATTGTTTCGTGTGCTATTGGTTGATACACAAATAGTTGTGGAATATTGCTCATACTGGGGATAAGCGGTAGGCTGTATTTAAAGACTGCTGATTTCCATGATGGAAATAGCAGACTTCAGCAGACAGTATTCTTAATATACTTGGTTGAATGGTTACACTTTGATCTTCTATTACACCGTGTTGGAAGACTCCTTTAGTAAGCAGCGCTCGCTTCTTGTTGATCAAGAAGCCATCCACTCCTATTGTACTGCTACATGACTGGGGCCCGGCCCGAACATGTTATCTTTTTTTAACTACAGCAAGTGGTGAGAAACATGCCCGGACCAGGTCTGATCAACCTATGAAGCGTCCAACATCGAAGCTAGCAGTGGGGAGTGGCAGAACCAAGAGAGGTTCGGCTCCGCCAATACGACAACACTGAGTTACTAGAGACTGGAAGTGGGAGGCAGGTCCTACGAGAAGGCTTTGCCAAAAGAGGGCAATCCAAGAAGACAAAGGGCCAAAGAGCGACTTCTCAATTGATGAAGCAGAAAGACAATTAGCGCGAGACTTGGCCAAGCAGACCTTTAGCGAATCAACTGATGAGTTAGCAAAAGCAGCGACAAGCCTTCCTGGGCTCCTTCCCTCTAGCCCCAGCAAAGGAAAGGCACCAGCACAACCACCGAAGAAAGGCAGCTCACCTGTCCGCACTCCAAAGGTGGAAGAAGAAGGTGAGGAAGACGACAACACAGAGGAATCAGATCACTGGGTAGCAAAAGAACTTGTAGACGAAGAGCCCAGCGATTCTGCAGAAAGCTTGTCAGGCAGTAGTTCTAGCAGCAAAGGATCTGAATACGATATGTCTGAAGCAGAATCTGCCAGGCCACCCGGCCTAGAGGCTGGGTGAACAGGACTCAAGGTCAAGCTCCCGCTACCACCCACATTCTTGGGCGAGAAGGAAGATCTAAAACCTGCAGTGTTTGACCGATGGGTGACGACCACTGCCCAATTCCTTGCCTTGCACCATGTGGATAAGATGAATGAAGGAAGTGGAGTATACTTCTGAAGTTTCAGTACGGGTAAGGCAGAAGATGCATATCACCAAGCAAGGAACCACTCCGAGAGCAAGGAAAAAATATGAGGAACAACCCTGATAAGGTATCTAAGAGACAGATTTCAGTCCTCACGAAATACAGAAGAACTGTATAAGAAGTTCAAGCAAATTCAACAAGTATGAAACAGAAAAACAGAAAGGATAACGATAGTCACAACGGATCTCCTAATGTACCATGGATGACTGGCCAGTGCAACAGTATCGCAGTACACCCTATGACAGAGACTATATGAAGCAATTCATCCCAGACTATGCCAGGAGGTAGAACCCATGGAAGAGGATAAAGACTCTTTTGACAGGATTGTCAAAAGAGCTGAACTCAAGGACACCATCCTGTATGAAACAGGAGTTTACCAAAGGAACATACCTCAGCAGTGGAGGAGTAAAGGATCGTCATCACGTGATAACACAAGGAAGGAACAACCAAAACACAAAGGTTCAAAAGACAAGAAAGATAAAAAGCAGAAACGACACGAGGAAGGCACATGTTTCGAATGCGCGAAAAAGGGGCACTATGCAAAGGACTGCTATGCCAAAAAGGGAAAAGGAAAAACAGCTAAGCGTGAGGTGAGCACGAACCACATGGAAGCAACCGAATACGACAAAGTAGAAATTAACTCGGCAGAAATGGAATGCCTGCGAACGCAACCAACACTGATGGTTAGGCCCCGTAAGGCACCAGAAGGAACGATCCACATAGAGGGCCACCCAGGAAAGGTACTATTTGAGACAGGAACAAGCAGTTGTGACACTATCAGCACTACCTTTATCTCTACCCATGGCATTCCTACTGAACCCCTACACCAATCAACAATAGTCAACATGGCAATGAAAGGTTCCCGCTCTTCAAGACACAAGAAATGTGGACTGACTATAGGAATCAGAAAAAAGAAATAGACAAATCCGGAGATGTTGGTAGGAAATTTATCAAAATGCGATACCCTGATTGGAATGCCTTTCCTAAAAAGACACAATGCCCTTATAAGATGTGGGGACACAGTAGTGGAGTTTCCCGATAACAAGCGGTGCGTGCTATGCAAACCAACAAGCAGGGAGTTTCGAGCCGCTGTTTCAGATGCAACCTCAGCAACATTGTTGGAGGAATACAAGGATGTATTCCCAGACCAGGTTCCTGAAACGCTGCCCCCCATACCTAAGATTAACTATCACATTCGACTAAAGAATCCAACCAATCTACAAAGGTTACCAACACAGTTGATCACTGAAGTATACAAGGAGAAACTCATGACCTAGATTAATGAGAAATTACGAGCGGCAGTGATAGTACGGGAGGAAGTTCCCGGAGCGTCACCTATATTTGTACAACCCAAGTCAGATGGAAGGATCCGCCCCCTGGTAGACTTGAGAATTCGAAATAACGACGCGATCATGGATAGTCCGTCGATCCCCAACCAACAGCAGATACTTAACTGCATTGGACGAGCAAAATTCAGGAGTAAGATTGACCTAAGCGATGCATACTTCCAAACATGAGTGGACAAGGACAGGATTAAGTTCAACTTATTCAAAACCACATTGGGAGGATTCATTAGCAAAGTAATGCTACAAGGTAACCTGAACACACCAGCAACCTTTATACGAATAATAGAAAACCTCCTAAGTGAATTCCTACATCATTTTGTATAGGTATACATTGATGATATTCTCATATTCTTGGACATACCAGAGGAACATGAAGTACACATATGCCAAGTATGTGACTGGCTCAGAAAGGCTAAGTTCTATGCAAGCATAAAGAAGGCAGTACCATTCGCAGATAAGCTAGAAGTACTAGGATATATAGTGGATAATGAGGGAATCCAGGCATCCCCCCAGAAAATATCATCCATTGCAGGCTGGGAGACACTTCAAAACAAGAAAGAATTGCAACGCTTTCTAGGAATAGTGAACTATATGGCCCAGTTCCTCCCATACCATGCTACTCTAATGGCACTATTAACGGATTTCATGGGGAATGCCAAATTCGTATGGACAACCACCCATCAGACTGCATTCGAAATAGTAAACAAGCGGATTGTCGATCACCAAGTCATGCGGCCAATAGACATATAGAGCAAGGAACCAATTTGGCTTGTAACGGACGCCTAAGACTTAGGAATAGGGGCATGGGTAGGACACGAACCAACATATGAGACGGCCCGACAAACTACGTTACAGAGCAGGAAATTCACCAATGCACAGATGAATTATGGAACCACCGATAAAGAGGCCTTAGCGATAGTGGAAGCGCTTAATCGGTTCTACAATGTACTAATGGGAAATACCTGCACAATAGTAATGGACCACCAACCCCTGACACGTCTATGAACTACAAAGAACCCAAGCAGAAAACACGTTAGATGGTTAAGTGCCTGGGGAAAATACGCTGCAAAGATAGTCTACGCACTAGGAAGCATGAACTATTTAGCTGATGTCCTTTCCAGGATATATGCAGGAGAATCAGACTTGAACCCACTCTATGTCCATGATCATACAAAGGAAGCAGATGACATCTCGGATAACACAGTCTACGAGCAAGAATTAAACACAATGGAACCCGAGGGAGATATCTCCCCTTCTAGCCCTCCTTACTCATACACTGGGCACACCATTGAAGCCCCTATACCTCCTGAAAGCCCCTGCTCAATCACTGCGGGAAATGATTGGGATGACAAGTGCACCTTATGGGGTATGCCACCCAAAGAACTCCAATATAGCAAACTGCACTATTCGTACTGTTATGTGGACCATTGCCCATATCACTAAACCGAGATCAAGTTCACAAATAACCACCCCTGGCGGCAACACAAACCAATTCCTTGACCACCTAGTGAAGGTCCAAGTCCACCAAGCACAGAAATTGACCCAAGCCCTCTGGAGTCCCCCGTAATCAATGACTGGGAATGGCAACAAATGATCAGGGGTAGACCAAATAGCGCTAGGGAAGAACGCTCCATGCTTGCCCAACCCGTGCCAAGGTCCTATGCAATCTCAGCACTAGTGAACCCCGAAGGCTTGGCATTCAGAATGCCAGAACCTGACAGTCTGCCACCTGTCAAGCGGGTGGAACCGATAGAAAACCTTACCTATTAGATAATGGTGGTATTCTGAATGCCAGGACCAGACAGCCTGCCATCAATTAGACGAGCAGAACGATTAGAAAGCCTCAGCAATGAAACAACAATTTCAGTAATACCTGCAACGAGGAGTGAATATTGGCAGGGCCTATATGATGTCTGGAATGATGACAAGGAGGATGACCAACCTGAAAGAACAACAGGAAGGGAAATAGAAGACGAGCGGGACACCTTACAGACAATCAATGAAATGATTGGGACATTCCGAGTACACATGGTTGCAGCATACCAGAGAGAACCAATATGGAAAAAAGTCAATAAAAATATGAACTGCGAAGGAGATTTATCCTTCCATAAAATTGCAAATGGAATACTATACGCTACAACCCAATATAGAGAAGACTGCCTGTATATTGCAAAAGATCCCACGTACGGGAATACTATAGTAGGGGACTATGTTATTAGCGAAATCCACAACAAAGGCCATCACAGGTCTGAACGAAACTTACGGTACACTACTGAGTACCTGTTTTGGCCTGAAATGCAAAAGGACTGCAGAGTGTATGTGGCCCAATGCCACATCTGCTAAATGAACAAGAAACCCACAAAGTTACCAGAAGGAAAGGCCTAGACAATTGTCCTACCTTCAGAGATTTTCGAGTCAATACCTATTGACTTTGTAGGGTCCTTCCACAATTCATGGGGATATGGTATGCTCCTGGTAGCCTTGGACAGGTTCTTGGGATTTACATAGCTCATACCAACAAAGAAGGAAGTAACGGCAATAACAACATGGAACCTACTACAAAACAAAATATTTGCACCACATGGTTATCCAACATCACTGGTAAGTGATGCGGATGCATGATTTGAGTCACATGTGTAGAAACAGCAGTGTCGATCGCTAGGAATTGAGCACATCAAGGCGGCACCAGGCCATCATGAGACGAATGGACCGGTTGAAAGAAAAATTCGAGAATTGAAAACAGCCCTTTGAAATCTAGTCAATGCAAGACAGAACAATTGGTTCGATGCCATACTGGAAACGTCAGCATACCTAAATGCAGGATGGTCAGAAACCCTCGGTATGTCACCATATAAAGCTGTTTTTGGAAAAAACTACAGGCTACTCCCACTAGCAAATTTCAAGAACTCCGCAGTACCAGCCACCGACGAATTGTTATACAGACACCAAGCAATCCAAAACATGGCATTCAATGCGGTCAAGTGAGCGCAATTCAGGAGTACAAGAAGAGCTGCAAGACGATGCAGACACTACACACTGGTAGAGAAAGGTAACCTGTTATTGGTTTATGGGAGCCTTTTCGCAACGGAATCAGGATGAAGTAAGAAATTGCAACTGCGTTCGTGAGGACCGTTCAAGATAATTGAATATTATGAACATATGCAAAATTACAGAGCAGAAATGGATGGCAGAATGTACAGAAACTGACAAGTGATATTCCATGCATCCACTGTAAAACAATACCTCCCTAACGACGATACCACCTTTCCTGGAAGAAGCCATCCGAAGCCACCTCTAATCGTGGTTAATGAGAAACAGGAATGGGAAGTGGACACCATACGAGACCACAGAAAACAATACGATTGCGACCAGTTCCTAGTGAAATTGGTGGGATGCCGAGAGAGAGAAAATAGCTGGGAACCCCAGGAAGGATTGAAAAACGCGATGGAGCTAGTAAACTAATGGTGGGAATACAACAAAGCAGAGGACAAGCTACCCCCTACAATAAACCATGTGATGGTGGCACAGAGCCCAACCCTGCTGGAAATCCAACACCTCCACTCAGAAACAGACAAAAATATACGAGCGGGTTTTTGGTCAGCCTATTTTGCAAGCGAATTCGAAAGCAGTGAAGACAAAAACCGGGTAATGGAAGATGAAGCCGCATACCTAGAATGGCTAGCCAAAGCCGAGTACTGAGAAAAACAAAGAAAGAAATACACCATCCAAATGCCTTATGATGTCAAACTATGAGCAAGTACCTTGGAGACTGCGCCATCAGCTAATAGGACTGTTGGTGAACTGTGACATTATCTCCAGATGACACCTTACATATCGATTATTCATACATATTTGTAACAACTGCCTCGAAATAAGACCTAAATCAACAGAACGGATGTGGGGAGAAATGGCATCGGATGTGTTCCGCTTCGGTAGTAGTTGTTACCTGATCACAGAAAAATGTGATATGTATATAAAGGCGGAAGAAACCGAGATTCAGTACTACCCACCTTCTCAAGAACACCTAAGTGAGGACAATGCCAAAACAAGTACCACCCACCTTCCCCTTAACACCCAAGCACGGTCAAGACCTAAGCGAGATCAACACCTAATCAAGGTCAACACCTAAGCAAGATCAACACCTAAGCGAGGTCAACACCTAAGCGAGGTCAACACCGTGACATAAATACCACCCACTATCTCTCAAACTCCTCAGAAGAGAAAAAGCCTTACTATCAGACCTACAAACTGAAAGGAAAACCTTTACAAGACACACCACTCTTGCAAACCTTGATCCTTTTATGAAGCCAAAAATATCGATCTATGAAGAAATAAGCATCAAGGGACGACGCATTATCGTTGGAGAACTACTGAAGAGTGGGATCATTTCACAGGAGGCATACTAGAAGATGTTTTACCTCGATTACTGCTACGATTGCCAACAGATCGATATTGAAAGGGAGGATTGGGAGGACCAGACGGTGCAGCACTGGACTGATTTACTGCACTACAAGCAATCAGGTTCCTTTGTGCACGAAGCACCCAGTCAGGAATGTTCGGAGAAATGGCTGGAAGGAGCGAAAGGGATGTTGCAGGACGACATGAGATTGTTGCAGGATAGCGATGACAATGAGGATGGGTCCTATGGGGACTTTAAGGAGAATGGCGGGTCTACCAACTATTAGGCTTTCATTAGGTTATTTTATTTGGTGAAATGGTTATTTTATTTTGGAAGTGTAAGCGGTACCGGTACTAGGTTATTTCCTGTTAGGTTTCACAGTATCGCTTGATACTGGTATCATTTCGTGTGCTATCGGTTGATACAGACCTTGTTTTATGTTTGGTTTCACAGTATCGCTTGATACTTGTATCCTTTCATGTCCTATTGGTTGATACACATATTGTTTTATCTTTAGTTTCACAGTATCACTTGATACTGGTATTGTTTCACGTGCTATCAGTTGATGCACACCTTGTTTTATGTTTAGTTTCACAGAATATAACGGGAGCACCCCTAGGAAGATGGATCCCAAGGTTGCGACCGTACCAAACAACTTCAAACTTATTGCCAAAAGTTCACACCAATGTAAGAGTAAAGTAAAGGGTAAAACTTAATATCGTTAAGCCTGACACTTCACTCAATTAAGGTCTCAAGAGGATTGATTGTTGGAGTAGGAGAGTTCTCGCATAGACTTTCAGGTAGTTTTATCTTATGCCAGAAACTCCCCCATCAGTTTACTCCAACTATTCGAGCACACCCTTCTCCGCTAAGGGCGGTCCGACACGTCTCCTGACACCCCCTTCGGGCATGTATGTGTCGACCCGCTCTAGTCGGCGTTCACCATATGTGCATATCGTTTCTGCGGCGCATTTCCATTCTGCCCGCCGGAGTGAAAACCTCTGCGCATCGGGGACTTGCCAGTGGCTAACTGTCAAGACCCCTTGCTGAACTAGACTATCTATGACACCCTTCCCATGCGCGTTGATTTCTTCTTGACGCCGGAAGCTACCGTGAGCGGTTTATCTATCTACTATTTACGAGTCTCGGGCTTCCGGTGTCTTCCGCAGGGTACGGTGGTCCAGGAGTGATCCAATGGGCGCTACCCATGACCACTACCTCGGATACACCTTACCTGCGGTAGGAATCATGCTTTTAGTGTCTCTGCACTTCCCTCTCAGAGCCTATGGCGTTGGGGACATCCTTGGGCGTGGTAGGTGCAAAACGTTCCCAGTCGTCCCGGCACCACCCGGGACTACCTTCGGGACCCCCACGGTTAACTCCCGTTAACTCCGTCAGTTTTGGTCCGTTTTACTCCGAACAACTTGGAGGAGGTACTCCACCTTCCACCCTATGCCCCCTTATATATCCTGCGAACAGCTTACGGTCGACCGGACGGCAGCAACGTATACGGTGTTGCAAGCGGGTCTGCAAAGATCCTCCTTTGCTAGACTGCACACAACTACGCAACCGTTTGCCCATGACGTCCGGGCCTCAAGGCGGGGCCGGAGGGGCATGATAGGAATAATGTCTTCAATTTACAGCTTCTTCGTAGCTGCGTAGCTCGCCCAATAGCATCTCCCGGAACCCCAGATTCCAGTATTATGCATGGTTTCGTGTGACAAACATTCCAGTCATTTTTCCCAAACTCCCCGAGGGACTTCGTATTGGCAGGTAGGGTAACTCAGGCCCTTGAACAGGGTAATCCAAGCCTCAAGGCAGGGTAACCCTGTTCTGAGGGTAGGGTAATCTTGTCCGGTGGACAAGTGGATTTTCTCCTGTTACCCTATCTATCCCACTTCCGGGGATAGACACACTCGGCCTTTCTCTAGTTACCCAGCCTAGCTGTGTATTGGCCCTTCATAGGTCCCTAAGTACGCTGACACCAACCTTGGGCGTAGCCATGTACCTAAATACTTGTGTCCACTAAGTCTGCTCATCTCGGAGCCCGGGCCATCGGGTCTCCGTAGGTCAAGTACTCACTTGCCTGCCGGTTCCTACCAGTTCGCCTCCGGGCTACCTGTATGGGTGTAGGTTCCGGCTGCCATAGCTCACGTATGCTGGGTCGTTACATCACTCCCCTCTTCTCTACGGTCCGTCCCGGACCGTTTAGCGTCGTCTTTTCTTTCCACGACTCGATTCCCCCAAGACCCGATGGTCCCTGGGCTTGGACGGATATCTTTGGTGGAAATCTAGCATGGCCTGTAAGCCTGTCCCTTCTAGCATCTCATAGGGCTCCCACGAGTTCTCCTCAGCTCCATAGCCTTCCCATGAAACCAGGTACTGGACAAAGCGCGACGGAAACTTCGCCTTTGTTCCACCATACCAGCGACTGTCCACAACAGCTTCGATGACGTAACTGGGCTCATTGTCCACGAGCTCGGGGGTAGGGATCTCCTTGATCCTACCCGATTCCGGATCCTCGCGATAGGGTTCCAGCAGCGTGACATTGAAAACCGGGTGGATGCTCCATCGGGTGGGCAATTGGAGTTCGTATGCTCGGGTACCCACCCGACGTTTGACCACGAAAGGGCCAAACATCCGGTGGTCCAGCTTCTCCATGGGACGCTTGGTGCGGATGTTCTTCCGGTTCAACATCACGCGGTCCGCTTTCTTAGCCCGCCCAGCAGCCACATCTTCCAAGGTAACATAGTCCGGGGATGGCAGCCGTTTCTGGTCATGCCATTTCCGCTGCCTTTCCTGTGCCCGTTGAATCGTTTCTCGAATCTGTTGCCAGGTTCCTTCCCATTCCTTAACCAAGAGTTCACTACTTGGGTGTATCCCTTGGTTGTCAGACACAACACCCGACCAGTTTGTCCGTGGGTTGAACCCATAATTGATCTCAAATGGTGACAACCTGGTGGATTCTGATGTTGAGGTGTTATACGCATACTCCGCAAGGGGTAGCAGCGAGACCCAGTCATCCTGTTGATAGGAACAGTAACTACGCAAGTACTGCTCCAGTGTCTGATTAACCCTCTCAGTCTGCCCATCAGTCTCAGGGTGGAATGCAGTCGAAATGTTTAGTTTCACTTGCAACAAGTGCATTAGACTCATCCAAAACTTGGATGTGAATCGGCTATCTCGATCGGAGATAGTTGACTCTGGGAGTCCATGAAGGCGCCAAACTTCCTTCAGGATTGTCAAGGCAAGCCCCTTGATAGGTACCTCCGTGGTCAGGGGTATGAAATGGGCCATTTTCGAGAATCTGTCCACTATGAGCCAGATCTTAGTATACCCTTCGGACTCTGGTAGCACTACAATGAAATCCATTGAAATCGCTGCCCACGGCCACATAGGAACACCAATAGGTTCCAGCAGCCCGAACTTCTTGTGCCTGATGGATTTATTTCTTTGACACGCATCACATATCCGCACGTAGTCAGTGATGTGCTCATCCATCTGAGGCCAATAGAAGTTAGCCCTAACCCTGCCAATGGTCTTGTAAGTCCTGAAGTGTCCCGCGATTCCGGAGTCATGTTCTGCCTTCATGATTGCCTGCTTCAGATTCTGGCCCTTGGGAACATACCACCTGTTCTTGTACAGGGGTAAGCCCTTTTCAGTCATGAAATGTCGGTCAACCTCTTTGTCACCCGCAGCTGTTGCCTTCAGGATCCTTAAGTACTCCTGGTCTTCGGTTATCGCTACCCTCAGTTGATCCAAAAAGGAAGACTGGAGCTGAAATCCTGGGCACACCTGCAACATTTGTTGTCGCAAGATGTCCTATTCCTGGCTCCCAACCCACTGTCCGGGGCGAAAAAATGACTGGGGCGGAAAATCACTCCCCCCTTCAGGGCAGTAGTCCCTACGCCGCGACAAAGCATCTGCGNAATTAAGGTCTCAAGAGGATTGATTGTTGGAGTAGGAGAGTTCTCGCATAGACTTTCAGGTAGTTTTATCTTATGCCAGAAACTTGCCCATCAGTTTACTCCAACCATTCGAGCACACCCTTCTCTGCTAAGGGCGGTCCAACACGTCTCCTGACACACCCATCGGGCATGCATCTGTCAACACACTCTAGTTGGCGTTCACCTTATGTGGTTATCGTTTCCGCGGTGCATGTCCATTTTGCCCACCGGAGTGAAAACCTCTGCGAATTGGCGTCTTGCCAGTGGCTAACAGTCAAGACGCCGCATGAACTAGACTATCCATGACACCCTTCCCATGTACATTGATTTCTACTTGGCCCCGGAAGTTACCGTGAGCATTGTATCTATCTACTATTTATGGTTCATGGACTTCCGGTGTCTGCCGCAGGACACAGTGGTCCAAGAGTGATCCAATGGGCGCTACCCATGACCACTACCTCAGATGCACCTCAACTGTGGTAGGAATCATGCTTTTGGTGTCTCTGCACGTCCCTTGCAGAGCCTATGACGTTGGGGACACTTTCGGGCTTGGTAGGTGTAAAACTCTCCCGGTTGCCCCGGCACCACCTGGGACTACCTTCGGAACCCGCATGGTTAACACCTGTTAACTCCGCCAGGTTTGGTCCGTTTTACTCTGAACAACTTGGAGGGGGTACTCCACCTTCCGCCCTATGCCCCCTTATATATCCTGCAAACAGCCTACAGTTGACCGGACCTCAGCACCATATACGGTGTTGCAAGCAGGTCTCCCAAGATTCCACTTTGCTAGACTGAACATAACTACGCAACCATTTGTCTATGAAGTCCGGGCCTCTGGGCGGGGCCGGAGGGGTATGATAGGAATAATGTCTCCAATTTGCAGCCTCTTCGGAGCTGTGTAGCTTGCCCAATAGCATCTCCTGGAACCCCAGATTCCAGTATTATGCATGGTGTCGTGTGACCAACATTCTAGTCATTTTCCCCGAACCCCCTGAGGGACTTCGTATTGAAAGGTAGGGTAACTCAGAACCTTGGGCAGGGTAACCCAAGCCACATGCCAGGGTAACCTGATCCTGAGGGTAGGGTAACCTGTGCGGTGGACAAGATACCTTTTCCCCGTTACCCTGTCTATCCCGCCACTGGAGATAGACACTTCCGATCTTTCTTCAGTTACCCTGCCTAGCTGAGTAACTGCCCCTTCAGAGGTCCCTCAGTACACTGACACCGCTCCCCGGTGTATCCAGATACCTAAGTCCCCGACTAGCCAATTCTGTTCATTCTCGGAGCCCGGGCTATCGGGTCTCTGTAGGTCAAGTACTTACTTGCCTACTGGTTCCTACTAGTTCCCGTCCTGGCTACCTGTATGTGTATATGTTCCGTCTGCCCTAGCTCATATATGCTGGGTCATTACACAGAATCGTTTGATAATTGTATTGTTTCGTCTGCCATCGCTTGATGTACACAAAGTTTTGGAACATTGCTCATACTGGAGATAAGTGATATACTGTATTCAAAGACCGCTGATTACCACGATGGAAACAGCAGACTACGACAGACCATATTCTTAATATACTCGCTTGAACGGTTACCTTTTGATCTCCTATTACACCCTGTTCAAAGACCTCTGTAGTAAGCAGCACTCGCTTCTTGTAGATCAAGAAGCAATCTACTCCTATAAAGGGGGCACCTCTAGGAAGATGGATCCCCAGGTTGCGACAGCACCGAACAACTTGAAACTTATCGCCAAAAGTTCACACGAATGTAAGAGTAAAGTAAGCGGTAAAACTTGATCTTGTTAAGCCTGACGCTACACTAAATTAAGGTCTCGAGAGGATTGATTGTTGGAGTAGGAGAGTTCTCGCATAGACTTTCAGGTAGTTTTATTTTATGCCAGAAACTTCCCCAGCAGTTTACTCCAACCATTCAAGCACACCCTTCTCCACTAAGGGTGGTCCGACACGTCTCCTGGCACACCCTTCGGGCATGCATGTGTCGACACACTCTAGTTGGCGTTCACCTTATGCAGTTATTGTTTCCGCAGTGCATTTCCAATTTGCCTGCGGGAGTGAAAACTTCTAGGTATCGGTGTCTTGCCAGTGGCTAACCGTCAAGGCAACTCATGAACTAGACTATCTATGATACCCTTCCCATATGCATTGATCCCTACTTGGCTTCGGAAGCTACCATGAGCAGTTTATCTGTTTACTATTTACCCGTTTTGGGCTGCCGGTGTCTTCTGCCGGGCACGGTAGGTCGGGAGTGATCCAATGGGCACTACCCATGACCACTACCTCGGATCTGCCTTAGCTGTGATAGGAATCATGCTTTTCGTGTCTCTGCACTTCCCTTTCAGAGCCTATAGCGTTGGGGACACTTTCGGGCTTCGTAGGTGTAAAACTCTTCCAGTCGCCCCTGCACCACCCGGGACTACCTTCAGGACCCCCACGGTTAACTCCCGTTAAGTCCGTCAGTTTTGGTCCGCTTTACTCTGAACAACTTGGAGGAGGTACTCCACCTTCCATCCTATGCCCCCTTATATATCCCGGGAACAGCTTACGGTCGACCGGACGGCAGCGACGTATACGGTGTTGCAAGCATGTCGGCAAAGTCTCCTCTTTGCTAGACTGTACACAACCACCCAACCGTTTGCACATGACGTTCGGGCCTCAAGGCGGGGCCGGAGGGGTATGTTAGCAATAATGTCTCCAATTTACAGCTTCCTCGAAGCTACGTAGCTCGCCCAATAGCATCCCCTGGGACCCCACATTCCAGTATCATGCATGGCTTTGCGTGACAAACATTCTAGTTATTTTCTCCGAACTCCCTGAGGGACTTCGTATTGAAAGGTAGGGTAACTCAGGCCCTTGGGCACGGTAACCCAAGCCCCATGGCAGGGTAACCTGATCCTGAGGGTAGGGTAACCTCTCTGGTGGACAAGATAACTTTTGCCTGTTACCCTGCCTATCCTGTTGCCGGAGATAGACACTTCTGACCTTTCTCCAGTTACCCTGCCTAGCTGAGTAGCTTCCCCTTCAGGGGCCCCTAAGTACGCTGACACCGCTCCTGGGTGTCTCCGGGCACCTGGTCCCTGACCAGCCAATTCTGTTCATTCAGGGGGCCTAAGCCATCGGGTCTCCATAGGTCAAGTACTTACTTGCCTGCCGGTTCCTACCAGTTCGCCTCCTGGCTCCCTGTATGCGTATAGGTTCCGTCTGCCATAGCTCATGCATCCCAGGTCGTTACATCACTCTCCTCTTCTCTACGGTCTGTCCCGGACCCGTAGCATCGTCTCTTATTTCCACGTATCGATTCTCTCCAGACCCTATGGGCCCTGGGCTTGGACGGATATCTATGGTGGAAATCCCGAATGGCCTGTAAGCCTGTCCCTTCTAGCATCTCATACAGCTCCCATGAATTCTCCTTAGCCCCGCAGCCTTCCCATGAAACCAGGGACTGGACGTAGTGCGACCGAAACTTCGCCTTCACTCCTCCGTACCATCAGCTGTCTACAACAGCTTGGATAACGTAACCAGGCTCATACTCTACAAGGTCCGGAGTAGGGACGTCCTTGACCCTACCTCCTTCCGGATCCTCATGATAGGGTTCGAGCAACCTGGCATTGAAAAACTGGGTGGATGCTCCATCTGGTGGGCAGTTGGAGTTTGTAGGCTCAGTTACCCACCACACGTTTGACCACGAAAGGCGCAAACCCCCCGTGGTCCAGCTTCTCCATTGGACTTTTCGTGCAGATATCTTTTTAGTTCAACATCACGCAGTCCACTTTCTTCGCCCGCCCAGCAGCCACAACCTCCAGGGTAACATAGTCCAGTGGTGGCAACCTTTTCTGGTCATGCCATTTCCATTGCCTTTCTTGTGCCCGTTGCATTGTTTCTCGAATCTCTTTCCGGGTTCCTTCCCACTCCTGGACCAAGAGCTCACTGCTAGGGTGTATTCCTTGAGTATCGGACATGACACCCAACCAGTTTGTCCTTGGGTTAAACCTATAGTTGATCTCAAATAGTGACAACCTGGTGGATTCTGATGTCGAGGTGTTGTATGCATACCCCGCAAGGGGTAACAGCGAAACCCAATCATCTTGTTGGTAGGAACAGTAACTACGCAAGTACTGCTCCAGTGTCTGATTAACCCTCTCAGTCTGCCCATCAGTCTCAGGGTGGAATGCAGTCGAAATGTTTAGTTTCACTTGCAACAAGTGCATTAGACTCATCCAAAACTTGGATGTGAATCGGCTATCTCGATCGGAGATAGTTGACTCTGGGAGTCCATGAAGGCGCCAAAC
>PYWC01000045.1:765697-783048 GCA_003182015.1 Tuber magnatum
GTGTTTCCCCCTCTTGAATTGGCTCTTTGGACAACCTTGGCAACAGTCTCCTTGCAGACCCCAATAGCCTTAGCTATTTTATTATAACCCATATTGGTATGCTTATGCAGGGCATAGATTTGTTGATTCCTGTCTTCTTTTTCTCTTCGGGTATGTGGTAGTGCCATGGTAGGTGATGAGGTGGAGGAGAGGTGTCGTTGCACCGTTGCCGGGCAGGGATGTAATTATTTAACGGATACGACTGTACATAGTCAATGCACATTTGCCTTGCCCCCCTGTCTCTTTCCAAGACCATGTCACTTATATTATACTCTTGTTCAAGTTCTATTTCCTCCTAGCTACCATCCAAGCCATTGACTTCTCAGTTGCCACCTGTATTCTACACACATTGATCAGTCTCCTTATAAAACTAGTCATCCTCACCATTCGCACGATGGTGAATAAAGTTGTGCAAAGCATGGACTACCAGCACAAGCTCTGCTTAGGTGTCAAGATCATGCTCAGATGTTGTATTGAGTATATGAAACCTGTGTCGCAGAACACCAAAGACTCTCTCAATTACATTTCGCAACTGTGCATGACGCAAGTTGAAAAGCTCCTCCATGGTTTGAGAACGTCCTCCAGATAGAGACTGTTCATAAAGCTGGCATCGAACTGTATGGTATGGTATAAGAATACCTAGTCGAAGCCTATATCCAGCATCTGTATGATATGAGGTATTCTCATATCTTGGAAAGCCATTGAGTTCAGCATTTTTGAGGACTCAAGCATCATTTGCTGAGCCCTTCCATCCTGGACAAATGTAAAAAAAGTACATCTCAAGGCTGCATCTAGCGAGAATATTTTGTGAGATAGTGCCTTTACATTTATAGCATGTCCCTTGCTCATTGCTGGGAACATGTGCAAGGATATAAGTTTCATCAATGGCTCTACGAATGTCATTGAAGTATGACATTTTTGCCTAATCTTTTCAAATACGGGCAGGGGTATTATTTGGTGGAGGACAGATAAATGCATTATACAATGACAGTAATTCTTTGAGAACTTTAAGGAAGTAACTATAAAATGGTCAGCATAATATAAACTACATAAGGAGTAAATCAAAGATTAAGATATTACTACCATGAAACAGTATCCCTATTATGCTGAAATTGCTCTTGAGTCTTTCTATTTGTTGTTCCATAACCAATCATCTATAAAAATATAACCAGCTGCTCCTCTATGGTGACATAGCCACTAGGAGCAAGTAGTCCACGTTCTAGAATCCAGTTGCAAAGATCCAGTAGTATAGTAACAGGCATTTGAATACTTTCTAGTATACAGTGTGGATATGCAAATAGAATCTCTTGCATAAAGAGATAACCAGTTTGAATTGATGTATGGACTGCCTGCCTCAAGAGGAAATAATGTGCATAAAGGGTAATCCTAATTGCAACCTGGATTCATCATTGAAACATCACAGCATGGAATACGGAAATATCAGTATTGGATGGCAATGTGTTTTCTGGAGCTTATCAAATTGATTGAATGCTGGCTTGTATAATTATGGTTTGGGATATGTAGTTAAATTTCGATTTTATTCTTATATACATAAAGGAGAATTTACATTTACTATTGTAATTGCCAAGACACTCTGTTTTGAAATGGTTGGTGTCAACTATGTCTGAATGGAACGGTTGATTTGAGTTTGCCGAACACTAGTTTTGTTCTCCAATTTCGATATGGAGCTGAACGGTCATTTGTATGGGGGAACGGAACCGAACGGTCGTTGCCGAACAGGCCCTTAGTCGCAAGGCACCATACTAAAATTAAAGGTCTTGGCAATATTTCTGGAGTCGTGTTTTCGAGACCTCGAACGCGTCGAAACTCGACGCGAGTTTTGAGGTGTCACGGCCGAAAATCCTCACCTCACCGCACCGCCGGAGATTCACACACCTATACGATGCTGGGGAATCGTCATATCGACCAAAAATTGCAAAGTATCATAGCACACGTGCAATATCCCAGCATACGATCGATATTCTAAAAAAACCCACACCACAGCAATTATGGAAAGACCTCGTCGCGCTGGTACGAAGAGAGCGCCTCACGAGAAGCTCAAAGAGCTTCGTGAGCTTAAAGCTTCTGGGATGACGCGCTTGTCTAAGTACAAGGTCGAGGAAGAGGAGGACCTTTATGAAGTGGTGGACGAAGAGGAATACAAGAAAGTTGTGCGTCAGCGACTTGACCAAGATGATTTTGTGGTAGATGACCGGGGTGAGGGCTACGCAGACAATGGGATGGATGATTGGGATGACCACCATCGTCGGGAAGGAAGCTGGGAGGAGAGCGGAGATGAGAGGTTAAAGAAGGGGGGAAAGTCGGCAAAAGTGAGAAAGGCGGAGGAGCAGAAACGGAAGGGGGAGCAAGAAGGAAATATCCGGAAATTCTTCAATTCGAATAACGCACCCTCCATCAAACCGAAGGTTTGTCAATTTATCCCTCATCCCCCACGGTTGCGTTCCGAATTAATGCTAATATGCCGTATAATAGCCCAAGGTGAAAGAGGAGAATCTCGACTTTATGACCGACCTTCTTGGAGAATTCGATAACGACTCTCCTGTTGAGCCAATATCGCTGATGAGCAAAAAGCCTAGAGGAGAGCCTGTGAAAAAAGTACGCCGGCTTTCACCTCCCCTGAAGGACTCAAAGCCCGTGGGGGTAGACAAAACTCGTCACGCCGAGGGGTGCGGCGGCGGGGCAGGTTTCACAAGCTCTCCACCCCCCATGGCGGGAAATACTGATAATGGTGACCAAGACTATGGTTCTTTTGATGAGGATGTAGATATGGGCGATGCCCCAGTAGCACCATCTTCTCCAATCGCAGATGCCGTCAAGAGGAAGCATTGGAAAGAAGACGACGAAGACGAAGACGAAGGCGAGGACGATCTTGCTGTTGCACAGATTCAAGGTAGCAGGTCTATCAAGATAGAAGCTGTCAACATCGTCGCTTCAAGGCCGGCTCCCAAGGGTGGATCTGTGAAACAAGGGGCAATTGCACCTAATAAACCAGTTGCAACGATTGACCCTACAGCCTGGGCGCTGTTTGCTGGAGGGGATAATGTTACGAGTTCTCCCGCTTTAGATGGTTCTGACCTTGGAAAGCTAGGGCCCGGGGACGTTGTTGGGAAAGATGGCTCCATTGAAATATTCTGGCTGGACTATACTGAAGTTCGTGGGAGCCTTTGTCTCTTTGGTAAGGTCCAGGACAAAAAATCGGGGAAATATGTCAGTGCATTCTTAAAAATTGATAAAATATTGAGAAACCTATATTTCTTGCCCAGGGAAACCAGACACAGTGAGTGGCCTATGCGGTTTAGTTGACTGAATGGGAACTGATAGTGCCCTAGAGGGTAAATTGGACACTGGTGAGGTAATAACAATGGAAAATGTCCATGAGGAGATTGCAGGGATCATGGAACAAAATGAAATCAGCTGGTTTATGGCTAAGTCATCCCAGAGAAAGTATGCATTTGAGCTGCCAGGTATTCCCAAGGAAGGAGATTACTTGAAGGTTCTATATCCATATACCGGTATGTATCACCTACCACAGTATCCGAGAACAATATCTCATGGGGTATAGATCCACAGTTACCCTCTGAGCTCACAGGGCAGACTTTCTCTTGCGTTTTTGGAACAAACACTGCCCTATTTGAGCAATTTGTTCTATGTAGAAACATCATGGGTCCTTGTTGGTTGAAAGTCGAGGGGGCCAATTTTACAGCAGTGGAGAACGTAAAGTCTCTTCCCTCATCGCTCGGGATTCGATAGCTAATGCTGGGATGTTACAGTCATCGTGGTGTAAATTGGAGATTCAAGTCGGCAGCCCGCAACAGGTCACCGCTATCGGCGATGCGGATTCATCGGAACCCCCTCCCTTGACGTTGATGAGTATTGCGTTACGCACGCACATGAATGTCAAGGATAATAAGCAAGAAATTATTGCTATTAGTTGCAGGATATACGAGAACATCTCGCTAAATGATGCAAATGCGCCGGAAAAGCTCCCATGTCAATTGTTCTCCGTGGTTAGACCGATTAATCCGGTGTATCCAGCCGACTTCGGAAAGCTTGTTCAAAACCATAAAGGAACTATCAGTCCCCAGAGAACGGAGAGCATGCTTTTGAGCACATTCCTTGCCAAGCTTCATCAAATCGATCCTGATGTTCTGGTCGGACATCAATTGGAGGGCGTTGACTATGGGATCTTGCTGCACAGAATGAAAGAGCGTATGACTACTAACTGGCACCAACTCGGAAGGATGAAGCGAAGTACATGGCCTCAGTACGGCGGCCGAATGGCGGGAAGCTTCTTTGCCGAGAGGCAGTTGGTTTCTGGACGACTTATTTGCGATCTTGCCAACGAACTTGGAAAGGTCCATACCCTCTACTCATCCCTTAGCTCACGGCCGATTTAGCTGACATATGCAATATATATAGTCCCTTACGACGCAATGCCAATCCTGGAGTCTCACTGAAATGTGTGATTTGATATTAGGGGATAAACGGCAGGACTTGGATAACGCTGAAGCTTTGAGGACGTGGGCAACCACCGGCAGAGGTTTGCTTGATTACGTGAGGCATTGCGAAGCCGATACATACTTTATCGCGGCCATTGCGCTCAAGATCCAGATAGTGCCTCTTGCCAAACAGCTCACCAATCTTGCTGGCAATTCATGGGCCAGAACCATGAGCGGTACGAGAGCTGAGCGCAACGAATACATTTTACTTCATGAATTCCACCGCAATAAATATATTTGTCCTGACAAGGTATACGGGAAGGGTAATATTGCTCAGAAAACGGACGGGGCTGGGGACGAGGGGGGAAATGAGGGTGGTGGGGCCAAGAAGAAAGAGAAGTACAAGGGTGGGTTGGTCTTTGACCCGGAGAAAGGCCTCTACGACAAATTCATACTTGTTATGGACTTCAACTCCCTATACCCCAGTATCATCCAGGAGTTCAATATCTGTTTCACGACAGTCGAGCGAGATGACTCGGTAAGCTACCTCAGACCGTTTCTAGGCCTGAACTTTTAGCGGAGCCTTTCCCGATATTTGGCGTCGTGCGCTTGCTGACTTAAAACATTCTGAAGGCCGAAGAGAAAGTTCCCGATGTACCTGAAACACAGGCATTAGGGATATTGCCCAGACTTATCTCAACGCTTGTCCGACGTAGAAGGATCGTCAAGGATCTCATGAAGGATAGGACGGCTACTGATGTCCAAAGATCACAGGTAACCCTTTATTCGGGCGTTCCGAGGACTTGTGCTAACTGTTTTTCAAGTGGGACATCAAACAACAAGCCCTGAAGCTTACTGCGAACTCCATGTACGGATGTCTTGGATATACTCGTTCGAGGTTCTACGCTCGTCCCCTGGCAATGCTTACAACTCATAAAGGGCGTGAGATCTTGAGGAGCACCAAAGAGCTTGCAGAGACGATCAACCTACGAGTTATCTATGGAGACACCGACTCGGTTATGATCAATACTGGCGTGGACAACTATGCCGATGCTGTCAAAATTGGGACTGATTTCAAGAGAAAAGTCAATGAACAATACAAACTCCTCGAGATTGACATCGATAATGTGTTCCAACGACTACTGTTGCATGCAAAGAAGAAATACGCGGCAATAAATTACGTCGAGATCAATGGAAAGTTAGCTACGAAGTTGGAGGTGAAAGGTTTGGATATGAAGCGAAGGGAGTATTGTCAGTTATCGAAAGACGCCTCGTCGTAAGTTGGCTCATCGTTGAGGGCATCGTCTTTCTAGGCGCTGATTATTTTGTTAGACACATATTAGCTGAGATTTTCTCGGGAGACGACACCGAGGTTGTTGTGGGGAGGATCCACGAATACCTCCGTGGCCTGGCTGAGAAGGTTCGAGAGAACGCGTTTCCCTTGATGAAATATATTATATATACTGTGAGTTTCCGTCCCCCACCTCAAGAGACCAAATTAACGGCCACTTAGAAACTCGGAAAAAGCCTTGACGAGTACGGTACTAGTCTACAAGCCATGCCCCAGGTTCAAGTAGCTTTGCGGAAGAAGGCCCGCGGGGAGCCCGTAAAAAGTGGGGATGTTGTTTCATATGTCATTACGGGTGGTGAAGGGAGTGAAGCTCCGGATAAGAACGTTTCCGACCGAGCCTATGCACCTCAAGACATCATGAAAGCTGATTCCGGCTTGAAGCCTGGTTTGTTTCATTCCTTTGGAGAAACATCCTGTGCACCAATTAACCTCTGGTAGATGCGGAATGGTATCTTATCAAGCAGATATTCCCACCTATTGAACGTCTTTGTGGGCCCATCGAAGGAACCGATGCGATGAGGTTGGCAGAGTGCCTTGGGCTTGATACACGCAAGTACCAGATTACCAATGCCCCAGGCCAAGAAGATCGCCTCATCCATCCCCTAGAATCCACTATTCCAGATGAGGAGAGGTTCAAGGATGCCGTTAGGCTCCAACTTCAATGCCGGGCTTGTGGAGAATCATTCCAATTTGAAGGGCCAGTTTTGTCCTATGAGTGCTGCTCTCATGACGGGATCGTTTGCAAAAACACGTCTTGCAATAGAGTGTTTAGCGTCCCCTCTATCGTGGCGCAGGTCGAGTGCCAAATCCGCCAATTAACATCGAAATATTATGAAGCCTGGCTGGTTTGCGATGATGCCTCCTGCGGAAACAGAACGCGGCAAATGAATGTCTATGGGAAACGTTGCCTCGGTCCAAACAGACTTGCAGACGATTGTAGGGGCGTCATGCGATATGAGTATACAGATAAGATGTTGTACAACCAACTCTTATATTTCTCCAGCCTTTTCAACGCTGGGAAGGCAATAGCAAAACTAAAAGATGGTTCAGAGGAGCATGGTTAGTCTTACCCCCCCTCTCTTTCCCTCTCCGTTTCATCTGCATTATGGTGTGCGGTTACTAACACACCTCTCTGGGGTTTTACAGAGACGATCAAAGCATCAATTCAGGGGAACCAAGGGCAGTTTGAAGCGATCTCGAACGTTGTCCAGAAATACCTTGATAAGTGCGGGAGACGATGGGTTTCAATGGATAGTATATTCACTTTCAGTGTTGGAATCTAGATTCTAGCCTCCATCCACCACCTAATGGATGGAATTTTTAGGGGCCTTTTTGTACAGTACGATAGATTGCTTTTGAATAGCCATTTTCTTCACAGATACTTGATTTTGCCTAAAATCTGAGTTCCTGAGCTTAGGGAGCAGTCAAAACATGCCTTAAGTTATGTGTGTTAAACCTTTGTCAAATATTGCAACAAACTGTGATATTCCAATGTAGCGGAACATTGTTAGAGGGATTAAAAGCGATTAATCTTGGTATGATAAGTTACGAGTAATGCGGCCCGATGGAATGACCCCGAATTTTTCTGGTCCATTGACCCGATAAAGAGGGGCCTTCAGACGTATGCGGCTGTCGCCGCCGCCAAGGCACGACAAAGGGCTAGGGCAGCGCTACTGAGGGCAGAAAGAAACGGGAGAAAAAAAATCTGGAGACGATGGAAAATGTTCCGGCAAACCTTTGCAACACTCTCCCACTCTCTACTTTACACCTCCCAGCTGTGCTGAGAATCCTCTGTTGTGCACAATTCCTCTTATCCACAGTTACTCCGATAAGTATTTTGTCAGAGACAGGCGGCTGAGAACACAAAAGATCAATTGGGGCTCCAGTTCTATCGCGACATGAGGCGTTTCCCGGTAGGTCTACGCCCACGAAACTACCATACTCTCTCTCTCTCTCTCTTTCTGTTCGGTGTCTTGTATTCTACATCCGACACGAAGACTCCCTTTATTTTGTCTTTTGGCACATACCCCATCTTTATACTTTCCCTTATTGCACACCATTTTTACTTGTTCACGTTTTAGAAAGACTTTTAAACCGCTAATACCACCGCCAAACTTAAAGCTTTCACATTTGCGACTGATAATGCAGCATCAATCTCCGGGCAAAGATTTTGCCGCGCACTCATTATCAAGCACATGGCGTCCCTCTTTGAATAGGACTCCAGTACCTGGTAGCCAGGACCGCTGGGCGTCCGCCCACGCTGCGCAAGAGGAAGCATGGACTCAGTACGATGGGCTCGGACCAGTCAGTCCAGTTAGAGATTTATCGCGGGATTGGAGATCTAAAGGTGGAGGGGGACAGCAATCCATGTCACATGAATCGCAGAGGGGAAGGAACGCAGAGATTAAAAACCCTTTCGGCAAAGGGGCGAACAAAGGTCGAAGTGGCGATGGACACCGAGGGGCCTCCAGAGACGGTCGATCACCTCCGTCAAAACGTGGACGACAAGCGCCACCCGCACGCGGACCGCAGAACCTTAAGACCGAAATTGTGGATGACACATGGTTGACCAACAATTTTGAGCAACCGCAGCCTGATGATTACAAGAGCGCCCCCGAAACTCTTTTCACAAACCCGAAAATATTTCTATGGGACTACAAGGGAATTATGGCCAAGTCTTCTTTCGCCTCGCACAAGGGTGGCATATACCGGTGTACTGTTATCGCCACCCTCCCGGATCGGTCAAAGATGGAAGCTTGTGGTGATGCCAAGAATAAGGTATAATATACTGCTCTTTTACAATCCAGCAGGATTGCTGACCTGAAGTAAAGAAAGTAGCTGAGAGGTCGGCATGTCGACACCTAATTCTAAAACTTCATCGTAACGGCATGCTCCACGAAATTATTAATAATACAGAGAGCGCAGGGGCTCATGACAAAGAGTTACTGAACGATGAAGCTGATGCAAAAATGGACGTCTACGATTACTGTGCAAGATTTGATGCTGTACCAACGGTAAATGTTCGGGAGACCAGAAGATCGGGCGCTCGAAAGGGGTTGTTTGAGGTCACTGTGGGATTTCCACAGCAGGATATTCTAGCCACAGCCCGTGCATCCGAGCTCAAAAATGCCGAAATTGTTGCCTGCGTGGAGTTCAAACGACAGGCTGAAGGATTTCACTCCAAACAAGGAGGCTCTACAATCATAGTGAAGGATATATCGAGTATCAACAGCCGAAACGCACGAAAATTTTTCGAATTCTTCAAGATGTTCGACAAACAATCGCGCTATGATGTTGAACTTAAGCAAACTTCCGGGAGGAGGGGCTCTGGGGGAGCATATAGAGCTCAGATGATACTTAACGAGGAGCCTCTTGGGGAACCTGTGGACTTTGTCGGTAAGAAGTACGCCGAGACAGCGGCGTACCTTACAGGCGCAATTGGATTGAAGCAGATACGCCCCGAATTATTTCCGAAATTTATAGAAGCTCTAAGAGTCGGAAACGGGGAACTCCTAAAACCATTGCTTCCTTGCTGGATTAACGTTGATAGGGACTGTATAAGTACGATGGCGGACACGTTGCGCGCCGTGAGGCGTATCGGCTTGCCCCCAACCCAAGACGAAGAAGACCGGATGGAGCAGGAGCAAGAGCGGAACTCTTGGCGTTCCGGACCCCGCAGGGCACTGGACCCGGCTTTTGTCGGGGTAAAAAGCAAGAGGTTGCTGGAATCATATGAAGAGTATCTGAATAATCCTAAATTGGAGACTTTGAGGAGTAAGCGTGAGGAGCTGCCAATGAATCAGTATCGGGCAAAGGTTTTAGATATTGTCAACAACAATGCTGTGAGTATTATCGTTGGTGCAACTGGCAGTGGAAAAACCAGTAAGTTCTCGTCCCTAATATGGTTTAGATTCGAAGCTCTTCGCTTACTCTTCCTTAGCCCAGGTGCCCCAAATTTTGTTGGAGGAGGCGATCAAAAATGGGACGGGTGCGAACTGCAATATTATCTGCACCCAGCCTAGGCGTATCGCTGCCACCTCTGTAGCTGCACGAGTAGCTGTAGAACGAAACGAGCCGCTTCAGAAATCAATTGGTTACCAAGTTCGATTTGATGCCAAATTACCCATTGCAGGCGGCAGTGTCACCTACTGTACCACTGGTATATTGCTACAACAACTTCGCAACTCTGCAGATGAAGCATTGGACGGAATCACGCATCTTGTTATCGACGAGGTACACGAACGCGATATACTTATCGATTTTCTACTAATTATTCTTAAACGAGTCATGCATGACAGGGCGGCGAGAGGGCTGCCGGAGGTGAAGGTTGTACTAATGAGTGCTACCATGGATACGGAACTTTTCGCGAGTTACTTCCAGTACAAGGGCGCCGATGGCAAACCTGTTCCGTGCCCTAATCTAAGCGTGCCGGGGCGTACATTCCCAGTTAAGGAGGTTTATCTGGAGGAAATCCAGGATGCTTTGCGTAACACATATTCACCCAATAAACTTTCCCTCCTTCGCGACGAAGATACTCGTCTGTATCTCGATGTAGAACAATCAATATCTAGAGACGTCTCCCGAGCTCCGTCCAGGGTTCCGTCAAGGGCCACGTCTGCTCGAGGCGAGATGGAAGATGATGATGCTGCCGATGCCACGATTAATTGGAAACAGGAAATCAAACTTGGTTCCGATGGCCAAGTCGTAGTTTCCAGCGAGAAGGAGGACGCCCTCGTTCCTATTGGACTTATCGCGCTTACCGTAGCGCATATCGCCCAAACCAGCGATGATGGAGCTATCTTGGTCTTCTTACCCGGGCTTGAGGAGATACAAGCAGTAGACGAGGTTCTTCGAACGCAAATGCCCTTAGGCGTCGATTTCAGAAACGAATCAAAATTTAAGCTCAGCATGCTCCACTCCACTATTCCGAATCAGAATGAAGTATTTGAGGATGTACGAGAAGGTTGTCGGAAGGTCATTCTCTCGACCAACATTGCGGAAACCTCCGTTACCATTCCTGACGTCAGGTACGTCGTGGACAGCGGAAAGTTGCGGGAGAAACAATATGAGCAAGCACGGAGAATTACTCAGCTTGTGTGTACCTGGATCAGTAAGTCAAACTCGAAGCAGCGTGCTGGCAGAGCGGGCCGCGTCCAGAACGGAAATTACTACGCCTTATTCAGCAAATCACGATTTGATTCTTTACGCAGTACTGGGCTCCCAGAAATGCTTAGATCAGATCTTCAAGAAATTTGTTTAGATATCAAGGCTCAAGGCTTCAAGGATTCGGCCGCCCAGTTTTTGTCAGAGGCTATCGAGCCCCCTTCACACAATGCAATCGAAGCCTCGCTGGGCCAGCTTCGTTTGCTGGGTGCTCTCTCAGAAAATGAGGGATTAACTCCGCTCGGACGTGTCCTTGCAACTATGTAAGTTATGCTGATGGACTGATGGAAATTTGTTTTACTGACTTTGACAGGCCCGTTGAACCTGCTCTTGGCAAGATGATCCTCCTTGCTGTCATCTTCCGTTGCTTAGATCCAATGATGATCTTGGGATCTTCATCTGGTGTTCGCGATATATTTGTCGCCCCCCCTGAGCGCAGAGCAGAGGCCAACCGTGTAAGGAATTCTTTCGTCAGAGACACCGGTAGTGATCACATGGCATTAGTGAACGCCTTCCGTGAATGGCGGTCGATTCGTGATCGTGACGGAATGCACGCAGCCCATCGCTTCGCTGAGGAAAATTTCCTACACCGAGGCGCACTGAGGACTTTGGACGCAACAACCCTCCAGATTGAAGAGCTCCTAGTTAAGGCAAATATAATACCATACGTAGGTAGGCACCAGAGGAGCCGGTCCGAAATCGGGCATCCCTCTTCAAATGAGTACTCGGATCATGTTCCACTCATCAAGGCGCTCACACTTGCGGGAATGTACCCCAATATTGCCGTTGCTTCTGGGGGCAGGGGGTTACGTACACCAAACGAGAACTTTTCTATGATTCATCCGACGTCTGTCCACTACACCAATAGGAGCGACTCCGGCATGCCTTTCGGGACCCTTGTAACCTTCACAACGAAAGCAAAGAGTAATGACGGCGGGACCCTGCTTTTGCGGACCGTTACGGAGGCTAGACCCCTTATGGCTATCCTTTTCGGTGGAAAGCTGGAGTCAAATGGCAATGTTATCGAAATCGACAATTGGCTACCTTTCCAGGTACCCCCCCAAGCCGTGAAGACGGCAAAAGATTTCAGAATATGCCTTGATAGAGTACGCATCCCCTTAGTGTTCCCTATCGATGAACGCTGACGTGATTTTAGTTGCTTGGTCATGCCTTCCGTAGTCTTTCGAAGAGAAACTCGCGGAGTAATAGCTTTTTGGCCGATGACAGAGCTCGTGAAGCTTATGCCGAGGGCTTAGTAGAAGTACGCTCTATCAGCACCTACTCCTTAATCGCCTAACTAACAAAAAATCATAGCTTTTGAAAATTGACAATCAACAAGCCGCCAGAAGGGCCGTCTCTGCTGAGCGGGAACGGGGATCCGCAACTGCACACGGCCGCAACCAACCCTGGGATACAGCCAAGCAAGGAATTAGCAGCAGTAGAAATCAGTCCTACGACCGCAGCAACATCAACGAGAGGCTTGATCGAAGGGGCCAATCCTACAGCCCTAGCAACAGTGGTATCGGATTCACCCGAAGGGACCAATCCTTCGACCGCGGCAATATCAATGAGAGATTCGATCGAAGAGACCAATCCCACAGTCACAGCAACAGCGGTACTGAATTCGATCGAAGGGACCAATCCTACAGCCCCAGCAACAGTGGTATCGGATTCACCCGAAGGGACCAACCCTTCGACCGTGGCAATATCAATGAGAGATTCAATCGAAGAGACCAATCCTACAGTCACAGCAACAGCGGTACTGAATTCGATCGAAGGGACCAATCCTCCAATCGCGGCAACAGCAATGAGAGATTCGGTAGCCAGAACTCCATGCGCCGCGACCGTTCATTCGATAGTAGCGTCTTCAGCCAGGGTCCAGCACCCCAGCGCCGTGGCGGCAACAGTGGATCCTCCTTCCAACGCGGCAGTGACTTTGATGCTCAGAGCGGCTTCAGAAGTAAGCTCTCTGACGGTGGACGCAGTGATTGGGGGTTCAGTTCTGCCGGTAGCCGAAGATTTTAAGTGAAATAAAAAGGTTCCCCTGTCTATTTTTTTTTTACATATCCCCCCTTCATCCCTCCATCCAAAACCAATTATCACCTGCAACGACCTGGTGATTGGCGGCGTTGTTCTTTTTGTAGTTCTTACCATGTGTTTTATAAAAGCTCCTCTTCGCTTCCTTTCTTTCTTCCTTCCTGTCGGTACTCCTAAAGGCTTTTTTCCTCCCTTTGACTTACAGCTCCCATCATACAACCCAGACCTTATCCACCTACACTACCTAATCCACACTACCTACCTCCCATTTTTGTGCAATCCATAAAACCCGCCCACCCACCTACCCATCCCATACCACATTTCATCATGTATTTGCTTGTATTTCTCTTTTTCTCCTACTCCGTCTTTCCTGTCGTCCCTTATAAATTGTACCCTCAGGGTTTCTTCTTTCCAGAATTCTATATTGGCATGTGGGCACGGGTGTTTGAACAAAAACAGGGCTTTTCTCATGTTCTTATGTCTTGCATCGTCTCTACTGGTTTGTTTAGATGGGTTGTGTAGTTCGGTTCGGTGGTTTGGTATAGGGGATTATGATAAGGTTGAAAGGGGGGAGGTTGTAAGGGGAATTCTTTTAGGTATAAAAAAAAAAGCATTTGTATGATTATCAGCCTCAGTTAAGAGGAAAAATCTCCCTTCGAAAATTTCAGGGTGTCCCAATACCACGGCCAGTTCTTGTATGGTACAAGTCTTGTATTCACGGGAGAGTGATCTCAAAATAGCGCAGTGCGCTTAGGCGAAAGCTAATCCCGCAAGTTCACAAAGTACCACGCAGCTATTGGGAACTACGGTACAGTACTGCACTCTATGCTCGAGTATAACTTAATTTTCACACATTCATTCACTTCTGCTACTGCTGCTGGGTGCTGACGGTGCTCCACCGCCATCGCCACCAACGCACCTCCCTACCTACACGAAGATGCCCTATGTAGTGCTTTGACCAGACTCCAAACAGATCTCGCTCCGGTCCATCCAAAAGACCAGTCCTCGTCGCCGAGAAATCACACATCAATATAAGCACATTTTCGGCACAACCGCAGCAAGTGAAAAATGCTGAATTGTAATTTGACATGTGCTATATCATGCATAACACACCACATCTTGTCGTAACGGGAGGAAAAACAAAGGCGGAGTAAATATTATCTCATTTATTATCCTCACCAAACACCCCAATTCATTGATTCAACCCGGCCCAACCGTAGATGGGTAGAAATGACGGGGGCTAGGGTGCATCAAACAAGACGTGGTACCTGGTTCCGATACCTTCCATTCCCAAATTGTAAAGAAAAAGGAATCCCGTAGCATTACAATAAAAAAAAAAAAAAAAAGTGGTATACATCACCAGTTGACATCGCGAAAAAAAGAGTCGTCGCATTTGAGAAATATATTGAACGTCAAATGGCTCATGCAAGGAGGTATGCGTAACGCCTCTATCATTCCACTCCACTAGCTTTCCAAAGATACCCTAACACGATCAAAAAAAAAAAAGGGTGGTATGTCAGAATAGATTGGAGTGAATGAATTAGAGCTCGCCGTGAGGAGCGCTGGCAACCGGGTTGTACCCTGGGGATCTGAAGTTGCCCTTCCGGAGTTCCTGGAAAGCAATGTCGAACCGGGCCCCCATTAACCAGGCAACGAAGATCTTGAATCCCAATTAGCACATTTAAGGGAAACAGGATGCTCGTATATGAGGTTACCATTATTCCAGAGATTACACTCAAGGTCGCAACAATGGCACCAATCAAGAACATCATCTCCTTCCTTGCTGCCGCTGCTTGCTCTGGCATCTCACCCGTAGCTCGCATCTGCGCACGCTCCGCAACAGCTCTGTGCTCAACTGGAGTTGGGAAGATGGTCTCAATGAATTGTTCAATCTATATTCACGGTGAGCAACAGCAACTAGACTTGCATCAATAGGGCAATACGAACCTTGCCAAGAGTGACGCTGATATTAAGATAGTTGGGATCTTTAGGGGTGCTCTTCTTGCGAATGATCTTCATATATTTCCGGAAGATACCACAAGTGGATCGCAGGTTTCCAACCTCGATCATGAGTTCACAAGCCTCACCCTTAGGAATCTTCACGTTCTTGTGGAAAACATCCCTATTCCGGAACACCAGGGCCAAGGTAGCAATTGCCATGACCTGGGGAATAGCGGTAAAATTGAACACGCTCTGATCCTTAATTCCAGCAAGATAGAACAAGCATTCATCAACATGTTGAAGGGAGTTCAAACACATCTCAGAGATGCAATTCAAAGCCGCCTCCTCGTTCTCCGGTAAAGGCAATTCCTCAAATCTCTCGATATGCTTCGTCCAGATCTCCTTGGGCCAGAATCGCCGTTTGTCGTCGAGATCCTCCCTGTAATCACGAATGATGTTAGTCTTTTGGAGGAAAAGACCCATCGAGTTGATCAGATGAGGTCGTTCAAGGAGAGCCGGGTTGGCTTTCCCGGTGTCAACAAAAAGGCGCGTCAACCCGTCACCAACCAAACCGGCAACGTAATGGCAGTACAGGTCGTAATCAGCAACCGTGTTAACTCCATTAACGTTATGCTCGGCATTGTTGGCGTAGTCGGCCATGCCGTTCCCCATCTTCTTGGTAATATCCTTGATAATCACCCGATGGCTCTCGGACAACAGGGCAAACTCCTTAATCACGGCGCTGAACTCGACGAGGAGCTGTCTATCCTTCTCCTTGGGCCCACAGCCTTCGAAAGTCCAGCCCTCTTTCTCGAGAACCTGGTCGAAAGAGCGCAAAAGGGGCTCCTTGATTTCCAGTGGAATGGTCATGTCATCCTCAATGGTGTCGAGGCCACGTAGGATAAGGTAGAAGAGTGCCACCGAGATGCAGAGCTCAGGACACAGCTCCTGAATAACAGCACTGAAAGACCGCGATGTGAGGTCCAAGAACTCAAAACATCTTCGCAGGGTGATGGACTCGTTCTCAATATTCCGCTCGTGAAGTGGGCTATGCCAGACCTTCCTACAAGATTTTTCGGGAAGAAAGGTTCAGCTTAGGTATTTCCCCCCCGTGGCAAGCAAAGCCGAGACAACAACAACAACAACAACAACAACAACAACAACAACAGGGGTTGAGCAAGTAAGGGGTGAGAGGTAGGATGGGAGTACAGTAGAGGGAGATTACCATTGAATGATCGCCCTCAATTGATTAGGATGAGCGAGCAGGTAGAGAACGTCGGATGTCTTCATAATTGTTTAATAACGAAGGTGAGGGAATATAGGATTAGGGGATAAGAGAAGAGAGAGGAAGGAAGAGAAAGGATGGAGGTGGCAGGAAGGGGCAAGAAGAGAAAAGGGAGTTTAAGGGGACTGACTGACTGGTTGTTGGCCCCTGGGTGGGTGAAAGGTCCGGGGAGAGAGCCAAGGCCAAGGGCCTGTGCCGGCATCAGGCAGCATGCTGGAAGGCAACTAGGATTGGTTTGATTGGAGGCTCCCAAACTTTTAGTCTATCATACCCATCGCTCGCTCTCTACGAGTATAATAATATCATATTATCATACTCGTACCGGTATCATACCGCATCGCGAAACCAGAAGTGCACCGGCCAAGCAAACCAACAAATTCACTACAACGATGCAAAAATGCACGAGTATGATAATATATAATATTGCATGATATGATGCAATACGAGCATGTTCCAGTAGGAGTGAAGCCCTCTTCACCGATTGAATTGCACTCGCCACACCTCTTCTTCCTCCCGTGCTCAGTATCATACCACTGGTATCATAAACTCGGGGAGGGGGAAACTTCCCGACCCAACCGGGCCTGGGAAGCAAACCCTCCGCACAGCTTGAGGGGGATGGGGAGCGAGTTTTTCCTCTCAACTCATTCATTCACCGCTCATGATAGGCTTGCATATCCTGCGCTGTGGGTTGCTGCTCGCAACTTCTTTACCAGACAACCGCCCCAGCCGATCAAATCTCACACATACTCGACCATCGTGCACACGTTCTTCGACGAGTCCGCCCTACCCGCCGGCCGGCCGGCCGGGCCCATCGCCGAGTGAGTCTCATATATAAACTTTACCGGTATCGGTCGCATTCAAAGCCCAACCCCCAACAAAGCATTCCACACAAGCCACTTCTACCTGTGCAGCACCATGGCAAACCAAACCACTCTCAATAGACAACGTGACCCATAGTCTACTCGAGTACTGTGCACACGATACCAACAGCTCCCCCCAATCTCAACGCGGAAAATGATAACTCCGACGCAGGGCCGACGGTACTCGTCAATTAAGTATGATATCCAAAAAAAAA